>JADLZN010012039.1:0-355566 GCA_018155175.1 Sinocyclocheilus anophthalmus
TGATTGATTGATTGATTGACAATCTCTGAAAGGTACCTTCACAAATTTAAATTACAATTTACATTTAAAATGGGTGCAAATGTGAACCTTATGCTACACGACCCGTTCAAGAGGATGAAAATGCTTTAAAAAACAAATGGTTAATTCATTGAATGCATCAATACAAAACAAGCAGCTTTGTTATAGAGCAGGAATCTCATAAATATATTAACTTATGTGGGGGGCCTTTGAATATTGTGTTGGACAACAGGAGACCTTTGAGTCAAAAAGGTTGAGAACCACTGTTTTAGGGTTAAAGCCCCCTAAATTACTGTTTTTGAGGACCAAAAAAAAAAACTTACCTCCTCGCTTCTTGGTGTATATGCAGATCAGAGCCAGGTATTCCCATAACTGCTCAAGGAGGAAATCTAGATTCAGCTTCATGCCACAGCTGATCACTACACTGTTAGGTCTACGGGCAAGACGATCCACTTCCTCTATAGAAATCTGATCCACTTTGTTGTACACCTGTAATAAGACAGAGATTCATTATATCTCATTTTAAATTTGCTGACATATATTTAAAACGGAGAAGCTCTGCATCAGGCTATTTCTTGAATTTAAATATATACTCACATATAAGCAAGGCATGTGCACTCTGTTGCCCACAATGACATCAATAAACTCATCAGGAGTGCTGTCCTCTCTGAACAAAACCTCAGCGTTGAAGATTTCTGCAGTCGTGTTAAGGTTAACGTGTCGCTCATTATTAGAGGAAAATGAAACGGTGAATAAACAAGGCTAAAGGATACTGTACTCATGAAGAATGAGCTGAACAAGCTTCTCAGAGCAGTGTGTGAGGGGAACCGTTGAATTGTACGATAGGCCACCACCTTTTTTAGGCTGAAAAACAGATCTTTCACATGTAAGCAATAAAATAAGCAAGAGGAATAACAGTCTCTAAATGTAGCTAATACTTCTCATTATATGCTGTTATTTCAGGAAGTCATTTTTTCACATTTAGTGCTTTATGTTGATTAATCATTATTGTTTATACATGCATTAATTGTGGTCGATAAAGGTTCATTAAGGTTGATGGAAAGTCTCTTACGTCACGCATTGATTGATTGACATGATTCCTCAGAAATCATTCTAACATGATGATTTGCTGCTCAAGAAACATATATTATTATCAACTTATTTTATATAAAATAAATTAATTTACTTTTTTCAGGATTCTTTGATGAATACAAGTTCAAAAGAACAGCATTTATTTACAATAAAAATCTTTGCAACATTATAAATGTCTTGTACTTTTGACTGACATAAAGGTATACATTCTTAAAAAATTAAAAAATAAATAAAAATTTCCCTGGCCTGAACTTTTAACGGGTGCAAGTTACATGATTTTTTTGTTCATTTGCATGTTCTTGTACTAAAAGTTATTGTTGTTGATAAAATGTGTTTTTTTAATGGTAAAATGTAGTCTAAAATTAATTGAAGGACACTTAACAAAAATATAAATTTTAAAAGACATTAAGCACCGTTTCCATCCCAACGAGTCAAAGATAACAAAATTGTCACTTCCTGATAAACTGACACTAACTATCACTAAGAAAAGTAGGAGAAGCCTCTGAATATAATAATTTCATATATAATGAATTACTTGCGCCTCAGAGTGAGCAGACGAAACACAATAAATGCAGACATTGCTTTCAGAGGTGGATGCCTGCTGTTTGGGAACACAGTCGTGTCAGACAGTTCTGGGAGGCAATTACACAGAAATACTTTAATGACAGACTTTGCTCGTGCATTTCAGAATGACCATAACAACATTCAGATGCGGTGCAATGAGGTCGTCAACATTTAGTCAATTTGAGTCTTATAGCGCAAAGTCACATTACTTTTTTTGATGCGCATGGAGGAGTTTATTCGCAAAATGCGTTTCCATCTCAAATTTGCACAAGTCAAAGACCACCTCAAGCGAACATAAAAACGTTTTTGCTAATTAAATGATTTATATTTGTCATTTCCATCACTCGTTTCTGATGCGATACTTCAAAATATTCATAAAAACAGGGTGATGAAAACATAGCTTATAACAGCAAAAAACCTAAAACTAGGGCTGCACGATTAATCAAATGCGATTGTCATGGCGCGCATCTCATCAGTAAAGCAGTAAAGTAGTAAAGTAAAGTAGAGCCGCAGTTCACTGACAAGCTATGCAAAAATCGTGTTCGCAGAGATAATCGCTCGATAAGGAAATGTTAGTGCGATTATCAAAAGCTTTTTGCGTGCTTGTCAGTGAACTGCGTAGTAATGCGCTCCATATAGAAAAGCACGTGAAAATATCACAATTAATAACGTGTTTTTACTCCAAACTCACTTCATAAAGTCAGTCGAGTGTTTGAAATAAATCCTTCGGTGAGATGAGTGGATTCTAACACAGAATAACATATTTCATAGAATTCTGAGCAGCGCTAAAGGCTATGTCGATTAGCATTGCATTATTATATACTTTATCAAAATAAACATTATAATAAGACGAACTCAGATAAACCATATATTGTCGTAGTCGTGCGTTTATTAGTCACGCTGAATTAATGAAAGCAGTTAAATCAGAGATGGCTAATATAGGGAGATAGAGGGTCTGATACTTGCATGGAGAAGGGTAAAGGTCAATCGGATCACATGTCCCTTAATAACCAATTACATTACAGCCTTGACGTCACTGAATCTCAGTCAGAGTTGTGCGACGCTCAATCGCCGTTTACAGATACCATAGGAATGAATGAGAAATGCTGTAAGCTGTATCCCACCTGTTGCTCTTATAAAACTCAATTTTTTCTAGTGTAAACTCTAAAAATAGTTCAATTCAAAAGTATTGTTTAGTGTAAAACATGAAGATTAGCAGATAGGCTGTCGATTAATTAAATAAGCCGTTTCCTCTAAAAAGCTGTTTACTCAGCGTAGTGAAGCCTCTCCTCCATTGAAATCCATAAAAAAAAGGCCTCTGGTCTCCTTTCCCACATACTGGCAAACCGGAAGCGTTAGCATTAGCAGTTACGCTTTTTCGGTTAAAGGTTGCAGGCTTGCCTTCTAGTGGCTTTGGTTAAATCTTCTGTTTATTCAGGATTTCCTGGATTTCTTCTGCGGGGTGTATTTGGAGTTTCAGCGCGAGAGCGCCCTCTGGCCTTCGGATGGAGATTTACTACTGATCACAGAACCGTGCTTCACTGAAAGATACGCATGACAATCGCAGCTTCTGCCTAATCGCGATTTATTGCCTTTGCAATTTAATTTTGATTAATTGTGCAGCCCTACATTAAAACACTGACTCCTTAAAATAGATATTTGGTTTGGGGCAGTTGAGTCTGATGCCAACAGATTCAAGTTCTTTTTCCAGAAGTTCCCTAAAACACAAAACAACAATCGTCAAACAAAGCAATAGTGCAAACACTCTCCAGTGTTCCAACTCACCTCTGAACCTCTCCTTTAGTTGCATCCAACATCATGATGACCACATCTGCAGTTCTGGCCACAGCAATGACCTGTCTACCTCTGCCCTTACCTTTAAATCAAAAACACAGAGAAAGGACACATTTAATATGCCAAAATACACGTACAAATATACATAACTCTTCAAAACACAAGTGAACATACCTTGTGCAGCCCCCTCAATGATACCAGGCAAATCCAGCAGCTGTATGTTGGCACCTTTGTACTAGAATTGAATTTTTAAATGAAAAGAAACCAATATCATGTTGGTTATTATAATTATTATAATAACAACAGCAATAACATAAATAGAAATAAGATATAAACAAAAACAGAGAGAAAAGAAAAATATTTTGGAATAAATAATACCTCAATGACACCGGGTATGCAGGTCAAGGTGGTGAATTCATATGAAGCTGTTTCACTTTCTGTTGATGTCATTAAACTGAGAAATGTAGACTACAAAAACACCATAAATTAGAGCATGCCTCTTTTTTGTGCAAAACATAATTGACATTAATAATAGAAAATGTTTGTGTATATTACACAAAATTGAACAACAATACACCCATTGTCAACAGAATACAGAGAAAAATAAGAGTTAATAATTTGCTAAAGACAGAAAAAGACAAATAGGAGGAGAAAGAAAAAAAATGAAGGCTAGAAATGAATTTATACATAAATTAAAGTATACAAATTAAAGGCATTTAAGTCATTCTACTTGCTTTGTTTTTTACTGAAGATGAAATGTTGTTAGTTTGTTGGTTTGTTGCTGGTGAACTTATATTTGTGGATATAAAATTTGCAAAGGAGATCAATTTATAACAAAGCTAGCACTGTCTTCAGTAATTACCTTTAAAAATATAGTTCTATCTTGCTGGATATAATAATAAATGTGACAATACTTTTCCAGAACTGTTCAGTATAGTGACAGGCCCAAAATAAATGAAAGACAGATGTATATTTCTTCATGAAATGTTTGACAGGGTAAAACGTATTAGTTTGAAAGATAATTACTTTACTTCATTAGCGAGAAACTATTTTTGTAGCAAAAATCTTTTTTCAATTTAGATTTTCGATTAGACCACCTCTTGGCCATCAAACATTGCGCAGATGTTGTCATTTTTACCTTGCCAACTGAGGGGAATCCAATCAGAGCCACTCGAGCATCACCAGATTTCATAACATCAAAGCCTTCACCTTTGGCTCCGGATGACTTCGAGGGCTCCAGAAGCTGGGCTCTGTACTTGGCTAGCTTGGCTTTCAATAAACCCAGATGGTACTCAGTTGCTGCAAAACAAGTTTGGAAGTACTCGGGATTTAACTGATGAGGAGTAAACGGATACAAAGCAACAAAAGGCCCATGAGGGGATATTTAACGAAGGATCTTTTCTTACCTTTATTCTTCTGCGTTCGAGAGATTTCTCTCTCTATCTCTGCTATCTTCTCCAGAATCCCCATTGTCAGTCAAGTGTGATATATTTCTTATGTGAAGCCTGTGAACATTCCAGCAGTGTAAGAGTAAAGCATGTCAGTCATATTGTACAGACCATCTGCTCTCTGGTTGTCAGTAGTAAGCTAAGCTAGCAGGCACTTCTATCAAACTTATCAAACACTGTTGCAGATTGAGCTGTCATGCAAATGGCTACTTATAAATGTCACTCTTTAGAAAGTATTAGATACTGTCATTCGTGTATTTATAGAAGTGATTGTTTTGATCGTTACAGTTTAAGGCAGCCCGAAGTCTGCTGCATGGACTGCTGGTGCCAGTGCTGCGGAGAAACTGCTCCGGTGTGAAACAAATTCTTTCATATTTAATTCCTGAACATATAATTTAATATAGTTACTGTTACTGAAATTTTTTTTTGTGAAATGCCAGTTATAGTATGTTTACCCGTTGTTGACATACTGTGGATAATTGACATAAATCCAACACATGATCAACAACAAACGCTCCTATGATACATTACAGTGGTTGGATTTGAATTCTGAGTCATTTCTACGAATCGATTCAATCGAACATTTGTTTCAAAGAATCGGTTTAATGATTCTTTTACCTGAGGACACAATTACGTCGTCATTTTCGTTCTAATAAAGCCACGTGAAGGCACCTGTCGCTGTTTATGAATAATTCAGATCAGTTGTGTGAACCGCTTAACTTATCATGCTCAATCAGAAGATCCGGCTCAAAATAACGATTCGTTCACCTCGAAAATCCACAGGGTTGCCAGGTCCGCGGTTTTACGAGATGGTCCTCACCGCAGAACACAAGATCCAGGGGGCGTGGTTGGCTCCAGATCCAACTCCTCCCACCTTACATATACCAGTCCCCCCCATGATCCCAAAACCCACCCATGCTCCACCACTAAACCTACCTGTCTCCACCCCTTGATCCCTAAACCCAACCATCTCCACCCCTAAACCCACCCATCTCCACCACCTGATCCCTAAACCCACCCATCTCCACCCCTAAACCTACCCGTCTCCACCCCCTGATCCCCAAACCCACCCATCTCCACCCCTAAACCTACCCGTCTCCACCCCCTGATCCCCAAACCCACCCATCTCCACCCCTAAACCTACCATCTCCACCCCCTAGATGTGGATCCAACCTCGTCCCCTTGATCTTGTGTTCCGCAGTGAGGGGCTACTGGTTTTCACACCAGAAATAGGGGCTTAAGATTTTGCTTGTATTGAAATATTGCACTCTGTACAATTTATATTACCCATAATAAAACTGTGCTAGACTGGTAAGGAGATTATGTGCAGAAATGTATGGCAAAGACCAAGGAGAAGAGTGGCATCAGAACAAGATCTTAAAACTGTAAATAGTTATTTTCAAGTAGTTAAGAAATATTACCATCCCACCTAATAATTTTATTCACCAGCTGTTAATATTAAGGTAAGATGATTTAATGTATGAAAACAGACTGTGTACGTTGTAAAATGTGTTCAGTGCACAGAGTAAAATATGTATTTTACGTATGGGAATCGCATGTTTTAAGTTTTGATCTGTTTTTATACAGTCTATGTTTTTGATATTTGGGCTAGTTTTTAAGCTTGATTTGATAGGTATTGATTTTACGGAGATCTGGCAACCCTTGTAGTACATAACCAGTGTTGCCAAGTCCGCGGTTTTCCCGTGGAATTGGGCTACTTTAACACTGTTGCCGCGGGTTGTTTTCATGTCCATGGGTTGAAGCGACACCAATAACGCGATATTTACCCGGAACGTGATTTTTAACAGAGGTACCCCCTCGAAACGCCGATATTGATAATCTTGGGCTAGTTTGAGTAGACGATGGGAGGGTTTTTGTGAAAACCTGGCAACCCTGTACATAACACATCGTGCAATTTTAAACATGGCAGCTGCTGCAGGGTCGCGATCCTCAACGCATAACAACGCGGGTATGGAGGGTTTCCCGTTCACTGTGGCTGGCAGACCACCCGAGGAAAGCACGAGTAAGGATCAGAGCGCTGCCGGAGAGCCGAAAAAGAAACCGTGCCGAGCGTGTACGGATTTTAAATCATGGATGAAGTTGCAGAAACAGACGAAACAACGTCCTTAGTCTCAGGCAGGTGAAAGACGATATGACAGCCAAAAACTGACATTTTAAATCTAGGAAGTCAAATATCTGTGAAACACAATTAGATTAAAATAAACAATTAATGAAATAAACACACCGTTGCCTTGTTCTGTAGTTTTACTGTAGTAACACTAAATGGTAGTAATGTGTGTGTGTGTGTGTGTGTGTATGATGTATGTAGTATGTTACTCTATTAAATAACGCGGGGGGGGGGGGGCGGGATCAGCAAACTTTAAAGGCGGCCTAGGATGCTTTTAAAGTATTTACCGAATACATTATTAAATAATGATTATTAACATAATAATAAAAATAGTAAAAGATTTTAATATAAAATATAATAACATAATAAAATGATATATGTCCTTAATAAACATTAATATAATAAAAAAACTAAGCTCTAATATAAATTAAAATGCTAAACAATCTCAAAATCAAGATGTAAACTTAAACCATGTTTCTTTATTGTTTTAAGGATGTACACTAATCAGTCAGTACTCTTAGTTTCTGTTAAGAAAAATATTTAGAAAATAAATAAGCAGAATATTGTGTTTAACAACAGAGACGCCAATCATAGTTATAGTTACTTTTCAAGAACTATAGCTCAGCTGCCAGAGAATTGCATCAACCCAGAGTCATATGTTTGATTCCTAGGAAACACATGTATACCTTATGTATAAATGTAAATGGCTACAATAATGTTGTGCTATGACAGTAAACAGTCATGTGATATTTTGAACAGGAGAGCATGCCGATGGAGGAGGCTAGGCCTGTTGAATGCCCTCTAGACCAAGAGGAACTGGGAAGGAGCTCATGGTCTTTTCTTCACACTATGGCTGCATATTATCCAGACACACCGACCACAGAACAACAGGGGGAGATGACACAGTTCATCAACCTCTTCTCAAAGGTTTTCCCATGTGATGAGTGTGCAGAGGACCTGAGATCAAGGTTGTCATCATTTATTGTTGTGGTTTTTATGTTTGTCTTTTAGCATTTCAGCAGAAGCATTGCAGTGTTTACAATTTGTGTTTAGTAGCATATGTTTCAATGATCTTGTGTCTTATCAGACTGAAAACGAATCAACCAGACGCTAGCAGTCGGCACAACCTCTCACAGTGGCTGTGTCGCCTCCATAATGACATCAACATCCGATTAGGCAAGCCAGCGTATGACTGCAGCAAGGTGGATGAGCGATGGCGAGATGGCTGGAAAGATGGATCTTGTGACTGAAAACCTCCAACACAATCATGAACATGAGCAAAATGCAGCCGCACACTGATTCTGTGGACCTGTCCTTTTTGTTGCAAGTGCCACTCAGGAGTCATGCACAAACATGATATATGTTGACTTTGCACTAATTGATAGAGTGATTTATTCATATACAGTTGTCTGTATTGTGCTTTTAATCAAGAGTGTTGCTGTCTACAAGAGTATGGTGTTATGGCCCATATTGTTTTGTATTATTGAGCTCTCCATGCATATGATTAGCCCAAAGGAAACAGGATGAACTCTGTAAAAATCTGTGCAACAGCCGGAAACAAAAATGCTTTGTTTAGAGCAGTGATTCTCAGCTTTTTGAGCTCCAAAGCCCCTCATTGTAAGACAAGAACTGAATATTCCCCAAGATATTTCTGATAGTTCTGCTATAAAGACAAAGCTGCTTGTTAAAAAAAAAAAATGTATTTACAGAAACATGGAATGGCAATTAAATGAATAGCTCACCCAAAAAATTTCTGAAAATGTACTTACCCTCAGGCAACCAAGGATGTACAGTAGATGAGTTTGTTTCATTAGAACAGATTTGGAGAAATTTTACATTACATCACTTGGTCACCAATGGATCTTCTTCAGTGAATGGGTGCCGTCAGAATGAGAGTTCAAACAACTGATAAAAACATCACAAGTAATCCACACTTTCAAATAATGTCTTGTAAAGCAAAAAGATGAGTTTGTAATAAACAAATTCATCATTAAGATGTTTTTCATTTAAAACCAGATAAAATAGTTCTCTATCCATAATATTGCTTTTTTTTCTAGTGAAAACGTAATGTTATTTGTGTTATTTTAAATAATTTTAAGCCATCTTGTGGTCCCCTTGGAAGTGTGCTGTGGTTTCCCAGTTGAAGACCAATGGTTTAGAGTCTCAATAAATTATTCATATTCAAGAAGGGTAAAACAATGAATTGTTGATCATGTTCAATTGCATCAAGATGCGTTTCTTAAAACAACCAAAACTCAATTAATTTGCATGCTTATTTGCTGTTTACAAATGTGGCAAGGATAGGCTATAGTATTATGTCTTCCCACATTGCTTTCCTTATCATGAAAAAGTCATTTTTATGTATGCATTATTATTTGCTGTAAGACTATAATATCGCAGTGTAGAATGATAACGCCAGAGTGCATCACTGTTTTAGAATTGCACTCATTCATATGAAGTATGCTGTGATAGTCAAAAACATTTTCTTTTGTGTCCCTATTGACTTTCATTATATGCAATTTAATATTATCATTTTTTGTGTTCCACTGAAGAAAGAAAGTTGTATAGATTTTGGGTTAACTATCATTTTTATGTGATATTGTTTTGGTTATGGAACTGTTATCTTCAAATATTACCCTTTCCTTGACTAAATATTCTGCATGCCACCCTAAAATGTTCCAGTTGTTTTTGAAGTTGAAGCCCTGCTCTGTGAAGTTAACGGTCTGCCAGCTGAGTGAGGACGTGAGGTAGTCGGTAGATGGTGTTGTTGAGACAATGTAATACACTGAATCACAGAGAGATTGGCACGACACCGGTGTTGTGTGGCATGTGTGTGTGTGTGTGTGTGGTGTGTGTGGTCTCGGTGTGTGTGTGTGTGTGTATCTGACTGACCAACCAGCCCAGAGCCTGAATAACAGTAGGAGGAAAATGGACGGAGTGGGTTCATTTGGTGCTGGGAGAGCCGGTGCTGCGTTCGACCCTATTGCCTTTATCCAACAGCCGCAGACCGTCCTTAGAATATTATCATGGGTAAGACATTTATTTACCTACAAATTATCATATCAGCTTAGAAGAGGCGAGTGTGGTCCTGTGAGAATAATCCAGAACCTATCATAATCATAACATTTTCATCGCGCTTATTTAATAATTAAATAAGGTCACTGGGAAATATGACTCACGTATAGATATCCGTTTATTCGTGAAATCAAAGATCACTTTTGGTTTATATTGACGTATTGATGTCATGAAGCGTATTTGCCTCTGGTGACGAGGTTACTGTGATTCCTTCTAGAATAATAACATAAAAGCATCAAGCATGTGTATATAAATACACGCGCTCATTCTTGATTCTTTTTGTTGTTTGGTTTATTATGGTGGGATGAACTCGTTTGTAATATACCATTATATTATTATGTATTATTTTTATGCATCGGTCTATCACTAGGCGTGACTTCAAAACAAGAAATAATATTTTAAATATAGGCTATTTGCCTATATTAAAGCAATAAAACGAGTCAATCGGATGCCATGGATGAACGTTTCCCTATTATGCAATAAGGTTTTTCAGTAAGAACATCATTATGGTGTGACCCGAAGCATAGCGAGCTGCCTCATTTTGAGCATCGCATGTGTTCTGTGTGTTGCTTAGAAATGCTGTCTACTTAGGCAGCCCACTAGGTTTCGTTAATTTAGAGGAGTTATTGTCTATTTAGAGTACATTATGTTTATTGAACAGCAGTGTTTTGGTCATGCAGCGGATCTTATGTCTGTGTCAGTTTATATTTCTCTTTCATTTGGCATTGAAATATTTCATTTCTAACAATCGACACCTGAAACATAGATATATTTTCTGGGTAATTAAGAGCAATGTAAGTATGATCATTAACTAACATTACTACATTATTTAATGCTTCGAAGTTTGAAATTGTTCGTTAAAAATGTCATGAAAAGTTGTGCCCATTTGAAGTTTTTCGCCTTTTAAATTAAGTTTGCTTTTTGTCACAGTATGGCATGTTTCTGTCACTTCATGTCAACAACCTGAACGTAGAATAATAGTATTTATTGTAATGGTACTTTAGTATTTAATGTCATTTATAATGGCTTTAACAGTGCTACCATGAAGAAGAAAAAATACATTAAAACAGGTGTATCATTTCCCTGCAGATCTTCGCAATGGTAGTGTTTGGATCCATAATAAATGAAGGCTACATCAACCATGGCAGTGAGAGGCTCTATTGCGTTTTCAACAAGAACAACAATGCCTGCAACTACGGAACCACCATTGGGCTCATAGCATTTCTAGCATGCATTTTCTTCATTATCCTTGACATGAAGTTCCAACAAATCAGCAGTATTAAAGACAGGAAGAAGGCAGTGATGCTGGACATTGGATTTTCAGGTAAACAATACGAGCATGCCAAAACAGACTGAGACTCTCTCTGTGACGGCTATTGTTAAACTGTGAATTGTTCATGGGGTCTGGCAATGATTCATGATCTCAACAGAAGTACTGTATTGCCTTTAGATGGTTTGTATATATATATATATATAAACATGGGGGCAGTATAGTAAACTATATTGACATTATTACTCTAATATATTCTTATTGTTGTATTTTGTGCATGACTACAGGTTTCTGGGCATTTTTGTGGTTTGTTTGTTTCTGCTTCTTGGCCAACCAATGGCAGCGCACCACCCCAGATGAGCTGCCCTTAAATCAGGGCGCGGATGCTGCAAGAGCTGCCATTACCTTCTCCTTCTTCTCTATCTTCACCTGGGTAAATGAGCATAACTATCTCTACACAGAAATGAAAACACATTTCATTGTCATTTTATTAGAGTACCCGCCATTCTTTTTCAAATCTGGAGCTGAAATGGCAGGATATCCAGAATACCAGTCAGTTTCAGTACATGAATAAGTTGTTGTATCATTCATGACCTATCTCATCGACATTAGCTTGTTCTACATACTGGTTTCAGCCCTCAGGGGACGTGCGGGCACATATAACAGAATTACTTCCTTTTCCCTTGCTGCCGTGAATGAGGATGAGAATAGTGTTTGGTGGCATGTCCTGATGTGAATGAAACAGTGAAAAACCTAGGCTATTTCTTACAGTTACTGAACAAGAGTGAAATGTATATCTTGTCTTGATTCTTAGTAATTGTTACATTAGAAATACACACAAACACACACTACCGTTTGGAATAATTTATTAATTCATAATATTGTATGGACATATGATACACTACCATTCAAAGGTTGGGGTTAAGTAAAACATTTTAAGTTTAGTTTAAATATTATATATTGTATCTTTTACTTTTATTCAGCAAAGGAGACAATAAATTGATCAAATGCGACAGTAAAGACTTTTATAATGTTACAAAAGATTCAATTTCAACTAAATGCTATTCTTTTGAACTTTCTATTCATGAAAGAATACTGTCATGCTTACGACGGTAATAAATGCATGAAGATGAAGGATTAGAAAGTCTTTAATCCAACAGACAGGGTAACATTGACGAGACCGGACACCTAGAACTGGGGAAAGGTGCAAACGAAAACAAAAGTCCATGTGGTGTGTAAGTGGGACAAATACTAAAAAAAATACAGTCATGGCCAAAAGTTTTGGCAGTGACATAAATTTTGTGTTTTGCAAAGTTTGCTGCTTAAGTTGTTGTGGTGTTCATTCACATTGTTTCTAGATTATTGTGTAGAGTGATCAGATGCATATTAAAACATTGCTAAAATCTTCATTGGCCAAAAAATTTACTTTTTTGATTGACACAAATGACCAGCCAACATTAATTGACTAATCATATCAGCAGCACATGTGAAAGTTTGAATGAGTACTAGTCAGGTGAAATCCCTATAATACTAAATGGATTGTAAGAGAAGACTGATTGCTATAAAAGGAGGAAAGAAGCGCTTCCAATCAGTGTTCTTGTTAGCAATGGTTACCTCCAAAGAAACACGTGCAGCCATCATCGCTATGCATCAAAATGGCCTCACATGCAATGAAATTATTACAAAGAATATTGCACCCGAAATAACCATTTACCGGATCATCAAGAACTTCAAGGAGAGAGGTTCGACTGCAGTGAAGAAGTCTTCAGGACGTCCCAGAGTGTCCAGCAAGCGCCAGGACCGTCTCCTCCTGAAGAGTCAGCTACAGAATCGGGTCACCAACAGGCAGAGCGGCTCAGGAACGGAGCAGTGTTGGTGTGAGAGCTCTGCAACACAGTGAGGCTGGGTGTCAAAAGGGCAGCAAAGAAGCCACTTCTCCCCAAGAAAAACGTCAAGGGACAGACTGAAATTCTGCAGGAAGTACAAGGATTGGACCGCAGATGACTTTTGCAAAGTTATTTTCTCTGATGAAGCTCCTTTCCGACTGTTTGGGACATCTGGAAAATCGATTGTTTAGAGATGAAAAGGTGAATGTTACCATGAGTCCTGTGTTGTGCCAACCGTGAAGCATCCTGAGACCATCCATGTGTGGGTTGGCTTTTCAACCAACGGAGGGGCCTCTCTCATAATTCTGCCCAAAAACACTGCCATGAATAAAGAATGGTATCAAAACGTCCTTCATGAGTGACTTCTTCCAACGATCCATGAGCAATTTGGTGATGATCCGTGCATTTTCCAGCATGATGGAGCACCATGTCACAAAGCAAGAGTGATAAAGAAGTGGCTCGAAGATCATTACATTGAAATTTAGGACCCGTGGCCAGGCAACTCCCCGGATCTCAATCCCATAGAGAACCTGTGGTCAGTCGTCAAAAGGCGAGTGGACAAGCAGAAGCCCACAAATTGTGATCAACTCTGAGAACTAATGAGGCAAGAATGGGTCGCCATCAGTCAGGATTTGGCCTGAAGCTAATATCCAGCATGCCAGAGCCAATCGCAGAGGTCATGAAGAACAAGGGTCAACACTGTAAATATTGACTCGTTATATTTTTTGCCTTTAAAACTTATGATATGCTTATCATTGTTTTTCAGTATACCATAGAAACGTGGATAAATAATCTACAAATAGTGAAGCAGCAAACTTTGCAAAACACAAAATTGATGTCACTGCCAAAACGTTTTTCTATGACCCTGTACACCGAGTTTTCACAAAAAAATATTAAACAGCACAACTGTTTGACAAAGACATTGATAATAATAAGTCAGTATATTAGAATGATTTCTGAAGGATCATGCGACTCTGGAGACTGGAGTAATGATGCTGAAAATACAGCTTTGCATCAAAGGAATGAATTCTATTTAAAAATATATTAAAACTTTTTGAAGTTTGTGCTAATAGAGTTGAGTATTTTAAGTTGTCAGAGTTAAGAGTAGTTATTTTTAAAAAGAGTTTGATAACTAATGCGTGACTCATTTGCTTCCTCTTTGTGTTGCAGGTTGGTTTGACCGTAAGAGCAGTGCAGAAGTACATGCTGGGGACTGACATGAGCCTCTTCACCACAGAAGACTTGGATGGCAACCCGCCCGTCCAACCCTACCCCACCATCACAAGCACCGAGCCCGACGACACATACCAGAGCCCACCCTTCACCGAAAACCTGGACCCCAACGCTCCAACCTACCAGGTGCCAATTTACTGAAACGGTGTCTAGCTAAATCCACATGCGATGTCATTGGAGTCAGTGTGGATGGCTGGCGCTGGTCTTCAAACTGAAGTGGTGTGACAATGTTCATAGGTAGTACCGTTCTGTGAACTTCTGTACAAGATTATGTTGATTGTGATTTCACTTTCGTTCGGAATATTACGTGTTAATTTATCAGCTGGAATGAAACCGTTTAAGGGTTATTAGTGTTGTTTAAAAATGAAAAAGGTTATGTTGCATGTGTTATATTTAGAGAGTTATGAAGTGCCATGCATCACAAACAATACCTTATTTATTCAGTTTCCATAATGCTGTTGGGTACTGTATATAAGTGCAATATCTGAAACATGGAATCACCAAAACATTTGACACATTTAAGTGTTCTCCAACTAAAAGCTAGGTGGTCTTCTTAAAAAGAGGGTGACGTTTCGCAGTAGATAAGGGTGTCTTATGCATCAAAATGTGTAGAAAAGGTGTTCAGTGTTTGATTTAGTGAAGCCACTAAACGTGTTAAGACATAAAGCCTGATTTTATTTTGGAAGGAGTTTTGTAGTTTACAGTGCATGAATACTTCTGACTGTATCAAAATATAAAGATGAACTGAATCCCACTAAAAAGATTTCAAACAAATAAGGATTTTTATCAGAGCCACAATCAGTTGGCATTTTAAAATTGAGGAATACAAACATATAATTTGAAAAAAGTTAAATTGCCATTTAAAATAAATACTTTTTGAATGCATTTACAAACTTGGACAATGACACCAATTGGTATATTTTCAACATTAGAAAGAAGAAGTACATTCAAATACACTACCATTCAAAAGTCAGTAAAACATTTGTTTTTTTGTTTTTAAAAGAAACTAATGCTTTTATTCAGCAAGGATACATTAAAATGATCAAAAGTGACAGTAAAGACATTTTGAATGTTACAAAATATTTCTATTTTATATAAATGCTGTTCTTTTGAACTTTATATTCACCAGAAAATCCTGAAAACTATTAAGCAGCACAGCTGTTTTCAACATTGATAATAATAAGAAATGTTTCTTGAGCAGCAAATCAGCATATTAGAATGATATCTGAAAGATCATGTGACACTGAAGACTGGAGTAATGATGCTGAAAATTCAGCTTTGCATCACAGGAATAACATTTTAAAATATATCAAAATACAAAAACAGCTATTTCAAATTTTAATATAGAATTACTGTTTTTAGTGTATCTTTGATCAAATAAATGCAGCCTTGTTGAGCAGAAGAAACTTTAAAAGATCTTACCAACCTCAAACCTTTTGAACAGCAGTACATATGCCAGTATTTTACAAAATTATTTGTTTGAGACACTCTTTAGATATTCATCAGTTGGCTGTTGTTTAAAAAAAAAAAAAGCTGTTTGGTGACCATCATCAGTGCTTTGTCTGATATGTGGTAGATTTTGGTAATGTTTCTGTGTAACATACACAAATGATAGTGATTGTACTTCAATACATGTAAATGGAGTATGTTTGTGAAAGTGGTCAGGGTCTTGTGTTTCCTGTACTTAACTCTGCACTCCTGTTAAAATGCCTCATGGACCAGTATTATGGGAGAGTTTTGGAGTGATTCACTGGGGTATGTTTTGCTGGATCAAAATTTGCACCTCTACAAAAGTATTATAGATGATGAAAAGATGTGAAATTAAAAGCCTTTAGTTTTTGTATTTGTACCTCATTGAAGGACAAAGTGCAAAATTTGCATCAGTAAAAATGCCTTGACCTTGTCCATGACTCTTTTAAAATACATATTGCATACTGTATCTGCAGGCAATATATCCCATTTTGTGATTGAAAGATGTACACAAAAGATTTGTCGTTGTCAGTCAGAATGTCTTCAGACTGCAGTTGTCAGACATTATGAAAATAAAGATGTTTTTCATGAGTGGATCACCTGTAATGTGCCTTTTTAATGACTCTCACACACCATTGAGATCATTCTGTTCTGAAAGCCACACCCTGTAACATTTTGAGATTTCTACATTTAAAGGAATGGTTCACACAAAAACATTTGCTTTAAATTTACTCACCAACCAAGATGTAGATGAGTTTGTTTCGTCATGGGAACAGATTTGGAGAAATTAAGCATTACACTTGCTCACCAATGGATCCTCTGCAGTGAATGGGTGCCGTCAGAATGAAGAGTCCAAACAGCTGAGAAAAACATCACAATCATTTACAGGTCTCCACTTGTAAATTACCGACTTGTGAAGCGAAAAGCTGCATGTTTAAAGATGCGTTTAACTTCAAACTGTTGCTTCCAGCTAAAATACAAGTCCTCTATCCATAATGCTGTATTTCTTTCCACAGTTCTAAACAAACATGTTGGTGGATTGATGTGAGAGGACAAAGACACACTAAACAGAGATCATTTTTTTCACTGGAGGAAGTATTATGGATTATGTACTCATATTTCGGCCAGAAGCAATGGTTTGAAGTTAAAACACCGTAATGATGGATTTGCTTACAAACACACAGCTTTACACTTCATAAGACGATAATTGATGGACTCGTGTGGATTACTTGTGATGCTTTAATCAGCTGTTTGGACTCTCGTTCTGACGGCACCCATTCACTGCAGAGGATCCATTGGTGAGAAAGTGATATAATGCTAAATTTCTCCAAATCTGTTTAAATGAAGAAACAAACTCATCTACATCTTGGATGGCTTGAGGGGGAGTACATTATCAGCATTTTTATCTCTGGGTGAACTATTTCCTTCAGTTGCTTCAAATAGTTTATTGTGCTGATATATCTCAATGTTATTTAGTTACAAATTTTTAAAAGAAAACTCGAGTTTGTTAAAAGTGAAAAGTAACAACTTAAGATCCAATCTAACTATCTAGAACACCACATATGTCGGATAAGGCATGTTAAAGGCGTAGCTTATTCAAATATCACCCTCCTGTTGCTTAAACGTGTAATTTCTTGCTCCTGTGGAACACAACAGGAGATGTTTGGCAGAAAGTCTCTTTCACTTTTACTGAATGGAAAGGGAATGATCACTAATGTCTTCAGTCCCTAATGACCTAATATATCCTTTTGCGTCCCATGTAATAAAGGGTGTCTTTTCTTAAAATGACAATTTTCATTTTTGTGAGATCTTTTCCTCAATATCTCTGTAGTATGTTGCACAAAAAGAAATTGATGAAGTACAAAGACTGGAACTCAAATAACTTCATCTAAAAGGTTGATAATGTTTGACCAGCATTTATTCTGCAGATATGTCCTGACACATCGCAAATTGTTGACTACAGAGCCATGGCACAAATAGCAGTTCCTGAAAGAGAAATGAGAAAAGGTGGCCGTACTGAAGTCTCAACAGTCATCTCTGTAGGAGTGTGAAGATATATTTAAGAGGCACAAGCACAATGGTATTTAACAAAAATCTAATCAAAAACATTTAATGAATTATCCATCTGTACTAATTGGTATTTTAGATAAAACATTCTGTAGTCTGATCCCATCTGCCAACCTTTCAAAATATCCCTCTGATTTTTCTGTATATTTGAAGACAGGTGAAACGTCCTCGCACTGATTTAATTGTGTACAGACAATCACGTGGCCTAAAGAGTACTGAGCCGTGCATTTAGTTCCCTGGCTTGATTGTTTAATTGCAAAATATTTACACAAACAAACAAACATTCAAAAATGTTAATTTGTCAAAAATCAGTTGACAGATCACTGTAGCTTACGGTGAAATGCTATATATTAACCATTTTATTTTTCTGTGCTGTAGAGTTCGTAAACAGAAATGAGAAATGAAAAAAATTCAATTAAACGGCAGGAGCATTCTGAAATAAATAGGTTATTTTTCCAAAGGCAGCCAACCTTACAATTTAATTAAAAAAAAAACAAATGACCATGCTAACAGCACTGGAAAAACCTGATGAAAAGATGAACTGGAGGAGTAATAAATGAATCAATGTTAGAACTTAAGCTTTCAAGTCGATTAAACCTGGTTCTCTTCAAAACCGCAACAGTTCTTCTTGCACCTTTTAGGATTGATCTTTCCCCTTTGAAAAAAGGTTGTGTCAAAACTTTCTGAACCGGAACAATCGGAGTAAACATTACCACTGCTGCTCAGACAAGCCCTCATCCTTTCAAGCATCTTTCCTGTGTCACAAGAGAGCCGTGGATGTGCGTCTGCTGGCAGCTAGCTGATAATCTTGCTTATGGCCTGTAAAGAGGGGAAGTCATCATCGCCGATGTGTAGGGTTTTATGGGTGTTGAAGTCTTTCAGAGCCAGCACCTGCTTACAGGTGGGACACACTTGGCAGTCCAGCTCCAGGCTGTTGCTGGTGGTGCCTGTCTGCCAGGCTTTCTTTTTGTTTTTTTTGGCCTTGGAGCCTTGCTGTTGTTTCTCAAGAGCCTTAAAGTCTCCGTGGGCAGTGAGAAGCTCCTGTTGCTTGCGAGTGTCTGGTAGGAGAACCAGCAGCTCGTTGAAGACCCTGTTGAAATTCTCTCCCAACAGCTCCTGGCAGCTTTTGTAGTACTGGACAGCAGGTATTATACCCTGCTCAAGAGGAAAGAGTTTATTAATATCCAATACAGGACAAATATTAGAGATCAATAGAACAATATTATTATGCAGGAGTAATATCAACTACCATAATATAACACTGGATAAAAAAAGATAATTGAAATGATCTTGGTTTGATAGGTACCTGTCTAAATTGGCCTGAATACTTTTTGAACTCATTGAACTTGGTTTCATCATTTTGAAGGAAATTCTTAATAGACTGAATAAGGTCCATGTTTCTCTGCTGGAAATGTTCAGGTATGAGGTAGGCTCCAATAGCAGGTGTCACTCTGAAAGAAAACACAATGCTTAATGAGATAAAACACTTAAATCACTTCTTTATTTTACATGAAATAATGATCAATTAATAAATTAGAATTTTGGTGAATTTTAAACTATTATCGGTTGTCAAATTTGAATATTTTTTCAAATGTAATGTATTCCTTTAATGGCAAAGCTGTATTTTCAGCATCATTACTCCAGTCTTCAGTGTCACATAATCCTAATATTTAATATATTGATTTCGGATCAAGAAACATTTCTTAATGTTATCTTGTAATATCATTTAATGGAAGTGTAAGGTAAAATAAATGTACATCAAATGTTTAATTTCAGCAATTATTTGTATATACAGAGACCCAAAAATGGTGCAATATAGAAAATATTGTTAAACAATAAAATTAAGAGTATCTGTACATTTTCTGGTTGTCAAATAAAGTTTGTAATAAATAAGATGAACTGTAACTGTGGCTACACTGATATGACAGCTGAACTTCAGGAGAACTGCCAAAAACTAATAATAATAATAATAAATTATATTAGGGCTTTATCAACATCTCTCTGATACTGGCTCTGTAACATTAAAACTATTAAAAAAAAGAAAAGAAAAAAAAAAAAACACTGGTTGACATCTATCACAAATAGTCAACTTTCATATACTCAAAATATAACAATGACTCAAACGGAACACCCCCCACATCACGTTCTCTAACCTATTAACAGCAGGCATTGATGATTCCACTACATTACTGTTGAGCGGGACGCCAGTGAATCCTGGGGGAGGTTTGCTGACAACAGGCCCAAGGCCAGGAGGAGGAGGCGGCAGCACACTCTGAGTGCTCTTCAATGGAAATGCACTTTTAAAGCCTGAAAACACAAGTAAGCACTTATGAGCAATGTCATTTTGGGCACTGCCTCTTTTAGGAAAGGAACCCGCTTACCAGGTGGAGGTTTTCTGGAGATAAGAGCAGGAAATTCCTCCTCCTTGGGTGGAGGAGGTTGGTCGGTTATCGGCTGCTTTCGAGAGGAAGGGATATTTTCAGGAAATGATGTACAGGACAGTGCTTCTGCTGGCTTCTCTGTGAGTCCATTAATAAAAGAGTTTGTTTTGGAGGGGAGACTGTTGTCTGGTGGCTTTGTCTCAGGAACGTTCTCTTTGTGAGCCATTTTGGACACGGACTCGGGAGTGTGTGAGGGAGAATCCAGAGATGAAGTTGTGGCATGCTTCTTTTTCTTATTGTTTTTGGCGTTGGGCTGAGATGAGCCACCTTTTACCGTCAACAAAGTGGAGATGTCAAGCATAGTCGGTACCGTGCGGATCTCCTGAGCCGTTTTACCGGTCTGGGGGTCCTCGTCATCCGATGAGGATGGACATTTGACTTTAGGTGGAGCTTTGTGGGTTTCAGTGGAGGTGAGCTTCTTTTTGCGGCGAGATGAGGCGGCAGTGAGAGGCTGAGGCACACTTCCACTGGGCAGCGGGTCACTGGCGGACAGTATGGATGAAGACACCGTAGGAGCTGTTTTTGTGGGCAGAACCACAGGTTTATTGGAAACCACCACAGGTTTGCTTCCGGCTTGAGACCAGGCTGATGTTGCGTTTGATTGAGGCTTCAGTGGTTTGATCTTGGAGACCAGTGCAGGAAAGTCCTCCTCCTGGAAGGACGAATGTTTCTTGGGTTGATTTGTGTATGCAGGTGTCATTGGAGCGGAAACAACTGAGCAAGACAAGCTTGGGAAATCATCTTCCTTCAGAGAGACAGAAGTTTGTTTGATCTTGCTGCAATGATAGGGAGACATTGTAAAATACTGATCTGATTCAATTAAACTCAATGTTTGATACCAGATTTTTAAGTGGTGCTTGCCCATGATGCTCAAATCTTTCTTGCTGTTGCATATACCCACCACCATGAGCCCACTCAATCTCAAATCAGATCATTTGACCTGCAGAAATAACTTGGGTCCAGGGGATGTTCATTTAGTTTTTTTTCCTAACCGACGCTCGTTAACCGATTTTTAACCATTAACCGACAAGTTTATTTAAAATAAGAATTGAATTAAATTAGAAAGGATAAGTTTCTGTGACCCGTTAAAATACTAACATTTGTTTCCCGGGGATTAATTTTACATGCGCAAAAAGCAGCAAACAACAGAACATGAGGATTCACATGGTCTTCATATCACATCACGCACCTGCAGCGCTATGCGAGCAGTAAAAAAACATAATAAAGCTAGGCTAAGCATATATATATATATTATATATAGATATATCTATATATATATATATATATGTGTGTGTAATACAGTGGGTACGGAAAGTATTCAGACCCCCTTAAATTTTTCACTCTTTGTTATATTGCAGCCATTTGCTAAAATCATTTAAGTAAATTTTTTTCCTCATTAATGTACACACAGCACACCATATTGACAGCAAAACACAGAATTGTTGACATTTTTGCAGATTTATAAATAAAGGAAAAACTGAAATATCACATGGTCCTAAGTATTCAGAACCTTTGCTGTGACACTCATATATTTAACTCGGTGCTGTCCATTTCTTCTGATCATACCTGAGATGGTTCTACACCTTCATTTGAATCCAACTGTGTTTGATTATACTGATTGGACTATATAAAAAAAGCCACACACCTGTCTATATAAGACCTTACAGCTCACAGTGCATGTCAGAGCAAATGAGAATCATGAGGTCAAAGGAACTGCCTGAAGAGCTCAGAGACAGAATTGTGGCAAGGCACAGATCTGCCAAGGTTACAAAAAAAAAAACATTTTTTTTTTTCTGCTGCACTTAAGGTTCCTAAGAGCACAGTGGCCTCATAATCCTTAAATGGAAGACGTTTGGGACGACCAGAACCATTCCTAGAGCTGGCCGTCCAGCCAAACTGAGCTATCGGGGAGAAGAGCCTTGGTGAGAGAGCTAAAGAAGAACCCAAAGATCACTGTGCTGAGCTCCAGAGATGCAGTCGGGAGATGGGAGAAAGTTGTAGAAAGTCAACCATCACTGCAGCCCTCCACCAGTCGGGGCTTTATGGCAGAGTGGCCCGACGGAAGCCTCTCCTCAGTGCAAGACACATGAAAGCCCGCATGGAGTTTGCTAAAAAAACACCTGAAGGACTCCAAGATGTGAGAAATAAGATTCTCTGGTCTGATGAGACCAAGATAGAACTGTATGGCCTTAATTCTAAGCGGTATATGTGTGGAGAAAACCAGGCACTGCTCAGCACCTGTCCAATACAGTCCCAACAGTGAAGATGGTGGTGGCAGCATCCTGCTGTGGGGGTGTTTTCCAGCTGCAGGGACAGGACGACTGGTTGCAATCGAGGGAAAGATGAATGCGGCCAAGTACAGGGATATCCTGGACAAAAACCTTCTCCAGAGTGCTCAGGACCTCAGACTGGGCCGAAGGTTTACCTTCCAACAAGACAATGACCCTAAGCACACAGCTAAAATAACGAAGGAGTGGCTTCACAACAAATCTGTGACTGTTCTTGAACGGCCCAGCCAGAGCCCTGACTTAAACCAATTGAGCATCTCTGGAGAGACCTAAAAATGGATGTCCACCAACGTTTACCATCCAACCAGACAGAACTGCAGAGGATCTGCAAGGAGGAATGGCAGAAGATCCCCAAATCCAAGTGTGAAAAACTTGTTGCATCTTTCAAAAGACTCATGGCGTATAGATCCAAAAGGGTGCGTTATACTAAATACTGAGCAAAGGGTGAATACTTAGGACCATGTGATATTTCAGTTTTTCTTTTTTTTAAAATCTGCAAAAATGTCAACAATTCTAAGTTTTTCTGTCAATATGGGGTGCTGTATGTACATGAATGAGGAAAAAAAATTAACTTTTTAATGATTTTAGCAAATGGCTGCAATTATAACAAAGAGTGAAAAATGTACGGGGTTATGAATACTTTCCGTACCCCACTGTATATTAATCTTTTATAACTAAGGAGTCCGTGCTTCCACTGAGAATAAAAAAGTGTTGTGCTGAGCATGCGGCCACAGTTAAGCTTGCTACCTTGACCAATGCAGCCTGTTCATTATCATACTAAAATGTCAGTCAAACCATAATTATGGCAAAAAAATAAAAAAAAAACACACCTGCGCAGTTTTAATTGTAGTAAAAATCTGCTGACATTAAGTGTATCACAGTAACAGTGTTATGCAAAAACATGTAGCTTAGTGGATATTGGAACCGAGTGAAAGTAGGCACATATAAAACTATTTTGCCATTAAAACATCGTGAATACATTCGTGAGAAAACATTTGATTTTGTGCGAAATTGAGAGACCCCGTTGGTTTCAGTTAGTTTTAGCCTAAATTAATTCAGTGTGGCTGGCGTTTATAGTGTCTAGCTTCTTATTTTTAATTATTGTTTTTTTCCTAAATACTGTTAATTGAAAGGATTTGTTGTGGAGTGAGGGGAACTAAAACAGCCTAGCTATGTTTACTGTGTTTATTATAATGTTTGTAAACGTCGGCATTAGGCCTATTTCTGAATGAAAGAATAAAATGCGACTTATACGCGATTTGTTTTTTTCCCCCCTAAAAACAATTTGTTTTACACGTAGCGTATTTTAACCATGCAGCAAACCTTTTTAAATATTTTGATAAATTACTGAAAAAAAATAAATAAATGACTATTTAAACTGTTTAACTGATTGTATTAATCGGTCAATTCTTGCGGTCGGTTAACCGGTTAAAATGAACTTTTGGGTCTGCTCTCTGACATAATTTCCTGATTTGTTCTGCATATTTTTGCATGTTGATTGCACCATACTACTTTGATTTGGCAGACATAATAAAAGATTACGCCAAAGTACCTAAGGATTCATTTTTATGAATTCAGAGGCCCCTTTCTTTCATTAAGATTTCAGGACAGCTGTATCAGCCTGACATTTTGAATTTATGCCCATTTAAATACAAAAACAAATCAAAACAGAGAAACATTAAAAACATTGAAAGCAGTGTATGTTTTGCATGTTGCTTCCACCACATGACTGATTTGAAGGACAAAAGCAATTTTTATGAAATAATAATGATTTTAGATTTTAGTTAGTTTAGCATTATTTATATAATATTATTTAAGACGGTTATATCAGCCTGACATTTTTTACTTTATGCCTCCCCAAAAACTTTTATATACATTTCAATGGGACATTTAATAAATAAATAAATAAAATATATATATTTCACAGAAAAGCTGATGAATGTACATCACTGAACAAATCTGAATTAATACATCTGGACAAAATAGATCATCAAGAATGCAAGCACTAATAAAAAACAAATTATATTAGCATTCCTTCATGGAAAAAAACAAAACAAAAAGGTGACCCATCTTACTAAAAACAGGACAAACATACCATTGAATAGGGGCTGGAGGTGCAGCTGCCCCTAAAACTGGAAAGTCCTGACCAGCCAAAGAGGCATTACTCTTCACTGATCGAGCTGAAATATATTCAAACGTGCAATTTCTTCAACTTCCAAAATAATTAAATAAATATAAACATACAATAATTTACCATATTTTCGACTGCCATACCTTGCATTTCGTTCGTCTGCTTGGCAGTGCCTCTGTTGTTTCTTATGTCATCAGGCTCCATCTTTTCTTCTTTGCGTGGCTTCTGAATACTCCTCTCTTGCACATGGCTTCTCTCTTCCTGGTGGCTGGCCATCGAGGCTCGCAAAGCAGCAGCCATTTCTCGGTCCTCTTCCTCTCTGAGGACAACAACTCTCTCAGTCTTCCATGAGCTCTCTTGCATGTTAGAATGCAGTACTGATGAGGACCTACCGATTATATCTCCAGCTCCTGACATTCTGCTGTCCTCCAGGAGCTCGTCCTCTTCCTGGTCTTCCCTGTCTGTTGAAGCGATCCACTTCCCCATAGTCATCGCCACCAACTATTAGACCTAAAAAAAAGACATCCAAATGGGCTTGATTAAGGCATTCGGCCCCTAAATTATATCCAACTCGCAGAAAGAGCAAATTCAGCTTTACCGTCATTTCTTCGTTGCTGTCTGTGTGCATAGTTGAACTGAATGTCGATTTGGCGATTCTGCCGTGCCTCAGCACGGTTTTTGCTGTGGGCAGCAGCTTTGTGAGCCTTATAGTCAATCTCTGTGCGGAATGCGTGAGTGAACTGCTCTGTACTGCAGCGGCCCTCCACACAGAGATAATGGCTCTCTCTGAAGTGCTCGCTGAGGTACTGGTAGTCACTATAGGACAAAAAATTAAAGTACATTTAAATGAAGTAATAATGATTTTGTAGCTCCGCTGACACTAGTAGTGCCCTATGATTGCTATGCTGCAGAAAACATGGACGGAATTGCATAATCCAGTCAAAAATGGAATGTATAACACGGGAGCTGCTATATAAAGATATACTGAAGTATATTTTATTGCGGTAAAGTGGAACTATTGCAAATATACTTCAGGTACACTTTAAATATCTTGCATTTAAAGACTGATACTTGACTAGGGTAAGTTTCCTCATTTCAATAAATCTTATATGATTTTTTTTTTATTACCAAAAATGTTGCTTAACCATTAAAGCCGAGTCTAGAGAAATATAAAAAAGGAAGAGAAAACCCCCACAGAAACCAGAAAACTTAATCCGGAATTTGGGGGGGAAAAAAACCAAAATGGATTTCATATAGGCCCTACACTAGGTTTACAACCACTAATTTTCATTTACATGCTTAATTATTTTAGGTCTACACCACCCCTTCCAATCTGATTGAAATTTCATTCATTCAGCTCAAATGGATGGATTGAGGTGTTTACATGAAAGGCTTTTAGTCAGATTGAGCCATCAACTAGGTGTATGCAAACATAGCCACAGTGAGTTGCACCTGGAAATAAACAAATGTTAAGAAGTAAAAAAGTGAACCTTTTACCTGTAATACTCCTGAGCTCCATCTGCATCACAGAAATGGCAGAAGTAATGATCTCGCCGCAGGTGCTTCAACAGCTCATCGTTGTCCAGGTATCGATCGTCGCAGAATTTACAAAGCGGATGCCCACGATGTGAAGTATCATCCGGGTCCCCTTGGGTTCGATGACGAGCCAGGTCTTTCCGATTGTACCATTTCCGCTCGTACGAGAATATCTGTACATGGAGCAAACTATTACTTGTAGGAATAAGGAGTGTGCAAACGAAATAATAATTCATTAAAATGCAATACTCTACCTTCAGGTGCTTTGCACATAACTTGCAGCAGAAGAGTTCATGTTGTTTTCGCATATGTTGCTCTAATTCTTCAAATTTGGAGAACACTTTTGGTTCTGGGCATTGTGGACATTCATGTAACAAAGTCTTCCTGCATTTGTTGTAAAAGATAAAAAGAGCTTGTAAGCAAACTTCAAATATTGTTGTAAACTGCCGAAGGATAACGTCAGAGTTGTTTACACTGTCCATTTCAATTAGTTGATTCAAAACTAATTCAACTCATGTCAACTTCTAAAATGTCACAAAGTTCGTAATTTTTTATAGATTCAAGTATTCTCACAACATAAATGTAGGTAAATATTACAGCTTATTATTGTGAACTGTTACATATTTGTCATAATACAATGTGTTTTGGTAGCATAGTTTTTAAATATATTTTCCCTTGTGATTCTTCCGAAAAAAAATGTGGGACTCCAGCCTTGATTATTTTCAACAGAATTCATCTTGTAATTTTATAAATACATTAAATCTTTTCAATCTAAAATGAATGTTCAGTTCAAAAAAAATACTGAGCAAATACATTAATATATATTGCATATTGTCGAAAGGCTAAACAAAACGGAGATAGTAATATTTTTTTTTTTTTAAAGTTCATACCTGAACTGTGCATACATCTTTCCATCTGCAAAATATATGTCATACTTCTTCTCACACTGATATTGATGAATGTGAAGAGCGGCAAAGGGTTCAGGTTTCTTTATGAAGACCACCTGGAAAATTAGAATAAATAAATATTTTGTTTAATTACAGAAGAGACATTTTTTTAAAGAATGGAAGACTTCCTTACAGAGCATGAACAACGTTGTCAATTAAGCAAAAAGTTCTAAAAGCAAAATATTTGACATTTTCAGGCTTGCTGATTAATGTAACGTTAACTCTCGACTGTCGCGTCTCACGGTGACAGGCTGTCAGAGAAAGCACACGTCTAGCAGATTCTAATGGAGTTATCTGAAACTGATTTTATTTGTTGTTATTTGTACAAACAAACAAACATTGAAAAAAACACAAATATTTGGTGTCGACATAACAAAACAAAAAACACAACAATGTTGCGTGACACAAACACATTGCTGTGAAACAAAAACCGGTAAACAATTTGTTGTACATGTTTAACAAAAAAACAACAAACAATTTTACAAAAAAGTTATTACAACCACAAAACAAATTTAAACCAAACCAAGAGACATTTTTTGTCCCATTTTTTTTTCTTTTTATTGTTGCAAATACAACATTACCACAATAATTTTTTTTTTAAACAAAGACACATTTTTCGGAGGCTGAGCCTTCCCAAAATCATGTCTAATTACATATATATATATATAAACACTTTGAACTTTGTTCCTGATACATACTTGCCTGTCATATATGCTAACCCACGTAAAGTAAACGACACCGTGAAGGAACAGCGTGTCACGGGAAACGTGAGGTAATAACTCACCACTTCTACACTAAACCAGCTCACTTATAAACTACAATCAAAAGAAGTCAAACAACTGCCTCAAGTTAACTTCTGAAAGACACACCTGAGCTAAACTTTCTCTTGACAACTCATCTACATTGCTAGCGACGCGACAAGCACGGCCGCTCCCCTTACAAACGGACTCGCTGGTGCACCGGGAGCGGTGTAGTGCTGTTTGCTGTGTGTTTCTATGGTGTGTAAAGCAGCCGAGGCCTGCGCTCGCTGCTGGAGGAGAGGCGGCGGCACCTTGTCGAGCTGCTCCCGGCAGACGGCGCAGTATTTCTGCTCGCACAGCACCCGCATCTTGGTGGAGCAGCGGTAACACACCGGGTGATCGCATTTCCCCACCGCGAACATGTCGATGTCCTGGCAGCACAGCACACATGTGCTCTCCGCGTCTTTCTTCGGGGTGTATTCCATACTGAGAGAAGGCACTGGCTGTGTGTGCTCGCGTTTTCTCGGTATGATCCGTTTGGATTTGCAGGGCTTGTAAAACGACAGTACGGGTAGCGAGGCCGGGTGAAGCGCGCTCCAGTGTGCGTAATCGTTCAGCGCAATGCATTATGGGGACCAATAGCCGTAGACAGGAAGAGCTTTTATTATGACGCACCGGACTTTTATACCGCATACCTTGCGTGAATTAAATGCTAATAATATGATAATTCTATTAATATGATTGATTATTAGTATAAAGATGAAGAAATACGGTGCGTAATCTTAATATGAAAATAATGCATTATATCAATACACTTTAAAGAGATGAATTAATAAACAAATATACTAAACAATATTACCATTATTAGTATTGTTGGAATAAGAATGCATAACACTAGTGTTAATTATATTATATAAACGAGTAATTATATCAATATTGTTTAATTAAATGATTAATAAAAATAATTTTAACTATGATTTTATTATACATAGCTTGTGGCCCCTTTCATCCATAAAACATGTACAACATATTTTTGTTAATAAGATATTGACTTGATATATAGTAAATAATTTTAAATCATTACCAAAATAATATTATATTAATACATTAAACGTTCTCATTTTGTTTCGCATGTTTATCATCGCTGTTTACTGTGTTTGATTTTTACATACAGTAGCTCACAGAACGAGTACACCCCTCCATTTTTGTAAATATTTATTATAGTCTTTACTCCTGTGACAAAACTGAGAAATGGACACTTTGCTACAATTTAACGTTTGAATGGATCAGCTTGTGTAACAGTGTCCATGTGCATGTCCTCCTCAAAATAACTCAACACCAGCCATAATTCTACCCGCGCTGTCCACAAAGTGAGTAGTGAAAATGTTTTTGGGCCCAATTAGCCATTTTCTCTCCTCGGTGTCATGTGACTCATTAGTGTTAAAAGGTCTCTGGTGTGAATGGGGAGCAAGTGTGTTACATTTGGTGTTATCGCTCTCACTCTCTCATACTTGTCACTGGAAGTTCAACATGGCACCTCATGGCAAAGAACTCTCTGAGGATCTGAAAAAAAGAATTGCTGCTCTACATAAAGATGGCGTAGGCTATAAGAAGATTGCCAAGACCCTGAAACAGAGCTGCAGCACGGTGGCCAAGACCATACAGCGGTTTAACAGGACAGGTTCCACTCAGAACAGGCCTCGCCATGGTTGACCAAAGAAGTTGAGTGCACGTGCTCAGCATCATATCCAGAGGTTGTGTTTGGGAATTAGACGTATGAGTGCTGCCAGCATTGCTGCAGAGGTTGAAGGGGTGGGGGGTCAGCCTGTCAGTGCTCAGACCATACGCCGCACACTGCATCACATTGGTCTGCATGGCTGTCGTCCCAGAAGGAAGCCTCTTTAAAGATGATGCACAAGAAAGCCCGCAAACAGTTTGCTGAAGACAAGCAGACTAAGGACATGGATTACAGGAACCATGTCCTGTGGTCTGATGAGACCAAGATAAACTTATTTGGTTCAGATGGTGTCAAGCGTGTGTGGCGGCAACCAGGTGAGGAGTACAAAGACAAGTGTGTCTTGCCTACAGACAAGCATGGTGATGGGAGTGTCATGGTCTGGGGCTGCATGAGTGCTGCCGGCACTGGGGAGCTACAGGTCATTGAGGGAACCATGAATGCAACATGTACTGTGACGTACTGAAGCAGAGCATGTTCCCCTCCCTTCGGAGACTGTGCCGCAGGGCAGTATTCCAACATGATTACGACCTCAAACACACCTCCAAGATGACCACTGCCTTGCTAAAGAAGCTGAGGGTAAAGGTGATGGATTGGCCAAGCATGTCTCCAGACCTAAACCCTATTGAGCATCTCAAGGTCTCTAACATCTCCCAGCTCCGTGATGTCATCATGGAGGAGTGGAAGAGGACTCCAGTGGCAACCTGTGAAGCGCTGGTGAACTCCATGCCCAAGAGGGTTAAGGCAGTGCTGGAAAATAATGGTGGCCACACAAAATATTGACACTTTTGGCCCAATTTGGACATTTTCACTTAGGGGTGTACTCACTTTTGTGAGATACTGTAATTTTCCTTCATAACACAAATTTAGAGCATTCCTAAAAACTGAAACTAAACAAATAACATTTATACTTTTCCTACAGCATGGCTAGATTACAAATAATCACATTTTAATTTCTGTTTTTACAAAAATTGTATTATTGACTGCAGTCATCTGCTCAACCACTTATTATTGATAAAATCTTTATCAATAACGACCCAAATTATCTTGCCCCAGGTCATATACAGTGCACGTGATACCACTAATAGTCTTCCAACACCATAAATGCATGCATACAGTGACAAATACTCCACAAGAGTCATACAGATGTGCGATGAAACTTTATTCAATACAAAATACATAAATAGAGCATCTGCGGGTGAAATCAGTGGCAGAAAATATTTGTACACATAGAAATACATTTATATATGCAGACAAAAAAAGCTGCGTTGACTAATAGAAACAAAAAAGGGCAACTCACTGTCAACTGCAAATATTTATTTTACCTCTGCCAATCCCTTTTATGACAGCCATAACAAATTTGATTAGCATAATTAAAATAAGAATATTTACTTCCTTGGCTAAACAAATTTCCCTGTCCAAGTTCTTCAAATATTAAAAATTCTAAAAAAAAAAAAAAAACCTATGAAGTAGTTCATACACCGGACCATACCTTTTTCTCGTTTTTTTCTTAAAAAAAAAAAAAAATCTGTGATGAAACGGTGTCAGCTAAATAGCTTAAACAGCCTTGATTTGTGAAGACTACTACCACTGGATTGTCTGTTACAGATTTATTTTTTAAATTAAAATCACTGAGTTTGACCCAGTTATCTGCTGCATTGGTATAGATGCATGGGACAGTTTAAGGGCATAAAAGCATTCATTCTCATTCGGACAAGTAAATAACTGAAATAACATCCCACATAAACTGTGCAATTCATGATTCCATCAGCATTGGCATCAGAAATAACATCCCAAAAGTGAAGCAGTAAAACAGATCAAGCTGATGGAAAGAAACATTCAAAGGCAAATAATAATTAAAAAAAAAAAACTGGTGTGAGGCACCAAATCAGCATTTTGTTTAGGTGATATCTGAAACAGACATAGGTGTTGTGCTTTCAATAACTGAAAACTTTGGCAGTATGTGATATGCATCTACTGAATAAAACATGAATAGTGTAGCCCAAATAAATGATATTAAGAGTCGTCTTTAAAATAACTGCTGCAAAATTTAGAAAATGTAAACAGGTATGACAATTCACTACACTTGTGCAGCCAGATGGTTAAAAAAAAAGTAGACTCTCCCTCAACAGATATGTTCTTCTTAAAACATCCCTTAAAGAATACAGCATTTGATCTCTTGAGGTAACGCTTACCTAAGTGCTGTATCATTTAGACTCTTCCTTTGATTTTAAATCTACACATAAATATAAAATTCAATAATATTGCTTCAGTTAGCAAATATATATGTGAGCTTTTTAAAGAGAGTGATGCAGTGCACAATAATAATGGAAGGTCTGTTGTAAGTGGTGTTGTTTTCTGAACCCTAATGCTCATTACTGTATTCAGACAGACTGTGTGCGGTGTGAAGTGCGAGGCTGATTTATGCAGGTGCGGTCTTGAAGGCGCTCCATGCGTGGAAACAACGGGTGAAACAGTGAGGCTCGTTGCCCTTGCGCACCAGGCGCAGTTTTCTGGGGTGCTCTGCATCCTTGGACCTCATGTGCTGAATATAGACCTGATTGAAGGGTGACACAAATGTTCAGCAGACGCAAGACATGCCAGAGGGCAAGTGTGAATGTGTGCAAAGATAAAAAACTAAGTGCTGGTGTACAATAAAACTGCCACTCAATGTGTCACTGACCTGACAAGCCTTCAAGCTCAGTTTAATCTCCACCTGGCTTGTCTGTGTGCCAACCCACATATAAACCTAAAAAAATAAAAAAAGTAAAACAGCTCAGCAACAAAAATCGCTGCCAAGAAAATCTGTTTGACTGCAAGCATGAAGCTCTACCTCTTTCCCATTGTCCAAAAGCATGATGTCGTCATCGGCCAGGTCATCTTGACAGAAGTCTGAGCACTTCTCTGATACAGCAAAGTAACCCTTCTCATTGGAGCACCTGAGACAAAAGGACAAATCTATAATTACCTCAAAAGTGTAATTTATTTCTGTGTTGGTAAAGCTACATTTTCAGCAGTCACTACTTCAGTGTCACATGATCCTTCAGAAATCATTCTAATAGACTGATTTGGTAATCAAGAAACATTTTCTTATTATAAGCAATGTTGAAATCAGTTGTGTTCAGTTGTAATATTTTTGTGGAAACCATGATACCTTTTTTATTCTTTAATGTAAACTTAAAAAAACAGCATTTATTTGAAATAGAAATCTTTTGTAACATTATAAATGGTCTTTGCAATCACTTCTGATCAAATTGAATGTGTCCTTGCTGAATAAGAGCATTAATTTCTTGCTTAAAAAAAAACACCCGACTTCAAATTTTGAACAGTAGTGTATTTAAATAAATTAACCTGAAATGAAATACTCACCTAAACAGTCTAGCATATTTCATGTACTCTGCGTCTTCATCGTATGGCTTCTGTGAACCGATGCCAACCCAGAAGAAATTTTCTGGCTCTTCTCCTTCATTTATCACCTGAAGAAAAGTGGGAAAAAAAGAAAACAAATTGTTAAAAAATAAAAATAAAATCAATCAAGCTATAATGTGCATGTTTTGATTTTCATAAACGCGGTATGAACCTGTTTGCTGTAGGTGTCATCAAACATGGTGTTCATGATGTCCTCTGCCAGTTTAGCTTCATCTGGGTCTGCTGCTCGGCCCACCCACGTGTACACTATTCCCTGGTTGTCTGTACTTTCAAATGGCACCTACACAAATAATGTCCGAGTAATTAACTGTTTGTAAACCACTGCAAATGATCTTTATTCCTTTATTATTATTTGACGATTTATAATACATGAACATGTTGTATAAAGTACATTAATGTTTACCTTCAATATGAAGCAGAATTCAGAGTTGAGGTTACTGGAATCTGTGGCTATTTGAATAGTCCTAAAAAAAACACCACATATGTAATTTTTTTTATTTATTATTATTTTAGATATAGCAGATTAATATGCGCTAACTGGACAAAACATAAGTTACCTGGTGCATAGCGCACTTCCATTTGTCCTGATGTGGTATAAACTTGGCTGCACACTGTCCACTTTTAGCTTCCTCTTGCCTTTGTGGATGATGAACTTCCTCTTGAAATGTGACAAGAACTTAAGATTCTCCTGCTGCTGGGTCATCCTCACAACCTGAAATATACACAAGATGATGACGTCTTCTTGAACTTTTATTTTATGTCATAACATACATGATACATGAGGATTACATAGTCAAGGCAACAGGAGTCACTTCAACAGAATGAGGATACATTTCATAACATGCACATTAACCATGTAAACATGTGGTACCTCCAGTTTGCCTGGGAACAAGCTTTCAAACTTCTTCTGCAGGCTGAAAGTGAAGGTCAGCCAGCCCATGTTGGATGCCTCACGGCCCTGCCAGAAGTAAACCACACACTGGAAGTCTTCTTCATGATGTTTGTCCTCATCGTCTCCTTCTCCTTTCTCTTTGTCTTTCTCCTGATCATCCTCATACTCCACTGGCACCCAGTACCTGAGACAGACACAAATATCCCATTTTTTTATTGAAGCATAAAAATTGTAGGTATCTAAAACAATAATAGTTATTTTAGTTAGTACAAATCAGTAACTTGCATAAATTGACACCAGCACACTGAGGATCAGATTTAATAGAAAGGGTGTGCTATATCTTTTTTTTGTCTAATGCAGGGGTCCTCCACTCTTGCCCTTGAGGTCCACTTTCCTGTTGATTTTAGCTCCAACTCTAATCAAACACAGCTGAACAAGCTAATCGAGGTCTTCAGGATCACCATAAAGTTACAGGCAGATGGGATTGATCAAGGTTGGAGCTCTGCAGGAAAGTGGACCTCGAGGGTCAGAGTGGAGAACCCCTGGTCTAATGATTTCACCTAGTTAACAATCATTATTCCGTCCATCTGAGAACTGATGAACATTAAAACTTTACATAATTTTAGTGAAACCCTCTGACCAACCTGCAGAGAAATACGTAGCAATCCTGAGTATAAAAGTGACCAAACTCCTCCTCTGGTAAACGGGCAAACTTCTTTCCCTCCAGAACGAATCCCTCCATGCCATCCAAATCCTCGTTCCACTCCTCCATCATCTGCTCCGCCTGCAAGAGTTACAACAAAGATAATGATTTTTACAGAATTGCAGCAAAAAAAATGAAAGGTTGGGATTAATGAGCTGTTAATTAAGGTCTTACTTCTGTGAGAGGCATCGCTGGCTGTCTAGGAAGGAACAGAGCTGTTAGGTCAGCTTTCATCTGGTCCTTCTGCTCTGCATCCTTCTTCACCTTTCCAGTCAAGCCCTCTTTTTGCTTCACACTCTCTGCGTTCCTGGTATAATCCACCTTCAACACGTCATCCCAGTTCTTGAACTTGGATTTGAAGACCTATTGATTGTAAACATGGTATTGGAGCAGTAATTGGAACATTATTTTCAAATGCAGTTTCATTTAAAAGGAGGACTGTAAATAATCTTTTATTTTGTCAATTTTACCTGGCACTCTGTGCCCTCCAGATTACGGATGACCACAGCATGTTTTGGTCGATGGAGCATACTGCACACTTCTTGGCCCAGCTTCAATGCAGCTGCCCTCACAAGACGTGGGGATTTACGGCCAATCCAAATGAAGACATCAGACCAGCAATCTAAGATGTAGACACCTTTAGTGTCTAAAAGACCTTGTACCTAAAACAGCAAGACATTCCACCAGTTAAATGTATTCAGGAACGATACCATACTAATAATTAACTGATGAAAAAAAGTAGTAAAAAATTTAAAATTTGATATTACAATTTTTTTATTTATATTTTTGTGGAAACCATGTTCAGGTCTCTTTGATGAATTCCAAATTCAAAAGAAAAACATTTATTTGAAATGGTAAAAACATTTAAATTGTTACAAAAATTTGACACTTTTGATAAATTCATTGCATCTTTTTTAATTTTTTTTTATCTTAGTACCAAACATTTAAATGGTAGTGTAAATTGTAATGATTTTAGCAGCATAAAAATTGAGTATGGAAATGACTAATCATAACAGTCTAAACTCTGCATTTACCAGTCTGTGCTCTGGAACCACATCTAGTTTGAGCTTGTCCTTGTGCTCCACAGAGAGTTTGTAGTTGATCTGAGGAAGTTCAAGGTATCCCAAGCCCAAACCAACCTAACAGACCAAGAAAGTACAAAATATTTTACAACATGTGGTTTTGGAAAGGAATGCACAACAAACAATAGACCATTCCCTGACCTTATAGAGCTTGGGTCGGACAGGAGTGAAGTCATCTGGGACATGTTTCTTGATTTCCTCAGGCTGTCCCCCAAGATTTTCCCAGAATTCTGGAGGTTCGTAATTCTGCATCAAAGTTGTAATCTCTGCTTTGCTTTTTCGCTCATTTTTGTTGATCTTCTCCGCAAATAACCTATAAATAACAGGCACTACTACAAATCTGAACCACAAGAGGGGGGAAAACGGCTTATTTGTTTGCATCTTACCTTGCTTTTGTAGTACCAGCAAGTGTTGCATTGCCTCCTCTCCAAACAAATATTTCAAGACCAGTGTCCACCAAAAAGACAAACCTTGAAATTAAAAAACAAAAAACTTTATCAAATTGAATCACTCCCACCAAAATACATAGAGCAAACAGCACATTAAGCTCACCGAGGATCGAGTGAGGATGCTTTCAGAGGCACAGACTCTAATCTGATGTTCTTTTTCCCATAAACCCTGTACAATCTGCCCAAAACACAAAACAAACAGGATTAGTGCAAGTCACATCAGGGATAAGCTGGAGAGGCTGTCCTGGGTGTAGTTTTTGGTGGGGCACCTGGTTGGGTATTGAGAATCTTCTACTGTGTAAAATCCACTGGCAGTTCCACCCTCAATATAAGAAATCTCATTGTTGAACACCTAAAAATGACACATTGCAGAAAAATATAGCAAAGTATATACTGATAATGCAGAAATACATGATTTTGTGCAGAAAAAAAGCTTGTTTTACTGACTGCAGTGAATTCTTCACTCTCGTCTCCCATCTCCTCTCTGATAGTCCTGCACTCAGCACCCAAATAATTACGGAGGTTGACAGCATGGATGGCAGAGCCGGCTTTCTTATCAAGGGTAGCTTCCTGCCCGATCCAGTAATAGATCTGCCAGTTCAGGGATCCATTGTCATCCAAGTACGCCTGCAAAAATGCATTACAAAGCATTCATTGAAAGAAGGGATGCAGACTGGATGCAGATCTCAAAAAAAAAAACAATACGTAAATTACAGTACATTTAAGAAACAAGAAAAAAAAAGTACAGGCCTGACCTTGAGAACAATGTAACAGTCTGCCTCATAGAACTTCCCATGGAAGGCCTCGTCCACCTGGATGGGTATAAAGTTTTCTATCTGCCAAACGGAAACACCAGGGATCTGCCCCACATCCTCCATGAAGAACTCAGAGTAATCCAGAGGAGGTTTCTCTAGCTTCTTGTCCCATCGTTTGGTTTTTAGATCAGAGTATTTCAAGTCTCCATTCTCCTAAAAGATTGTGAGACACATGAAGACCAGGAATGTTTTGACATATACCATTATAAAGGTTCCACCATGAGCTCTGCTGTTCTCTTACCTCGATGGATTTATTCTTCTCCTGAGCCACGTCTGACATTCCCTTCAGCACCTGTTTAGCCTGATCATCCTGGGCTGAGTCCTTGCGTCTCCTTAGCCTCATCTTTCTGGCCATATGGTCTCTTGGGCTATTTCCTGCACAAACATCATGTTGCAGTTTGAGTTGCATTTCACAGTTATAGTTTGTTTTGTTACTTCAAATTCAGCATATTGAGCCAACAACGGTTAGGTAGGTGCGAACAACAACAACAACCCTCTTAGAGAGAAAAAAAGAGAAACATATATTGTACCTCCACCAGCTGCTGCCACAGTGGCTGGAGATGCACCAGCCAATCGCAGTTGGTTTTGCAATGAGAAGTCTATGTTGTACCACTCAGCTGTCCTGTCCACTGGTTTAGGGGGCATTACTAGATTTGATTCTCACGGACATCCAAAACCTAAATAAAATTATCAGTGTCACAATAACAAATTTATTCAGCATTTATTGAAAGGGTTATGATGTTGCTAAAAAAGAACATTATGTTGTGTATTTGGTGTAATGAAATGTGTTTATGCGGTTTAAGGTTCAAAAAACACATTATTTTCCACATACTGTACATTTAGTTGCTGGGGGGGGGCTCTATGCCCAGCCTTTCTGACACTTGTCGATTTTACAAAGCTCTTCGGTCTGAAAAGCAAGGTGTGCTGTGATGCCACTATCCAGTGCGTTGTGATTGGCTGAATACCTCAAGCGTGTGACGGACATGTTACGCCCCTCACCATATTGTGATGTCGTGTCCCGGCCGGAGCGACGACACAAAAACCTTAAAACTCATTATAAACAAGGCATTTGTTGCATCCCATTGGGACTAATACGGATTATGATTATACGTCTTTTTACAAGTTGCCTATCGCAGCCGCGTAAACAAAACCCTGTCGATTTGTGACAGAGAAACGACACAACAAGTGCTACCTGTACACGTGCTTCAAACTCGCGTTTGAATTATCAGTGCAAATCCTTTAAATATGAAAACGTACTTACAGTCTGTGAGTCAGCATTATTTGTCAGCATCAGCAGCAGCAAAACGAGGCGTTTTAGGGGGGCGTGGACGAGTCTTAACTTTTATAAAGAATATCTCTTTGGGTTTGAGACTTTAGTCTTTGCAACTTTAGGGATCTTATCTTATTCACGAACAGCTTTAACACTCCAAAGAGAAAGGAAAACTTGAAATCGCATCATATGACCCCTTTAAAGTTTTAAAATTATGAGTGTTTGTGGCTTTACTCTTATAAGTACACAAAAAACATATGTTAACATTTAAAAGTTTGGGGCTGGTAAGATTTTCGAAAATGTTTTTAAAGAAGTCTCTTATGCTCAGCAAGGCTCCATTTATTTAATCACAAACACAGTAAAAACAGTAATATTGTGAAATATTACTACAAATTAAAAGAACTGTTTTCTATATGAATACATTTCAAAATGCTGCTTTGGTGTCAGAACTATTTTTCTATTTTTATCATGTTGAACGCTTAATATTTTTGTGAAAACTAATCGTTCAGGATTCTTTGATGTATAGAAGGTTCAAAAGAACAGCATTTGTTTGAAATAGGAATCTTTTGTAATATTATAAAAGGAAAATAATCTTACTGGCCCCAAACAGTAGTGTAGGTAATAATAATACGAATTTTTTTTCATTTTTAATAAAGTTCATACCTCCAGGTCAGTGAGGAAATGAATGGCCTCTGGTAATGTCACAAGGCGGTTCTTGTTCAAAACCAGCTTTTTCAATTTTCCACACCTGAGCAAGTCAAAAAGCCACATATTATTAATATCAATATCATATACATTTGTTTTATAAATTATGTCTAACTACCAACAAACTGTCAGTTCTCACCTGCAAAGTCCCTCAGGAACAAGTTCCAAATTATTATTTGCAGCCATGAACTCAACCAGGTTGGACAATTTTCCTACACCAGACGGAAGCCCATCAAAATCAATTTTGTTTGAGTTCACATACAGCTTCTTCAGCTTAGACAGCTTGCAAATAGCAGACTGCATATCACATTAAACGGGGGGAAAAAAGAGACAAGATTAGCAACAAGTCATCAAATATATCAATGTAAGCTAAAGGACAATACTATTAATGTGATGAAGCATTTTCTCCTGCACATGCACAAAAGCACTTTCAAGGCCCAACTACATCTGATAAGTGCTAAGTTCCTCTGTTTTACTTTATATGGCAACGAGGGACTTACAGGCAGGGATGTGAGCTGATTTCTAGAAAGGTTGAGTGTCTCGAGTTTTGTCCACTGATCTATGCACAGCGACAGTTCAGAAATCTGATTGCTGCTCAGATTTAGCCGTTTGAGATTAGCCAGTGAATACAAGCATTCTGGTACCCGAGACAGATCATTGCAGGACAAGTCCACATCTACACAGAAACACAAAATATTAATTATACATGGAGCAACAGCAATTACAGATACTGATGATTGTTTCACAGAGAGCAAAGTAACACCCCTGGATCTCTACCTGCTAGATTGGTGAGGCCCTCCAGACTCGTGGGCATATTATTCTGAGTACGCTGAGAGTTCCTTAAATGGAGGGTTTGAAGGGCCACCATAGCAGGTAACTGCCTGTTACGACAAAGGCAAACAAGCGACACAGAGTTTATCAGAGTCAATGCTGATAACACAATGATGTCATCTGAAATGACTGTAGCCTTCCTCCTATTTGGCAGTGTACAAACTGCATAGACAGAAATAAATCAAATTGTAAAAACCATCTGTCTTACCTCAGCTGTGCATGCATAAGCGGATTATTATTGAGTATGAGGGTCTGCAAATGGACCAAGCGTCTCATCTGAGGAGGAAGACTGTCCAAATTATTGTCACTTAGGTCCAGGTACAGCAGATCAGTGAGGTTAATGAACAGCTGATTTGGTATGTTATCAATGCTGTGAGAAAGAGCAAACATCAGAGATGAGTACCAGATTACACATGTTCACAGAAATCCATGGTTAAAACCATTATGACCTCAAAATGACAAAAAATGTCATGTAAATACTCCACTTTTTGACTCTGTCATGTTTTTATCAAGTAGAAATTGTGGGTAAAAATATTTTTTAAAAATCATCATCATTCATACTTATCCAGTAAATCACAAACACTTGGAAATGTCATGGGGCCTTCAAATACAGATGTGGGCAAAATGTGGGGGCCTTGGAGGTAGAAAGGTTGAGAACCACTGATATAGATGGATGATGCATTGGGTCTTTTTTCAGCATCTTGCACCGTGTGCATAGCATTTCTAAGATGATGTGTGAACTTAAAAATAGTTCAACTTTTAAAAACATGTCTCAAGATACCAGTGTTTTTTTCCATTCCTTCAGTAGCACTCAGTCTAGCTATTACTGGGCACAAAAATGCATCCTTTGAGTAGGCCCCCAAACCATCCCCAAGATCTCTTCCAAAATACCATTGTAACAGATCACAAAATGTAAAAAAAATAATAATAATAAAATTTGAATAAAAGTGCATTTTCATGAGTAATCATCATTCCTCACTTCCAAGAACATGAGTACAAAATAGAAAGACTAACCTATTGTGACTGAGGTTTAAGACTAACATGTTCCTGGAGTTCTCCAAGTCCCGAGGGATTTCTGTTAGTTGGTTGTAGCTCAGATCCTGAACAGAAGATGAAAACTCATCTAAACACACTCTCGTTTTACCATATACCAGCATCACATCATGACAAATTTACATAGTTTCACTAATCAAGACACAGACCTGTTTACATCAAATTAAATCATGCACTTAACTGAGATGTATACTTAATCCACCCAAGAAAGAAATAAACACAAAGTAATTCTCTCATACCACACAGAAGATCATCCAGCTGAAAAATATCATCGGGAACACCAGTGTTCTTCAAGTTGTTAGCTCTGGCCACAACTGCCTACAGCAAACAACAATGCAGATTAAAGCTGGTCTGATCACCTGAAAATATATATATTAAAACGTGGAAATAATGCTGAGTTGATTCAAAATGCAGTTCAATGTGGGGTCATTAATATTTTTTTAACATTTTTGAAAGACTCTTAGGCTCACCAAAGCTCATTATTTGATCAAAAATATTTGCCAATATATAAACTTTTATAAATACATATTTAGATTTGTAATTTATCGTGTGATTCAAAGTTGCATTGCTCCATTATTCCAGTCTTCAATGTCAAATGATCCTTCAGAAATCACCCTGTGATTTGGCAGCCACAGAACATTTTTTATTATTAATCAGTAGCAAAGCTTTACATTTCCTGTCTCTGGCGTTTCTAGTCAATTAACATATTTTCCGAGCTGATAATATAACGTTAAACCTAAGAAAATGTTTTTAAAAAGCACATGGCACCATAGCTTCATTACTTTACAGTGTAGCAATGACTGTCTTTTTGCAGTAATCCACTTGTCATAGTTTGATGAGTGGGCAGATGACATGAAGCGGCTGAAGTTTAGCTGCACTGAAAACACATGAGTGCACATATCCTACATACAGCTCCCGATCGGGTGAAGTTCGGGGGATTTTGTCCACAAAGTGATAAGAACACATATTATTTTATAATTTCACACACAGCCATGCTCGTTTCCTCTTGTCAGCTTTTGACATAGAACGCAAGGCATACAGCGCCGGACACGGACAGATTGTTACTGTGGCAGCTAACGGCAGAACAGCTTAACCTTGCGCACATTTTTATATTTAGTTGCATTGAAAAAGTTTCATTTTAATTAATTCAGTCGATCTTTTTACCCCGTTTTAACATGGGTTTCTAAGTTAGAATCCTTCATGGCAGCACTCATCGGTTACTCAGGAAAAATATGGAAACTTTTTCATGATTCTTTGATGAATAGAAAGTCCAAAGGAGCAGCATTTATTTGAAATATAATATTATTAAACATTAAACAAAACATTACTAGAAATATGATAAATGTCCTTATTGGCACTTTTAATGCATCCTTGCTGAACAAAAGTATTTGTTCACTTCTTTCAAAAAACAACAACAACAACAACAACTTCTGACCCCAAACTTTTGAACCGTAGTGGATGTAAACAGTTACGTTAACTATTTAAATATCCTTATGTAAAATGTACATGTGAGAGGAACATGTGATTGACAGTATTACGAAATATTTCACATTACCCTCAGGTTGGGAAGACTTGACAATTCTCCATGCAGCGTCGTCAGGCTGTTGTGACTCACGGACAAATGTTCCTGATTTCACAGAAAAGAGCAAAAAAGACCCAAGATTGAGCATTAGTAAGTTGACAGTCTAATTGTGAAATATGAAATTGTGACTCAGCTGTGAAATCGACAATCACCAGTTTCTGCAGGGAGGACAGTTCCTCTGGAAGATAGCAAAGCCCCGTTCTGTTCAGCTTCAGCCATCGCAAGCTGCTCATAGACTTGACATGCTCAGGAAAATAACCCCCCTGTGTTCAACAGAAGAGATACAAGTATTACAGTCTCAAATCAGACCATCATGAGCCACATGAGTCAGCTTCTGTGTTAGTGATTTGGCAGTTTTTGATGGATCTGCTACACTGATGTAATTTTCCAAACAATCTTACTTGCTTCAGTCTGAAGCCTAAATATGATCTACAACAAGCTAAACTTGGTACAATGATGTCATTTCAAGACAGAAAAATGATGGGGTGATTGCTATGGCAACAACATGAGCCTGAGCTAGAAAACTTGCATGCTGTTCACACAGTCATCTCAAGATGAGTACATCTGCCTGAAGTGGCTTTATATAACTCACAGACTCACAGAGCATCAGTGCATATTTACTCAAGTGAACCAACACTTGTGGAAAACCGCTAAAGGAACTAGTGTAAGAGAATTCTGTATAGAACATATTTAATGCTTTAAAAATCTTCTTTCTCATATGCATACTGATAAACTCTCTAGTCTAAAAGAAGGTGCAACATGTTTTGAAAGCCAGTGCGTCAGCAGCGCAGTTCATTTATCGAGGCCAGGCGCGTTACAAAGTGTCACCCAACACATCTGACTCGCTAGCAAACTTCTAGTTATTTCCTTGCTGTCACACAGCTTGACCTGACCGCGACAAATTTTGAGAAGTCGCAAGCTAACGCCCAGTGTTCTTCTAAGCTAGCAGTTAGCGCTGCTAGCTCACCATCTCAACCGGTTTTGACACACTAACTAGCCTACATCACTTTCCTCGCTTGAACGAATGATTTATTAACAAAACCCAGTACAAATAGATGTATTAAAGCAGAACTCTTACCTTAAAGTCATTCCCACTTAGGTCTACTCCCCTGATAAAGGGGAGAACTCCGGTCGCGGCCATGTCTAATTCAGGATATGGCTTCAGTCGCAGTCTCGCAGACTCAGCCTCTGTTTTGGCAGCGGCTGCTGATGGATCAAACACTCCCCCGCCCTCCGCTCACATGGTACAGCCCACTAACTACTCAGCGTTACCAACCACTCACAAAAAGTTATTTCTGTTTCGTTAAAACTGCTACTTAAACCCGCTCAAACCGTGCTAATCTACACCCTGCTGCAGTTGACTCAGAACTGACTCATTGCTGAATCATCTGCAGTGCCTTAGATACACTGACAGGGCCTGGGACAAAGATAGGATGGGTTGGATGACTCTACTGGGATAATGGGCCCCCCTCATCCTAGAGGCCGTCACAACATTCCCAGTTGTTCAACCTGGACAGTATTGGTAATTTGTGGGATTTTCTTCTTCTTTTGGGAGGTCTGGAGTAGCATTTTATGCTACTGAGTCCATTTAACATTTACATTATATATATGCATTTAGCAGACTTTAAAAAAAAAGCAAGTGTCAACAATATATAAAAGTATATGTAATAATACTTACAGATGTAAAAGTACTGCATGTCAACATAATTACTATAGGACTAACAATAGGGAAAAAACGTGCATAAAATACATATTGTTCATTAGTATTATTCACTACTCACTGTAATGACACTATAATGTAAAATGACCAATTAAATCAAATTGACCAATAAAATTACCAATTATGGTATTTAAAATGCATTATTAACTTTATCTGATAAATCTTTTAGTTCAGCATTTTACATTTTAGATTGTGTGACACTGCTGTAGGTCTTGCAATATGTAAACAATTTACTTTTAATTACTTATAAAGTAATGTTTTACTTAAAATAACTATTTTGCACAATACAATTTATTATACATATAAAAATAATTATACATTTGATAAAATTGATTTAATTTACATACATGTTTTTCATTTTACAAAAATCGCATGAACCATTTATTTTCATGTGCCCTGTGGACAGGTGACCCGTGTGTGACCCGGCTCATGACATATTCCACAGGTTCTCTGCCTTTTGGCAGTGGGAGGCTTGTTTGCGGTAGTGCTGGCCTTTTTGTTCCCAGGATGTCTGGCACCATTTCCTCCAGAGAAATCTGTGGCTGAAAAAGTGACAGGAAATGGAAATTATTAGCAAAAAAGACAATATTGAAGAAATTATTGCCAGATGAAATATTTACATATCTTGGAACTCATATAAAACAATCCCTAACTGTTGTTTTCTTCCTCCACAAAATGTAGCTCAATGGAACACAATCAAAGCCAATTGGGACATACTTGATGATTAATATGTGGACTAGATTTTGCAGCACAAACCGACATGGCGACTGCGCCTGACAAAATGTCTAAAAAAAAATGTTGCACTTGATTTTAATATATTTTAAAATGTAATTTATTCCTGTGATGGTAAAGCTGTATTTTCAGCCTCATTACTCCAGTCTTCAGTGTCACATGATCCTTCAGAAATCATTTTAATTTACTTATTTGATTTAATATACTTGAGATTTGATGCTCAAGAAATATTTCTTATTATTATCTTATGCTGAAAATGGCTTAATATATGAGAGGAAACCATAAAACATTTTTATCTGGAATTTCTGATGAATAGAAAGCTTTAAAAAAAAAACATTTATTTGCAATAGAAATCTTTTGTAACATTATAAATGTCTTTGATCAATTCCTTGCTGAATAAAAGTCTTAATTTGTTTTTTAAAAATCTTACTGACTCCAAACATTTGAACAGCAGTCTATGTATGAATGATCCTTTTCAACATATTCTGATCATATTTTGCCCATGAATAATACATTTTCAGTGCAAAACATCATAGACAGGCATTATACCTGGAGCCACATTTTCGTTCGCCCACTGGAAGAACCCACACTGCTGATCACGTGGTTTCCCGCAGGTGTGGAACATTCGGCCCTTGTTTGGTCCATCTTTCATGACGGTCCTGGTCACTGCAGGCTCATTACAGTTACACATAGTTTCACCATCATCACCTCCAGATCCTCTGTTGTTTTGCCTCTGCTGAGGTACATTCCCAAAGCCAATTGAGGGCCTGGGAGGTTGAGAATTCTGACCCAGGGGTCCTCTGCTCTCTCCAGGCGGTGCCTGCTCAGCCGGCTGATCAGCCCACAGGAAGAACTTACAGTCTCCTGTGTTGCACTTGTAGAACTGACGGCCTTGATTGGGACCCTCTTTGCGAACAGTGAGAAGAATGGCATCCTGACCACAGTTACACACAATGGCACCGCCCTGGGCTGAAGCTGGTGGTTGTGCTGCCCGTGGAGGTGGCAGACTGGCTGGGGGGCAGCTGCCGTTGGCTCTGGGTGCTGGAGGTCTAACATTCTCCACCCTGGATGGAGGTGCTGAGCTGGTTCTAGGTACATGATGCTGATTTGATCCAGAGCTGGTATGTGCCCGAGAGCCAGATTCTGCTTCTCCTCTTCGGATATATTTCAAGTTTAAGACCTCTCTGAGAGTCTCATCACATCCTCCGATGCATCCAACAAATTCAAGGGGCATCATAGGTGGCAAACTTCCCCTCTTGAATTTAAACTTCAGCCTGTCAAAGATTATATGAATAAAACCAAAAGCAGTATTTAAAATTACCCTCTTTATTTTGTTAATACACTACCTATATTATTGGCCATGATTTTTTTTTGTGCAAATTTGTTCACATTAGTTAATGCAGTAGAAATCATGAACTAACAATGAACAACATTTGTAGCATTTATTAATTTAGGTCAGGGTCGGCAACCTTTTGGGCATGAAGTGCGATTTCCAATTTTTCTGGTTAAACACTAAACCAATAAGCCAATCGCGTAGTGTGACTGAAGCTAAATGGACGGATCTGCAGCGGTCGCACTAATTGTTTGCCAGAGCCACATGCATCTGTAGACTATAGCAGGTTAATTATTATTTATAGCTCCTAACCCGCTGTGTGACTACGAGGAATGATTACCTCAAAATGTATGTTGAAATGCAGTTTTCCCTATTGCTCGCATGCCAGTTATTATCCCTCTGCAAGCCATAGGTTGCAGACCTCTGATCTAGGTTAATATTAATTTATAAATATGTTGTTTCTTGATAATTCATGTTCGTTCATAGTACTCAAAAAATTATTTTACAATTTAAGTTAATTTACACAACTTACGCAATTAATATAGATAGAAATAAATATGAATTGCTGTAAAAGTATTTTATTTTATTTCATATTAGCTACTGCATGAACTAATGCTAACATATAAAACCTTATTGTATAAATGTCACCAAAAATACATTACTGTTCAAATGTTTGGGGTCAGTAAGTCTCTTATTCACACCAAAGCCGTATTTATTTGGTCTGAAATAAAGTTATATATTGTGAAATATTATTACAATTAAAAGGCTGCTTCTATTTTAATATATTTTTAAATGTAATTTATTCCTGTGATGGCAAAGCGGAATTCTGAAAATCAGCAAGATTTTCAGAAATCATTCAAATATCTTATTTGGATACTCAGGAGAACAGTTCTTATTCTTTAGATTACGTTAAACCCAGTTTTTACTGCTTAAGATTTTTGTGGAAACTGATCAATTTTTTTCAGGATTCTAAATAGAAAGTTCAATTGATTCATAGAAAGTTCAAAAGAAGACCATTTATTTGAAACTAAAAAAATGTGTAACATTGTAAATGTCTTAACTGTCACTTTTGATCAATTTAATGCATCCCATCGCCCGATAACACGAGAATATTTTTTACGTTAGTGTCTTGTAACTAAACGTTACTGACTCCAAACCTTTGAACTGTAAGTGGCTCAGAATATTAAAATGACTACAAAGCAACATAAGAACCACAATCCTTACATATGCACTGGATGTGGACGGCATGTTGGACAGACGCTTTCGTCTCTGCTGACCTCCAGAACTGTGTCTGGAAACCACACGGCTGCTTTACAAGCTGGATATCCCATACATGAAAGAAACATCCTGCACATAAAAAGAGTGATCAAAATAAATGAATAAACTACAATCCATTTCCACTTCAGTTAGATTAACACATGGTGTTGTCTCACCCTGTGCTGTCTTTCTTCTTCTTCAGCACCATGTCATGGTTACACTGAGGACACTTTCGCACTGGTAATGGTATCTCCATTTCTCCCTGCTCCTGTTCGGTAATCTCCTGAGCAGGGCCTAGATAATTTGACAAAGCCTCATCCAATCTGCAGAAAATATGACAAAAACACTCAATTCAAATTTGTATGTAAAATAAGTCAAATTGAAAAGAAGTGATGCTATAGTCAGACTCACTTTTTTGCCTTTCTCACAGACTCAATAAAAACAGCCTTGTATTTGGCCACGTGATAACTGAGGACTGAAGCGTTGTCCTTTCTGCCCTCTGACACAAGTTTAAGGTCCGCCTCCAGCTCCGCTCTCAGGTTTGGTTTAGACATCTCATACCCCATTGAGTTATACCCTGAAACAATGTTGCACTCGATTTCACACAAATCACAGGTATTACACCATTCTTTGAAGACTTCAATACTACTAATATGCTGATCGCATTACCTTCAACGAGACCCATGCCAAGTTCTCCAGGAAGGAACCTCTGGTCAGCCGTCAACCCCACATACATGCGACTCTTTATGGTCTCAATGTGTTCAGCATGTGTTGCATCAGTACCTGCAGCAACAAATCAAGTTAAGTGTCACATTACTAACTCTTTTTTTTTTATAAATGATGTAAAATATTCAAGGTACAAAGCTGGACTGATAGGTTTCAGTACCAATGCCATGTTTCTCCATTAGCGATATCAAATCGGCCTCTGTCAGAAGCTGTGGTGGACTGGTCTGTCCTTCCACCATCTCAATCGCTGTGGGCTGGAACGTGGTGTCAGCCGTATATAATGGAATAACCTGTGCAAAAAAATAAATTAAAAAAAAGAGGCATATAGGCCCCAAATTACTTCTAGTGAAATAGAAGGACAAACTGGTGTGACAATTTCAAACAAATTCAGGCCAAAAAAAAACAACAACCTTTGGCCAATATAAATATCCACAATGCTATGATCTAGGGCTGTGCAAAAAATCTAATGCAATTTTCATGCGCATCTCGTCAGTAAAGCCGCTCCTGTGATTAGTAGTAAATCTCCAGCACCTGCTTTCAGATGGAGCGGCATTTACTACGCAGAGCCGTAGTTCACTGACAACACACAAAATCGCGATGCGGCATAAATCGCAAACTGTAAGGGTCTATGATGCATTTCCCAGGAATATTCCTTTCTCTTTGAGTGTTACAAGCTGTTCGTGAATAGATAAGATCCCTAAAGTTGCAGAGACTTAAGTCTCAAATCCAAAGAGATATTCTGTTTAAAAGTTAAGACTTGTCCTTGCCCTCCTAAAATGCCTCGTTTAAACCCGCCACCACATGTCTACGTTACGATGTGGGAAAATTTGCATAACACAGCCCAAATGTTCACACAAAGATAGAAGGCGTAACTTTATTGTTGCTGCAACCGCCATGTTGTGAAGATGCTGTGTTTCGTTGCGAAAGCAAAAATACTTTGTTGTTTGGCCTTTCAAAAGAGGACACGATTAGAAATCAGTGGTTAGGTTGTATTTACAGCACTTTTCCAGAACACTTCAACCCAAATATTAATTTGTGTTGCATTTTATGGAGGACTGTTTCCTGTCCTGGTAGAGTAGACTACAATGCCGACAATACTCACAGACTGCAAGTACGTTTTTTAAATTTAAAGAATTTGCCACTTAAGATTCAAACGCGAGTTTTGAGCAGTGTAGAGTAGCATTTGTTGTTTGTCGTTTCTCCAATCACAAATGCAGACATGGTTTTGTTTACGCGGTGCGATGCAACGCGTTAAAAAGACAGTATGTCATTATAATCTGTAATTATGTCCCACTGGATGCAACAAATGCCTCATTTATAATGGGTTTTAATGTTTTTTGTCGTCGCTCCGGCTGGGACACGCAATCAACAGTATGGTAAGGGGCGTAACATTTCCGTCACACGCTTGAGGTATTCAGCCAATCACAACGCACTGATAGCTGGCCAATCACAGCCCCTCTTTTCAGACCGATGAGCTTGTAAAAATCAACGCGTTTCAGAAAACCGGGGCATAGAGAAACAATAATGTACAGTATGTGGAAAATTAATGTTTTTTTTTTTACTTTAAACCTCATAAACACATTTCATTACACCAATTTACACAAAATAATGTTCTTTTTAGCACATCATATGACCCCTTTACTGAAAACTGAACTCAATGTTTAGCTATACAATGTTATGCTATGTTTTGAGCAGTATTCACCTTATTGTACCACTTGTCAAAAGGGTACACTTCCAGATAATTGCGAGCAATGATCGTCAATCCACAAGCAGAGAATCTCTCTTCAGCTATTTCAATCTCGACCGTCACCTCTTGACCCTGAGCATCTTTGGAGCAACAGGCCAGGAAGTGACGTACAATGAACTCATACAGCCGCTTTTCATTTCCCTTAAAAAATAAAAAATAAATAAATAAACACTGTCGTGTAAGTTGGTACCAGTTATGATGGTCCTAACAGAGAGCTTGCTCACCTGTAAACTGTTGGTGTATTTGGTGGGGTGAATAGGGGGATGGGCCTGATCTGATTTGTTTCCATTTCGAGGTGTGGGCCCACCGCTTTCCAAAATGCGCTGAGCAAAATTTCCCCATTCGTTGTCTTGTGTCTGTTGCTCAACCAGCATGGTTAGGTTCAAGTTCTGTGGAAACATGTTGGTCTCAGTACGAGGATAACTGATAAACCTGGAAGGAAACAGACAGGCTGATTTGTGAAGGGACACAACAGACACACTGTAGACCACAGACATGTGGATGAAATAACCGTTAACATACCCTTGAGTGTACAGCTTTTCTGCGATTTTCATGGTTTCTTTGGCACTTATCCTCAGTTTTCTTGAAGCCAGTTTTTCAAGTTCCTGAACAAAATAATTGAGACATATTAACAAATATATTACATTTTTTCTCCATCATTCAGTTTTTGATCACACTTAACTCATTCAGCAGTACTACTCATTTTTTGGGTATTCATGGGTATGAATAGCCAAGTCACTCATAAAATTGCAAGCTACTAATTTTAGTAGCTAATGACCATTGTGTACACAAAACTGTCAAATTTGTCCATATTCATCATCTTGCGTGTAGTTGTATAACATATACTATATGACCAAAAGTACACTACTGTTCAAAAAGTTTGGGGTCAGTAAGAATAAATTAGGTATAAATTACATTTTAAAATAGAAAAGTTATTTAAATAGTAATATTTCACAATATTACAGTTTTTACTGTATTTTTGGCCAAATAAATGCAGCCTTGGTAAGCATAAGAGTTTTCTTTCAAAAACAATCAAAAGATGTTACCAAACTCAAATGGTAGTGTATGGGTGTGATGTCTTGAGTGTCCACATTCTTTTCTCTATATTTCCAATTTTTTTTTAATGTAGAAAATCTGTCAAGTTTTAAATTACTTACCACAGTGTCAAGGGGTAAAGGTCGCCATTTGTTTTTTGGTTTACTAGTTACAGATATAACTTTTGCCATGGGATCCTAAAGAAAAGATTAAAACCAAACAGAAAACTTACAATGACATAAATATGAACTACAAAGCTTACATATGTTTTTTTTAAAAGTTCTTAACAAGGTAAGCTGAAGAACACACCTCCACGCACATCTGATACAACACAAGGCATGCTGTGTGATTGAAAAGACGATGTCTTTTCCAGCTGAATTCAACCGATTCCTCTTCATTAGGCTCATGGACAACTATCAAAGAGAAATTTCACATACGATAAAGTGTATGTGACAACACTACAAAGCACTTGTTGCATTTGGAGTACCTTTGATTTTAAAGAAAGTTTCAGGGACGAAAGCTTGAATGGCTTTAAACCGTTCAACCACAAAGCCAAGGGTCGGGAACTGACAACTGCCATAACTGATGAGCTGATCAGAGAGAGATTCTGGGAATATCTTCTGCAAGCGTAATGTCTGGAACCTGGTAAATGATGCGCCTGAAGGAACACAAAGTACATTCGCTAAACATTGTCTAAAAGACAGCAGTTTGTGTTTAAGTCTTTTATTTTGAAATGCCTACCGATGCGGAGATCCAGCTCCTGTCTCACATCCACCGCATCACTGATGTTGATATCCGGCTCAGTAAGGGTCTCACAGGCTCTCCTTATGGAGTTTGGGGTGATCTCAGAGAACCGTGCACGGAAGACCTGAACGTTTGGCTTCACTTAATTAAAAGATATCCCATGTTAAAAGGCTGTTAGGAATATACAGCATCAGTACAGTGAACTAGAACCATGATGCACTAAACTAACCTGCTTTGCAAACATCAATGATCTCAAAGCCGATATTTTCTCCTTCTCTGTCACAATCAGTCCAAATGACCAGAGCTTGACACTGTCTCACCTCTCTCTCCAAAGTCCTCTGGATTATGTAAATACATACATTAAAATATAAAACACAAGCTCATATTCTAAAAATACATCTAGCTGAAAGAATGAAAATTAATACTTTGATCGGTATAAAGTTCTCAGGGCAGTACTTCTCCACCTCAGCATCAAACAACAGGACTGGATTACAACTATGCCTGTGAAACAGACCACATGATAAAGTTTATATATTTAAAGATATAAGAAATATAACCGTTTACCATTTCTGAAAAGGAGCTTTGAATTCAAGACTCAAGAGATGTCCCGATACAGATGTCATGCATACAGCTACATTCTGTGGTGGGAAAAAACACGATCAGCAAATAGAGACTATATGTACTACTTCTATCTACACATTTCTCAGTAATTAATAAAAAATGTACTTACTTGACCAAACAGGTTGTATTCGTACTCATATATTTTGTTGTAAACAGAGTAGCCTTCTCTCTGTCAAGAAAACAAGATTTATTACCACTGATGATCATTAAATAACAACTCGTTTGATAACTATAAGATCTGACATTACAGATCAAAGTAACTGTGTATAACAGTCAGCACTCACTCTTCTCGACCTCCCATTTGACATGATCTCTGCTATGCCCTTGGCTGCATCGTTTTTCTCAGCAACACAAAGCACTTTCTTAATCTGAGTGCGCCTTATCATGTTTACAGATATTTGTCTATAAAATCGACTGCCAATCACTCCTAGTGATCTAAACAAAACGTTCATCACTGATCTAGCGGCGCATGATCACTGTAAGTTACACCCCGGACATTACATCAAAATAACAGCTTGTTAAACAACATAAAACCTATAAGTTAACTGAGATAAAAACATATCAGCGTAAACGTAATGTCTTGGATAAAACGCTCAGTAATTTTTTTAATTAAGTGCGAACACAGCAGATGAATAAACAATTCCGGCGCCTGATGAGAATTGTCGTAAAAAATACCGTAAAGCAATGTGCTAGAATCTGGTTGCTGTGTTGAGTATTTTTCCAACAAAATTTAATGTACTAAAAACAAATAATAATAAGATAAAATAGTGAATTTTCACACACACACACACACACACACATATATATATATATATATATAACGAGTCTTGTCCTACGATATGAATAATATAGTTTCTCCCCTTGAACAACCACAAAGCGTGTCATAACAAATTGCCTGTGACAACTTACTTGGAGGCCTACCTAGGCAGCATATTTGGGCATCAAAAGAACTTTCCGAGTCCGCTGACTAGAATACCATAACTGCTGTCTAGCTAGGCAGCTTACTAGGTTTTGAAACACAGCTACTTCCTCATCAGGACAGTCTCATGGGAAGAATACGATCGTTTAAATATGGCTGCTGTTGGAGGCTGTCAGTTTATTGAGCGGCTGGAGTACATCGAAACAGTGGTGTCTTCGTTTAGAGTTCTTATATAGACGCCGGATTATAAATAGGTTTATGTAAGCGGCGACGATTGATAGATGTATCAGATTTATGGCAGCTGACGTCAAAGGTCTGTCATGCTGGAGAGCATCGTCTTCAAGCTCATGTATATCAGATCGTGATCTGGCTCAGTGGACTAACCAGCCGTGCTGCAAAGAGAGCGATAGAGAGAGAGGGGGTCCTCAGTGCACAACGTATTTATGATTTGTGTTTTCAAAACGATGTCTCTGTGAAATGTTCTGTTTTCATTGATTGAGATACTGAGCATGGAAGGATATTTCTGCTGATGTCTCTCTATATACTCCGAGAACATGATTGGCTCACCAGATGTGGTGGCTTTTACCAAAGAATATGACTTTGGGGACTCGTTCTCGGATCCATGCTCACTTCCAGAGGAGTTTTCTGTGCCTTTGTTTGCTCATGCTGCCAATGGAAATCCCTGGACGAAGACATCCTATGCTAAATTCTCAAAGGATTTCATACTGGTCTCTGAATTTTCGGAACAGGTCGGTCCACAGCCTTTACTCACCATTCCCAATGATCCCAAAGTGTGTGGGACATTTGACCTTAACTACTTCTCACTTCGCATCATGTCTGTGGACTACCAGGCGTCTTTTGTTGGACATCCTCCTGGCAGTAACTACCCAAAGCTCAATTTTGTGGAGGATTCAAAAGTTGTCCTGGGTGATTCCAAGGAAGGGGCGTTCGCTTACGTCCATCATCTGACACTATACGACTTGGAGGCTCGTGGATTTGTACGCCCCTTTTGCATGGCCTACATTTCCGCAGACGAAAAGAAGATCATGCATCAGTTTCAAGAACTGTCATCCGAGTTTTCCCAGGCTTCCGAATTTCTCAAGTCAGGCAACAGGAAAGCTTTTGCAAATGAACTGGAAAAGAAACTGAAAGACCTAGAGTACACCAGATCAGTGCTGCACAAAGAGACTGAGCTGCAAAAAAAGAACAATGGCTGTTATTCCACACAAGCTATTGAGAAGGCGAATGAATTAGCAAATGTGGAGAAGTCCATCTATGAACACAAAGATCTGCTGAGGCAAATAACATCTTATCCTTCCAGGAAAAAGAAAGATGTAGATTTTGTACAACGCGAGACAGAGAAACTGGCTGACACAAGTGTATTGGACGATACGCTAAATAGTAATCATTCTGACATTGCAGATAAGACTGTGGAAACCGAAAGCGATAGTAGAAAGTCCTCTTACACGCCTCAGCTCATTAAGGCCAAATCTGCGAAGTGCTTTGATAAACGCTTGAAAACAATGGAAGAGCTCTGTGATGCCAACTTTTTTCACCAAACTCTAGAGCAACTAAACATAACTGAGAAGTCATTCCGAGGAGATCTGTGCTTTATTTACACTAGCCAGATTGACAGGGCTCTTCTGGGCAAACAGAGAGTTACTAGTTTTCTCTTCGAAGAATGGGAGAAGGAAGGAACCTCAAAGAACTTCAATATTTTTTCCAACAATCCAACAGTCCCTATTCTGAATTTACCTGGCGAGCTGCTGAGTCTCGAATCATACACCACCTGCATAGATATAGATCACATTAAGCCAGGTGTGGAGTCTATGGAAGGGCCTCCTGAGTCCAGTTTATCTGACATTACGCAGGAAACCTCAGAGGCCGCCGACACGGAGACCAAAGGGAGTTTCAGTAGCGACAAGAGCATTGAGGCTTTTGGAGGTGTCAGTCCTTCCAGTCTACAGACAAATTACTTTGATGGTCTAGAAAGAAAGAGCGAGGTATCCATTGCATCACCATCTGAAAGTGCATCCAGCTATGTTGCCGTCCCACAAAAGATGACTGATGGGAATCTAGTCCCGATGGATGCAGCCTGCTGTATTGGACAGGACGGTTTCATTTTTGGGGAACCTTTACCTGAGCTTGCTCAGGAGTGCTGTGGCGACACAGTGGTGAACCAAGAACCTCTGTCTCTTCTTCAGGGAGACCCTGCCTTACAGGTGGACTACATTTTGGAAGAGTCAGCCCTTGCAGAGAGCCCAAACATGGGACTGACTTTTTCTGAACTGAACACTGGCGTTCTTTCTGAGGAGGTGGCGAAAATTAATATAGAATATGTCTCCGATAGTACGAGCTTTATGAGCGCCTCTACCAGTTCTGACCGTGCTGTGTCTCCGTTCACCTACGGCAGTGCGTTGACGCTAAAGCAGAAGAAGAAAGCTGGTCACAGCACTCTTCGATTCATCAGGCAATATCCATTTGCTCAGCAAGCCATTTTCTGCCTTCTGAGTGGCCGAACGCTTGTTATTTTAGGGGTGGATGAGGGCACAGTGAGGAAGCTAGTCAATGCTTTGTTCTTTTTCGTTCCCAATCTCGGCAAGTACGGTGAAACCGTCCAACCGTGGCTTTCATCGCCATTTCAGCTTACCGACCTGCAGAGATGGAAACTTATTGGGTTGCAGAGGTATGTTGAGAAAAGCTGACCTGTAGTCAGTCAATAACTCAGTATCATAGTTTCAAAAGTGTTTTTTTTGCTTGCAATGCTTTAAATCAGTGACAAAGTGCAGCGTTTCATTTATTTTTGTAATTTCCTCTCTTTTTTTCCAGAGCTGCCTCCCCGGCTGGATCCAGCATTCTCCACTCTTTGAATCGATACAGCCGTTACATAAGCATTTTGGACTGTGACAGCAAGACCCTCCGGTGTCCACCATACAAAGGAACACTAATAAGCCATTTGGCAGACCACAGGACTCAGATCAAACGTGGCAGTACCTACTTCCTCCATGTTCAGGGTATGTTGACTCAGCTTACAGCCAAGGCATTCCTTTACACATTCTGCCATCATATTCACCTTCCCATGGACATCAACGACCAGGGCTCGGTAACGTCACGCAGGACTAATTTCTTGTTCCAGCTTGGCTACACTGTGGAGGAGAGTAAAATCGTCCAGTACCTGAGTGAGCTCATCAAGCAGCATTACATTCAGGGGTCATCCATGGGGGGCAACCAGTCTTTTTGTTTTAATTACACCACCAGCTATTTGTACAAAATCTGATTGTGTCCACTATATGTTCAACATTGACCCATTGATAAAAATCAGGAGACCAAATGTATTGAATGTAATCACCTTTTTTCTCTTCATGGCATTCCAGGAAACAACAGGTTGAACGTCTGGTGTTAGAAAATGTGGTATTGACTATTTGTTTAGTGTAGAGGTTGCATATTTAAATCTATTGCCAAGCCGTTTTCTGTAAAATGGTTCCTCTTGTGGTTTGAGGACCTTACAAAAGCTCTGAAATATCAAGATTCAGCTAAATTTCACTGTTGTTCAAGCACAAGTAGTCTTGTTTTGAAAGAGGCTGTACAAAACAGCTCATTTAAATATGTGTAGCCACATGCTTGTTTTCGTTGACAGCAAAAGCTACATGGGAACAGCAGCAGTAGAGTCTCTAATCACCATTTAATTAATCTGGTCCCGGTATCCCATTTAATAATTAATGGGGTTTTTTGTCTTCACAAGCAAAGCAACTGTTGCTGCATGAAAATCACAAGCATAATTTTTATGGAACTAATTTATGAGGCAATAGAATTTATAATACACATTCTCCTCAATATGCAGATTTATAAAATGCATTAACATTGTGTATTTAAATTAGTAGATAATTTGATGTTAATTCATGGATTGGTCAGTAACTAGCTTTATATATGTGCGTGATACTTGCTTTCTGGACTTGAGAAATAGTTAATACGCTAAACTAATTAGTTATATAGGGAAACCATGCAAATTAGCCTGAGATTTATCCTTTTTTCTGCCCTCTCTTGTCAACATAAAGTCTGAGGGGAAAATTTTATATTTTGTATAACTGAATACAAAAATGAACAAAGGCATTGTTAAACAAACAAAAAAAATGAGCCAACTGCCCTTCGTGTTTTAACGTAATTGTGTGATGAGGTGAATGAATGTACTGCATGTAAAATGTCACATCGTGGAGAACGGTTACACAACTTTTCTGCATGTTTGAAGAACACAAAAATTTAACGGTGGCAAATTATAGACACTTCCATTGTATCTCATGTGTTGTACTATTCAGCCTTTCTAGATGTATTTAAAATTGATATAAATTGTTGTCTAAGTTGTGTGCAAGCATCGTCAGCACGAGTAACTGGATGAAGTAGCACTTCATTCTAATGGCTGTTGCACTGATGTGAAATGAACGATAATGGTGGTTGTTGTCAAAATACATTGTCTGTAATTGTTATTCCCACTACTGCATGATAGCAGTTGTAGTCCAGAATTACAGATCTTGACTGCCACCGCTGTTTCATCACAAGTGTGTCTTAATATCAAGTTGTGTTGGCTACCCAGTAATTATTGGCCTTTGTCACGATTTGTTAGACAGATTTTTCAGCGTTTAATTGCAGAGTCTGTTGAATGTAAATTGAGAATAAGCCATACCATTATATGCACATTAACTTCTAAGAAGGTTATTTATTTTTGCTGTATCTGAACAAATCTTGTTTGCTGTAACTGTCTTTATCATGCATTTATGTTGCTACTTTTCATAAATCTATTTTAAGACAGTATTGTGAGCTTGTCTGGGGTAAGGTGAGGTATACTGTTCATGCTAAAGTATTTATGGATGTTAAGTCGAGTAAATTTTGAAGGTCATCTGTGTGCTTCAAGTTGTTGCCCACTGCGAAATTTCTCTGGCTTCAATTTCATTACATTATTTCTGATTTAGCTTTGTATTGCTTCTTTTAATGGCATTATTCCTACAGAATAAAACAGTTTGTCTTTAGCAAAAACACTTTCCTTTATTAAATAGTAAAAGGCACATGATTTGTCTCATTCTGGATTGGTAATGACTTGCACATGTAAACTTAGAGTAAATAGTAACAGTGAGAAGTAAATTTTACACTTAATCAGCAAGAAAAAGATCCAGTCACATGTTCACATTTACAATATTTCAGGCTTTATTTGCACTGCATGTACAGATTAATTGTGCCAGTTGGTTATTTTCTTCTCTGTTGATCTGTTTAAGTGTACACAGTAAAACTTTTCATAGATTACACAGCTTATTCCACAATGGGTTTAACCACAGAAATGAGAGGAAACATTACTAGAAACACTAAAGAAACCAATTAAATGTGTGATTAAAAACAGACCATTTGATAATTTATATAAATGGTAAGTCATCTCATTGAGGTGCATTATAATTGCAGTGGACAGCCTTTGTGCCCATTAAATCAATAGAAATCTTTATTCCAGGAAGAGCAAATAGACACAAAGACAGTAATTATAACTCTGGCAACCCAGGCATTGGGAACTTTCCAGCAAAGTCTTCGACTTCCTTTCGAATTACGTTTATTTTCAGTTGGTACTTCTCATTTTGAGCCAGTTCATCTTTAAACTCCTTCAAAGTTGCTTTAGGATTCATGTTTCTTTGGATCTCCAATGTCAACTCACTGCCTAAGGGCAGTTACACATTGTCAATTATAATATCAAGTATAATATTCTTCAAAGGGTTAGTTCACCCAAAAATTAAAATTAGCCCATAAATTACTCACCCTCAATGCATCCTTTCTTCTTTCAGACGAATCCAGTCAGAGTTATATATAATAAAACTGTCTTTGATCTTTCAAGCGGTTTAATGCCAGTCAGCGGGTGTTGCAGTGCTTCATTCCAAAAGAAGTGAAATAAAAAGTGCCCATCCATAAAAAACAAAAAAAAAGTCTCTCACACAGTTCCGGGGGGTGAACAAAGGCCTTCTGTAGCGAATCGATGCGTTTTTGTAAGAAAAATATCCATATTCAAAATGTAATAATCACTTTAACGTAGCTTGCGCCAACAGTCCTACACGGAAGCAGCTCCGGGCGGATGATGTATGAGGTCAGCGTTGCGCATGCGCCGGTGAGTCTCGTGAAAACCAACGTTTGTTACCAGGAGCAAAGGAAGGCAAGTTTCCTTACTTTAGCAAAGGAAACCCAGTCTCATCTTGGCTTCACCCCCTCGTCATAACCACTTCCTAACTCCAAACAAAAAATACCCAAAGTGGCACAATCCCTAACCTAGTTGTCTAACAACAAAATCATACTACATGTGCACCATGTAAGTCACGTGACATAACTTACCTACCCCTTTACCTCCGTCCAGTTTTAACATCTTTGAAAAAGCTTTACAGGGCTTTCAAATGTCACAGATCAGGAGTTTCGGGCCAGCCAAGTAGGTAAGATATTTTACATGGCAATCAAAGCACATCACAAACTAAACCACAAAAAGCGAATATCACAGCCCAAGTTCACAAAGCCGGCTTTCGAGTACACTGGCGTTTCCCTTATATAGCACGGCTGGACGTCAATCAGCAAGCGCGATGGAAGAACAACCCCCTCCCGTCATCAGACCCAATCAGCTCGTCCCGAATGATTGACAAGTGAGCCGACCAATCCGCATGTCACCTGAAAAAGTGAAAGTAAAAGGGATAGAGAGAGAACACGACAGGGGAAAAACTCAATGCAAAAGAACACAAAAACAAGAAAATACTCAAACTACAAGTCAGCGTCACATACGGACGTAACAATATCGAAATCCTCTGACATTCTTCTTTACAAATCCTCGTTTTGTACTTCTAATTAGTGACCATTGCTTTGTTTTGATCTCTCCCCGCGCTTCCGCGTTCGTCCGTCTGAGCGTCGCATGCGCACGCTGAACTCATACGTCATCCTCCCGGAGCTGCTTCCGTGTACAACAGTGAGCGCAAGCTAGATTAAAGTGATTATTAAGTTTTAAATATGGTTATTTTTCTTTAAAAAAAAACGCATTGATTCGCTACAGGAGGACTTTGTTCACCCCCCAGAGCCGTGTGACACACGGGTTTTTATGGATGGGTGCTTTTTACTTAACTTGTTTTGGACTGAAGCATGCAAAACCCGCTGAGTGCCATGAAACAGCTTAAAAGATCAAAGACAATTTTTAATATAACTCCAACTGATTCGTTTGAAAGAAGAAAGTCATATACACCTAGGACGCACTGTGGGTGAGTAATTTATGGGCTAATTTTCATTTTTGGGTGAAATAACCCTTTAATGTTACATTATTGCATAAAACTCACCCCGGTGAATGAACTCGGCAACCTTGCGGAAATCATCCTCCAAAAGTCCTCGAGATGTAAGAGCCGGAGACCCTAAACGAAGCCCGCTGGGGCGCAAGGCACTTTTATCACCTTCATTACAAAGTTTGGAAAAAGGAACGGTGGAATAGCTGGTTAGATTATTGTAATAAAATATACAAAAAGATGTCCAACATGATCAAATTCATTGTACAGGATTGGTCAGTTACACAGCTATTAATAATTGATTATTTTCAATGCACCTGGGCAGGTGTTCTTATTGCAGGCAATGGCACAAGCCTCCAGGACTTTCTCTGCTCTTCCTCCATCAGTTCCATTTGGACGCAGATCAACCAAGATGAGATGATTATCTGAGCCGCCTAAATATAAAAACAAAAGATAAAGCAAACACAGCTGCAACTGTATCCAATCTCGTTCCACCCCAAGACAACAGTTTGATTTCCTACAATTGATATGGGGGATCATATATGAATGCGATTTCAATTTTTCCTTTCTCTTTGGAGTGTTACAAGCTCTTGGTGCATAAAGAAGATCTGTAAAGTTGCAAAGACTAAAGTCTCAAATCCACAGAGATATTCTTTATAAAAGTTAAGAGTCCAGCCCGCCTACCTAAAACGGCTCTTTCTAACAAGCCCCAACATATCTACGTTGCTATGTGGGAAGATTTACATAACACCACCCAAATGTTCACGCAAAAAAAGAAGTGTAACTTTATTCTCGCTGTAGTTTTGTTTGTTCCACCACCATGCTTAAGCGTCTGTGGTGCTTCGTTGTGAAAGCGAAACTACTTTGTTTGGTCTTCCAAAAGAGGACGATATCCGCTTCGTCATGCCTAGAGCTGATCCGTGCTGGTTGCTGAGGAAATACTACAACCTTGCGCTATGGATCGCTGGATTGGCTTTCACCGTGAACGAAGCGGAGTCCAGCCCGGGGTCGTCACATGTCCTTCCAGACGCTCCTTTGTCGAAATCGCCGTCCCGCGGGGGTGCCGTTCTCATGCCCACCGGCCTCCGCTCACTCTAGCTCTGCAGCAGTTTCTTACTCTAGCCCCCGGCCTCTGCTCCCTGTAGGCCGCCGTGTGTGACGCTGTTTTCGTTGTGAAAGTGAAACTACTTTGTTGGCTTTCCAAAAATGGACACGACTATAAATCAGTAGTTAAGTTGTATTTACAACACTGTTCCAGAACAGTTTAACCCAAATATCCAGATGTGTGCAGCACATTTTATGGAGGACTGTTTACTGATCCTGGGAGAGTAGACTACAATGCCGGCTGTTCTGACTCACAAGTAAGTAAGTTTTTTTTATATTTTAAGAGTTTTTATATTTTATATATTTAAAGCAAGTTTTTTTTGGGCAGGTAGAGTAGCGCTTGTTGTTTGCAGTGGCGGCTCGTGGGTTTTAAAAAAAGAGGAGGCACACTAATTATATTGGTCTGGGATCCCTGCCGATTATTATTATTACTATTTGCTTAACCACTTGAAATGGCTTTTTTGGGTGCTAACCCGTTTTACCAACGGAGGCACGAGAGCTCAGTTCTTCCCCGGCCTCCCCCTACCCTTCTCTATCATTAGCGGTTGTAATTACATCAGCAGATTCTGCACATTTCGCGATAGAAAAGCGGCGCTTTTCACGTTATGGTATTACAACTGTGAAATTACAAACAAAAAAAATACACATTCTGAGACATTAACTAAAATGAATTGTGAATTTTATTAACATAAAATTGTCCTCCTCCCATTTTCACCTTAAATTATGGGGCGGCTGTGCCCCCGCCGACGATCTCGCCACTGGTGTTTGTCATTTCTCTTCTCCGTCACAAATGCAGACATGGTTTATGTTTACCGCGGCGCGATGCAACGCAATGCTAAAAAGACAGTATAAGTCATTATAAAATTAGTAATTATGTCCCCACTGGATACAAAAAATGCCTCGTTTATAATGGGTTTCAATGATTTTGAATCGTCACTCCGGCCGTACAGGGCATCATCACAGTATGGTGAGGGGCGTAACTTTTCAGTCTCACGCTTGAGGTATTCGGCCAATCACAACGCACTGGATAGCTGGCCAATCAGAGCACACATCGCTTTTTTAGACCGATGAGCTTTGTTAAAATCAATGCGTTTCAGAAAGGCGGGCAATAGAGGAGAAACAATAATGTACATATGTGGAAAATAATGTGTTTTTTTTACCTTAAACCGCATAAACACATTTCATTACACCAAATACTGTTCTTTTTAGCAGCATTATATGACCCCTTTAAGGAACTCACCTGTAACAACTTTGTAGCCTTTTTCCATTAGGGTGGCTGCTAAAGCACTGCAATTTGCCAGAACTTGCAATTGATAGGTCTTGAACTCTGGAGTCAGAGCCTGCTTCAAAGCAACAGCAACCCCTGTGCATCACATCAAACAAATAAAATAAAGCACATAATTGGTAGAAAATTAATAAATCATGGATTAATCAAACATTCCTAGTGTAAATGCAAACGTATCTAAACTTATCTCACCTTACCTTATCTTCTTTTATCAAAACACTTGGAGAACATCAGCTCTTACCTGCAATGGCATGGTTGTGAGGGCCGCCCTGTAGTCCAGGAAACACTGCCTGGTTAATCAGACTCTCTAGGTTATATACGGTCTCTTTGCCCGTCTTTGCATCAACATTACGAACCCCTGAAAGTCAAGAGTTTATCATGACAGTGCTGTCAATGGCCTAGATCAGGGGTAGGCAAGTTCGGTCCTAGAGAGCTGCAGTCCTGCAGAGTTCATCTCCAACCCTGAAAACAAAACTCACCTGCCTATAGCCTTAGTAATCCTGAAGACATTGATTAGTTTGTTCAGGTGTGTCTGATTAGGGTTGGAGCTGAACTCTGCAGGACTGCGGCTCTCTAGGACCGAACTTGCCTACCCCTTGGCATAATTTAAAGGGGTCATATGATGCATTTCAAGTTTTCCTTTCTCTTTGGAGTGTTTACAAGCTCTTGGTGCATAAAGAAGATTTTTGAAGTTGCAAAGACTAAAGTCTCAACCAAAGAGATATTCTTTATAAAAGCTCGTTCTAACACGCCCCCACATAACTACGTCACGATGTGGGAAGATTTGCAAAAGCACTTTATTTGGCCTTCCGAAAGTAATGCATTTAGGAATCTTTAAGATTACTTACAAACAGAACAGCAATGCGTTTTATGGATGACCGTTTCGTTAACCTAGGAGAGGAGGTAATTCTGACTATGACAATCTGGCGCTTCTGAATCACACTGTCAAATGCGGAGTTTTGGGCATCGTGAGAGTGAGAGTGAGAGAGAAAGAGCGAGAGAGAGAGAAAGAGAGTGTGAGAGAGAGAGAGAGAGAGAGAGTGTGAGAGAGTGAGAGAGACACATCACAGTGGAGTCAGATGTCTTAACCGTGGCTTGTGTACTGCAAACACATACCAGCTTCATCACTGTGTCTGTCACGAGACTCTGTTTCCCTTTCGGCTCTGTCTTTACATTTATTTTGAAAGCTGAAGCTCACGATTATGGTAATGGGCGTTACATTTCCGACGAGTGCTTCCGGTGTTCGGCCAATCACAATGAACTGGGTCAGCTTTTCCAATCAGAGCAGACTGCGCTTGTCAAAAAAAGGGCTTTGTAGAAAACGAAGTGTTTGAGAAAGGCGGGGCATAGAGAACCTACAATAAGATACAGTATTTGAAAAATAATGTGTTTGTTTTGAACATTAAGCAGGCAACATATCTGTTACACCAATTCAAACTAGATGATGGGGCTTTAAAATAGCATCATATGACCCCTTTAAGTATGACAGGTCAATTCACACTGAACTCACCCTTCCTGAAGAAAATGACTCCTGCCCTGCAGCCCCTCAGGGTCTTATGAGTGGTGGTGGAAACAACGTCACTGTATTCAAACGGAGATGGAACGACTCCTGCTGCGACCAAACCACTAATGTGAGCCATGTCTGCCAGAAGATACGCTCCATTCTCATCTGCGATCTTCCTCAAGCGACTGTAGTCCAGGTTACGGGAATAACAGCTGGTGCCTTAACAATGGTACACAGAGACGTTAAATGTGATGTTTGTCACTTCTTTTGATGTTGAAATACTTTTTTTCCTCCATCCAGTCCATAAGAGCAGCCCTGACTCAGCCAATTTGTTTGTCTGACTACTAGCAGAAAGAGGGGATGTTCAGAAAATGTCTTTCTGTATTTGTTTGTAATTATTTTTGCTAAATCTCTTGTTTTTCCCCCCAAATGATTTATGAAGCACATCAGATAGTTGCTGAATAAGTGTGTAATAAAAAAAACAAGGAAAGAAAAAAAGACTTTTCCAAGTAAGATTTAAACATTTGTTGACCAACAACTAAAATTATTACATTATTTATTATCAGATTTCCTTAGAAACTGCACTGACCTGCAATGATTAGTCTTGGGTGGAAGAGACGAGCATTTTCCTGAAGTCTGTCATAATCAATGTATCCAGTTTCTGGATTGACCTAAATGGAAAAAATATAATCATACTTTTAAAAAAAATTTAACATGTATAATATACCAGCAAATTACACAATGTCAATTTTTCCCATTACTTCAGTTTAGAGTTCACCACTATGTTGATTCTAATCACAAGGTCACCTTATACGGCATAGACTCAAAGAAAATGGAAGTGGCTGAGATTTTCTTTTTGTCGGTCATGAAGCCGTGGGTGAGATGGCCACCATCAGGAAGATCAAGGCCCATGATGCGCCCATGAGGTTCCACTATGGCTGTGTATACGGCAAAGTTCGCTGGTGACCCTGAGGGAAAAAAAGATACATTATTTCAAACAATGTGCGCTTGTGTTAATGTTTCATATGTTACATTATCTCTTACAGCAACAGTCCAGTGACACAGAAACAAACCCACCAGAGTACGGCTGAACATTCACTCCCCATTTCTCCGGGTCGAGACCGTACACCTTGAGAGCTCTTTCCTGACACAAACGCTCCAATTCATCTACATGCTCCGTGCCTCCATAATACCTAAAAACATTAAACAAAGTTTGACATTTAACATTTAAGCACAATGTCTAAGTTCAAAGTGTAAATTACACAATACTTATCTTATTGGCAAATGCAACAACATAAAATTGTAATGTAACATCACATAAAATGTCATTGCACAATAGTCACCTCTGACCAGGATAACCTTCAGAGTATTTGTTATTCATGCAGGAACCCAGAGCCTCCAAAACAGCCCGACTAGTGAAGTTCTCAGAGGCAATGAGCTCTAATCCATACGTCTGCCTCATCTTTTCCTTCTTTATTATATTAAATACCTAGTGCACACACAGAAATATATTAATGCTATAAACAAACAATAAGCAATGACAAGTTTTGATTGATGAATCAAACTCCAGTTGAGCACAGCTAGGCTAAAGATACCGGTGACATAACAGATCAGAGTCTAGGAGACCTGATTTCATCATAACCCCCAGAACAAGTCAAAACAAACGTTTTTTTTCCTCTTGCACAGCAGAATATCATTCGTGGTTCACTGAACGGATTCACAATAATAGTCTTGAGGCTGGTTGTACATATAATCACAGACTTACCTCAGGATCATTTGTGCTCAGAGGTTCCAGCATCATCTTGTTATGAGATTCCCATGTTTTATTGTTATGGCCGTTAATCTGTGCCATAGTTGATAATCCCTAGAGATAGACTGAAAAAAAAAATAAAATATATATATATATATCTATTAGTATATATCATGGTAGAAACACCCCATATGCAAAACATATTGTATACACTGGGTTATATAATTTGTAATAAAAGCATTAATGTACTTGAGTTTGAGCTCTTTAAATTCAAAGCAGAGTATTCTCGGAGCAAATCTATTGAGTTTTGCTTAGACTGATATTCAGTAATCAGCAGTGTGGTGCATACAGCTGCAGTGTTATTAACTAACAAACTATTAAAAATCGTTTTCTTTCATTCAAATAACGCTGAAATAAAATAGAAATATTACATGAAAAACATAAACGTTAAAAAAAAAATTTTTTAACAAGTGCTAAAATTAATAAACCTAAAATACATTAAGGTAAATGTATTTTTTTTAAACCAAAACTAATTAAAAAAAAATTACAAAAGCACAAAAGAAAAGTACTAAAACTCAAATTAAAATGACACGAAAACTGAAAAAATGTGATTAAGAGTATTAATAAATACTGTAATCGTATAGAAATAACCCTAAATACAGTGCTCAGCTGTCAATCAAATGATGCAACTGCAGCTGCCCGCGCAGAGCACGCTTCTGACAGACTACGAAACAAAACTTTGAGTAGGTTTTTCCACGTCTTGTCCAAAACTTTAAAGATAAAATTAGATTCGCAACTATAGTGACACTTAAACCGGAACTACTGCTTTTAGGGTTACATTTTTCCCGCGAAATACATCCTGTAACTATTACAAATCAAACAACGTGTGGCTTAGGGACAAATGCTTACTTTATAATAACGAAAACGATGTGATTCTTTGACACACAGATGTCATATAGCAATGTGTACGTGCTCTTTATGCACCGACTTGCACAATGGTAACGTTAGTTAACAGATCGACATTCATCGGCCGAGAATGTGGAGCACATGCAGTCACAAGGTTTTGATTTGATCCACTAAATCACTTTACGCTAACTAAGCTTTAAAACATTTTTATTAGGTGTGATGATATGGAAAGGAAGGAAGCCTTCTTTCTACTTACCTTTACAAAAGCAATTAATGCTCCGTCCCAAATTTATGTCTGTGCAAGTTTCTTTTAGGTTTCCTCGTGTTAAAGTCCGCGAAATTTGGAGACCAATCAGCGCGCTGCGGGGCGTGGCTAATCGATCTACTGTCCCGCCCACAACGAAAGGCGTGATACAAGAAGCAACTTTTCTGCATTGTCACCTTTTTGTTTTTTGTAGTCGGCATTTTTTTTTACTTACCCTTTCTGTTAATATCTCAGATAATACATGCTACAGTCACCCTGGGCTTTTCTGGGACTTGGAGAACAAGGGTATGGGGTATACCAAAATGATAATACTAATATGTAATAATAATAATACAAAAATATCTATCTAAAAATAAACTTGACAATATGTCTCTTATACATTATCAAATGATGATCTAAAAATAAATGCAGACTGTCGATACATTTAACAACTACAACATTTTGAATATAAATAAATTCAAGTACAAAACCCTTAAAAAAAATCTAAACAGTTTCTCAGAAGGGTTACAAGAATATACTGAGATATATAAAACAATACAAATAACATTTTCAACAACAACAACAACAAAAAAAGTTCTGACATTTTATTGGTGTATGTTATTCTTTACATTATTTGTAGAAGAGAATACCATCAGAACATCATTCTAAATAACACCAGGTCCTTTACAACTGAGGACAGCTTATTATATTTTTATTCTTACTATAATCCTTTAAACTGAGATCGCAAAGTTGACTCAGTTACATGTGGCAATGTGTAAATATATTAATAAATATGTATTCCTAATATCACTGAGTGAAAGCAAGCATCGAGGTTTAAGTGTGAAAGCATCAGGGCTCTCACAAAGGCATTGTATTTGGACAATTAAATGCCTGCTTTCTGGGTTAATGTACTCTAAAATATTCCTTTTCAATGGAAAGTTGCGTTATAGTATACCACATTATCTTTTGATTTGTCTTCAAAAATAACATTGTCAATATAATCATATACTGTCCACAAATGCATCAAAACCTCTAAGAATCCACTCTTTGGATTATTTGAGAGACAACGTATGCAGTCCTTTAGCCGCTGCTGCCGCCACCTGCACTGCTTCTTTTGCTACAATGACAAAGAAGAAAACAATAATAAATCTCTAATTTACATCGAGACATTTTCACAAGTTGCTCTAGTCTACAACATTAACAAATGCTGCCAATTTACCTTTACGTTCCTCTTCTTTTTTCCGTGCAGCATCCTCGCGCTGCTTTTTAATAATGGCGAGTCGAGCGAGGTCAGCTTTAGCTTGATCTGTCTTTCCTGCTAAATGCATTTTCATATACCTCTCCTTGGCCTTCTGCTTTTCAATCTCTTCTCTGAAATATGGAAAGCAGTATATTGAAAGAGCTGAAAGGGAACAGATTCACAAGTCTAGATGTCTACAAATAACAAAATATGTGACATTAAATGATGATACGTAATGAGAGGGTATTAAGTAGCTTGAAGAAAATGTTGTTAGCTTCACTCACCCCAGTGTCTCTTACCTTTCTCTTCTGGAAAGCTGTCTGGGACCCTCGAGTTCTATGTCTGTGACTTTCTTTGATTTTTGGGCGGCTCGATTAGGATTTTCAATCTCTATCAAACCCTCAACACCCTTCTTTTTCTGTGACAAAATGGAGATCAGTGTTGGTAATTGTTAACTAAAACTATTACAATCATTTGCATTAATTGAAATAAAGCTAAAAGAAACAAACTATTAAAGTGCCCCTATTATGGGTAATGAAAGGTTCATATTTTGGTTTTGGGAGTCCACAATAACAGGTTGACATGCATGCAAGGTCAAAAACACTTTCATTGTCTTATAATATGCATTTATTTTTAACGACTTAGGCTGCACAATAATCCATGCGTATTAACAAACACTCATCTGTCAGTAAAGGCCGTTCTATTAAATCAGGCTGTAAATCCCATCACCTGGCGTGCTTTCATCACATGGAGGGCGATTAACTACACAGAGCCGTTGTTCACCGACAAGCTGCGCAAAACCACGATCATATTTTGTGCATGTTTACCGCTGATTACAGAATGGCTTTACTGACAAAATGCGTGGTTAAATATCGCATGCGTTTATCATATTCGTGGCAGCCCTACCTTACTTGCTCAACGACTCCCAAACGAATCGCTCAATGAATCAGTTTTCCAAACCCCTCCTTTGCGTGACGCTAATCTGTGGTGATTGGTCTCATTTTCATTTCATCATTCCTGTAGTGCCTGATAAAGCAGTGTTTGTGAGCTCAGTGCTGCTTTGTGTACAGTGTTACTGGGGAAACAGCTATTTTTACCACTCCAAAAGTGCACCTAGTGGCAAAGAATGAATTTGCATTTTCATTCAGACCAAAAGACCAACAAGTGGGCGGGCAATATGCTAATGTTTCATGTTGACGTCAACATGAAACGGCTTGGGATTCATTTTAAAAATGACTCGTTTCAATGATTCAGAGTAATAAGGGTCTTATCTAGCGAAACGATCGGTCATTTCTTAAAAAAACTTTTTAACCATAAAAATGCTCATCTTGCACCAGCTCGACTTCATTCATTACATAGTCACGTTGGAAAGTAGGCGGACGTGTTTACAAAGCAAATGTGCAAATGAAAAGTCAAATGCTCTTTACAAAAAAAGGTAAAACAATGTCGGACGATTTTGAAGTTTGAGGAGAAAATGAGTGGAGTTTTTCACACTACCCTACCTTTTTGAACTGGAGTACACAGACGAAGAGCTAACCGCGCGTGACCTTTCCAACGTGCATACGTCATGCATGATCTGTGGACAAGCATCGTGTAGCTAAGACGAGCATTTGTGGTTAAAATCTATGTACATTTTTATCTTTTAAGAAAATGACTGATCGTTTCTCTAGATAAGACCTTTATTCCTCGGCTGGGATCGTGTAGAGCCCTTTGAAGCTGCACTGAAACTGCAATTTGATCTTCAGCCCATTGGCTACCATTGAAGTCCATTATATGGAGAAAAATCCTGGAATGTTTTCCTCAAAAACCTTAATTTCTTTGCGACTGAAGACAGAAAGACATGAACATCTTGGATGACATGGGGGTGAGTAAATTATCAGGAAATTTTTATTCTGGAAGTGAACTAATCCTTTAAGATGAAAAAGCTGAAGTACTACAATTACTAAAACTGAAAAAAAGGGGGAAAAAAGCTAAACAGAAATACAAAAAATAAAAATACTAAAAATTACAAAAGCACATAACAAAATTACTAAAACATAAACGGTAAAAATTGTAATACTTAAAATATTAATACACACTAAAAAAGTATATAATATTCAAATTAAACTGATGGAGACAAGAGATCAGTTTGTTTTCATATTGGCATTAGTGCATTCATGCAAAAGCTCCTACTAAAACTGCACCAAATTATTTTATACGTCTGCTAAAGTATCGCCAACCAAACTTCATCCATTTGACGACAGTGACAGTGACATTCCACATACAGTATATAATTCCTACATTCCAAACGCGGTCAAAGAGCAATGCTCTGCTCCACCCAATAAGATTCCACATTAATTAGACTGAGTAAGAGCGTATCTGACAATCTGGCTGAATGTCTATGTCCTGCCACGGTCGTCTCTGATAAATAAATCTGCAAGAGGCTCTATAAGTAGGTGGATAGCTCTGCAGGAACATGGACTTGTCATCAATCTGAGAGAAAACTTACGTGAGAGCTCTCATCGTCACTGTCCTCTGAACCTGATGCTGTCAGTTTGTCCTCGCTCTGGTTGTCATTCACTGCTGCACCTTCTTCTTCTTCGTTCTACAATGTAAAATAAACCATTACTACATGCAACAATTAATTTGTTTAGCCAATTTGACTTGCAGATGGGCACTGAATCAGAAAGTGGTTGCAGTGAGTGGAGCTCTTGTGAATCAATCATCTTCTGCTGTGCTTAGACTGCTGTTCTATAAAGTTTTGATGTAATGGAAGTAGCGACAGAGCTTCCGTACGGTGATGTGATCTGAGTAAAACAGATTATTGAAAAAATTAAATGTAGTGCCAGGACTTGGTTCTATCCAACAGTTATTGACTGAATGGAGACTAAGCTGAATGTGAGCATTGTAAGAAAGGGACGGGGTTTAAGTGAACTAAATGACTGGAGACGTCTGCCTAACCTCACCAGAGAGAAGTGTTGCTTCACTGGACGATTGAGTTATGATTATTTTGATTAAAAATCTTATTACAATTTTTTTTAAAGAAATGAAATATTGACAGTGGGATCAATAACATGAAATTAGACAGAAGAGTGAATTTCCATTTCATGTCGACTGTTTCATCTCTTTTGCGTAAATGTTAATGCTTGCTTTCAGTGTCAACCTCATTCTTAGCCATATCACTTAAGATTTTTCATATTTCCGTCTGAATTTGTAATACAGCTTACCTTTTTCCGCTCTTTTTCTGCTTTCATTTGAGCATCTATTTCTTCAGGACTTGTGTAGGTTCTCATGCGACCTTTATGGCCACCTTTTTTCCCTAAAATAAACCATTTAAAAATATAGATCACATGGGAAACCACTTTCTAATAATATGGTTCTCAATGGAAATATCCTGTTAACACGTCATATTTTGTTTACAAGTACAATGACGTCAATCATCAGAACAGACTATGACGACAGTGTGTAAATGACGTGTGCTGCCGTGCCTTTTGAGGCACCTTTACTTTTAAATAATAATCTATATTACCCCTGGCCCTGTATGTTTGCTGCTGTTTTTGTTCTTGCTGCTGTTTTTGTTCTTTATTTCTTATTGTTTTGTGATTTTGTTGTTACTAGGGTTGTATATTTTTGTATACTTGTTGATAATCCTAATAAAGGAAATAAATAAATGACGTGTGCTGGAAATGATCTCTTACCTCCTTTAGGCATGATGAAGATTAAACTTGACTTGATATAAAAACAAAACAGTCGACTAAAACACACTCTCAGTCCCAACAAAAGCGTGGTAGTTACAGAATGATATCAGGTCGCGTATCCAGCTCTGTTGATACTAGATGGCAGTAAGTAATAATACGTGGTTTTATTTGGCTCGAGGGCGAAACAGTAACTAAAACAAATACAAAATCCCACGATTAAGCAGGTACAGTCATCGATTAGCATATAGCCAGCTGGTCCATGTTCCTATATTTAAACTCAGGCACTCCATCAGACACCTAGCCTGATGCAATATGCTGGAAGAGAGAATAACATCACGGTTTCAACATGATAAAACCATTGCCGATACGTAAAAGAGTCGAGGTGTAATGCCATCCATTTTAGCAAAGGAATCTCATATAAAATAATGCTGAGAATAATTGGAGTAAAAGGACCTCTGGCGTGACGTCACCCGCTCGGCGACAGAAGTCGGGGAAGTTGTTCCTGCAGCGGCTCGCTGTTTGCTAAATAACTGAGAGGACCTTGTGTTGTTTCAATCAAATCATGCCTAAGGTGAAAAGGAGTAGGAAACCACCTCCAGATGGTTGGGAGCTCATAGAGCCGACTCTTGACGAGCTGGACCAGAAAATGCGCGAAGGTTCGTTCAGCAATCTACAGACTAGCGTTAGCCAGAAAGCTAACAAGTCGATTGTTTATTACGGACGTTTAATTAAACGGAGTGGATGTTAGTGTAATGTAACATGAATATGCACAAGTGTGATTTGTTCATTTAAAACAGAAAATTAGTTAATTGTCACTCTTTTTATGTATCCGTTGGTTATCGATTATTATGCATTTGCTACGATGCCGTTAACTGATGCTTTAATTTCGCAGCTGAAACCGAGCCGCACGAGGGCAAACGTAAAGTTGAGTCCCAATGGCCAATCTTCCGACTTCATCACCAACGCAGCCGTTACATTTTCGACCTTTTCTACAAGAGAAAGGCCATCAGTCGAGGTATGGTGGTGAGGAGGTGCAGTTTTATTTCGACATCTGTTTCTGTGTGAGATGTTAACTTATTTTCATTCGCAGAGCTTTATGAATATTGCATCAAAGAGGGCTATGCAGACAAGAATCTGATTGCCAAATGGAAAAAACAGGGCTATGAGAATCTGTGCTGTCTGCGGTGCATTCAGACCCGTGACACAAACTTTGGAACAAATTGCATATGCAGAGTTCCCAAAGGCAAGCTGGAAGTGGTAAGTTATGCGGTGTTAAAGCTGTTTAACTCTCCTGTTATGTGCAAATTTCAACCATATTTTTAATGTGTGGGGTCAAATTGACCCCAAATATTTAAATATATCAATAAATTAGTCAAATTGACAATATAATTTATTTTAATTTACTTACACTTTACCTACCCAATATTTTAAATAAATTAAGACAAAGCATGACTTTTTGTATTTTATATATTTTATTTATTTAATTGTTCCATTTACATAGAAAAAAAACATTGTCCTCAGTTTCTGAGATTTGTTCCTCTAAATCACTCACATCATCCACAGTAAAACCTGAATTTTTTTGACATTGTGGGGACATTTAGTTGGTCCCCATGAGGAAAACAGCTTTTTATTTTATTTTTTGGAAATGTAAAAATGCAGAGGGTCAGGGGAATGAAAATGCAGTTAATACAGTATAAAAATGATGTCTATGGAAAGTCTCCATATAATATGGAAACCCAACAACAAAACATTTTGATAGATGCTTGTAAAAATGTGTGTACAGTGTTTTTAAACACATTATTGTATGAATTAGTAGATAAAGGCATATGAAACTCTGAAAAGGACAAAAATTGGCCTTCATATGCAGTACAGTAATAATAATATTTTAAAATATAAATTTTTGTCAAGGCATAAATGATACTTACTCGTTAGATATTTTGTCATGAGAGGCAATAGAGCCTCTGATGAGCGAGATTCATCAGGAAACGGTAAAACACAACAGAAAATTATTCTGCATATAATGTTTAATCTTTTCTTTTTTTTCACCAAAAAAGTGATGGGGTCAATTTGACCCCTTACATCACAGGTGGTTTAATTTATTCAAAGTCCTACACATCTGTCAGATGCTCGTTTTTTAGTTTTGTTTTTCATCTAAAAGCTGTCCCATTATTTACTGTATGTCACTGTTCCTAATTTATTCTTTTGTTTTCTTAGGGTCGCATCACTGAGTGCACTCACTGTGGATGCAGAGGATGTTCTGGATGAGTCAAGAAGACGGCAACCACTTTCTGAAATTACTGAACTTTGATTTGTACTTTTATCTCCAATACATTTATTGAGGTGTCCATTATGACGTTGCATCTTTCAAATTATATGATTGATGTATCTTCTTTTTTTTTTATTAACTGATTATTCTTAATCCTTATGGTACTGTTCTCTTCTTTGAGCGTGTGCTTTATGACATATGTTATAGGCATGCTTTGTAAAAGGAATCAGGTAATACTTCATCCATACCTCAATTTTTGTATGTAATTGTTTTTTTTGTTTTATATGAATCTTGGAATATTTGATTTTATATGTGTCGTTGATGACTGCCCGTTACCCACTGCAGAGTGCAACAAAATAGCCTAATATCAATGAAAATAACCCATTTTCAGATCCTTCCCGCTAGCACCTTAAGGCAAGATCTTTTTAATGAACTGATGTGGAAAAATACAAAAGCTTTGTCTTGGAAGAAGAGGGTACATCTTTCAATCTCCAGTCCTGACCTTTTCAATATTACACTTCAGTTTTCAAACAAAGATGAAAAAACGTAACATGCAGAAAGGTCCCCTGATTTGTGTAGCTCGTTCTAATTTTTCTTTGCGTTATAAATTACATACATGAAGTGAAATACACAAAATTTATAACTAATACTCAAATGACACCTCTAGTTCAGGGATCCTAAAATCTGGCCCACGAGATCCTCTTTCCTTCAGAGTTTAGCTCTAACCCTAATCAACACACCTGAGCATGCTAATCAATGTCTTCCGGATCATTAGAAAATCGGCATCTTTATACTACGTCGTTGGATCGATATGTGTGGCAGCGACACACGCAGACAAGCGATCTCGAGAGCCAGATTTGAGGATCACTGGTCTATAGGGAACATCTGGGAAATAAATAAAACTGAAATTAGGATGAAAGCTAAAAATATACAAAATAGTTACTTTTATTAATAGTTAAGTTCAGGACGAGCTGGGCAAAACTGACACAGATATTAGTAAAAAAATACATTTTAAATAAAATGTTTTCGTTTTTTTTTTCTTTTCATTTAGGACACTCTAGCTATTCCAGAGGTTTTTAAAAATTAAATAGAAAATACGTGTAGAAACACAAAAGGCTTTGTCATTTCACAAAAATGTTCCGTTTTATTGAGTCCTGGTATCCTGAACATGATAGAATCGATGTAGTTTGGATTTCTTTAAGAACAACAGAAAAAAGCTTCTGGTTGGTAGTTTACATCTATGAAATATAAGCCTCATTTAATACGCTTATCGTATTTTTTTCCTAATCTTAGGTCAGCTAGTCAGTAGGTTCCTCTGACACGCCACAGTCAGCACGCTTTATAGTGCAATTGTTAAGGGCGCTACATGGCGCTAGGAACTACAGCAGACCTTTTAATCAACAACCAACACACTGATCATGACCATCCTGTCGTATTTTCTTTGTGCCATCAAAGTTCAAAGTTGCAATCTAACGACAAATCACTAGAAGTTCGTTGACACATTTTGTAATATTAATATGAAAAAATACTCATCTTCATTTAAAAACCTGCATTCGCTCGGACCCAGGAAATCGATGCAATTGTAGTCGATCGCACGGCCTGGAGTTCAGGGGTCACTCGTGAACAGCGCGGTGGAAGTAGACGGTTCTAAAATCAACTGTTTATTTACAATGTTTGTCTTTATCTTTAGCGATTTACTCATGAGCTACATTAAAGACTGTTTACCCAGTTAATAAGTCTGCATACTTTTTCGCTATTTTGTCATTTTACGTCTAGATTTAAACCTGACCAACGGCAAACTGATAAGTTGTTAGCCATTAAGACTTCTTTTAGTTTTCTGATTAGGTGTTATAAAGCTAAGAGTTTCAGCTGCTGGTAGAAATATACAAAATATACTACCGAAATGCAGGAATTAATCGCGACTGTCGATCATATCAAGTTTGATCTAGAAATTGCTGTAGAACAGCAGCTAGGCGCTCAACCATTGCCATTTCCAGGAATGGATAGTAAGTTAATAGGAGCATTGATAAGTATTTGTCTTAAATGTTCAATTACAATTGTGTTTCTGATTGATTATTTTCAGTATATACGAAGAATTTCTAGATAAGTATTGTTTAGGAGAGAAGACTTCTAATAATGATGCAAAATGATATTATTTTTCAGAATCTGGCGCAGCTGTGTGCGAGTTCTTCATGAGAGCTGCCTGTATGAAAGGCATGTGTTACAAAAACTTATTCAAGGGTTTCATGTGTAAATCAGATTTATTTCTTTGATCAGACTATTTGATCAGCTTTCTCTTTTGACAGGTGGAATGTGTCCTTTCAGACACATCAGTGGAGAAAAGTCTGTGGTGTGCAAACACTGGCTTAGGGGTTTATGCAAGAAAGGAGACCAATGTGAATTTTTACACGAGTATGACATGACAAAGATGCCTGAATGTTATTTCTACTCTAAATTTGGTTAGTATTTTAATACCTATCTATCTATCTATGTATCTATCTATCTATTGTTCTCTATGTGTGTTAATAGTGTTGGATAATTTATTTGTGTTTTTGCAGGGGAGTGCAGTAATAAAGAGTGTCCATTTTTGCACATTGACCCAGAATCTAAGATTAAAGATTGCCCATGGTATGATAGGGGCTTTTGTAAGCATGGTAGGTCTTTTGCAGAGATTTCCAGGTATTTGCATTTAGAGTAGTTGTATAAATCAGCATTATTTTACAGTGAATTTTGTTAAATTACATGATTTCTTAACAAATATAAAAAAATTGATTGTAATAGGAGAAATTGACTCTTTTCTTTTCCCCTCACCTTCCCTTTAGGTCCGGATTGCAGGCACAGACACACAAGAAGAGTCATCTGTGTAAATTACCTTGTTGGCTTCTGTCCGGAGGGCAAGTCTTGCAAATTTATGCAGTGAGTATCAGTGATTGCAATTTCTGCATATACATTCATATGTGTGATTTAAATAAACATTTCTACATTAATTATAACCATATTCATTTTTTTGTAATTCCTAGCCCAAGATTTGAACTCCCTATGAGTGCAACTGAACAGCTATCATTACCACAACAGGCACAGTCTCAGCAAAAGGTTGGTGGATTTTTTTTAAATTTTTTAAACACGTTTAATGTTTACCTTGATACTAATGTTTCATCTTCATTTTAATCTCCAGCAGCAAAACATGCAGCCCACAAACAGGTCATCACAATCACTCATCCAGTTAACCAACACCAATGTCCACAACAACCAGAGAATGCCAAATGCTGTTGGGATATTGCACTCTAACAGCATGGGTGGACCTCGCGGTCCTCGTCCACTGGATCAAGTTACGTGTTACAAGGTGGGACACCATTTGATTTTATGCAGAAAGTAAATTTTTTTGACATAGTACTCTGATGCATGATGATACTTCAAATGTACAGTCACATTTAGTATCTGTTTGCTTTTTCCAGTGTGGTGAAAAGGGCCATTATGCAAACAAATGTTCAAAAGGACACCTGGCGTTTTTGAGTGGACAGTAAAGTTTTCTACAAAAAGGATCTCCAATAAACGTGGCTAGAGCTTGCAAAGTGAGATATATCATTCCTTGTACATTAAAGAAATAGTTCACCTGAAAATGAAAAGTTGCTGAAAATCTACTCACCCTCAGGCCATTCAAGATGTAGATGAGTTTGTTTTTCCATCAGAACAGATTTATAGAAATTTTGCATTACATGACTTGCTCACCAATGGATCCTCAGCAGTAAATGGATGCCATCAGAATGAGTCTTAACAGCTGATAAAAACAAAAAATAATCCACACGACTCCATCAATTACCATCTCGTGAAGTGAAAAGCAGCATGTTTTTAAAAACACAAATCTGTCATTAAGGCATTTTATCTTTAAACCATCGGTTCCGGCCAAAATACAAGTCCATAATCCCCTGACATATTTGTTTATAATTGTTTTGGACTATTGCAGTCATGTGGATTATTGTGTTTTTATCAGCTGTTTGGAGTCTCATTCTGATGGCACCCATTTACTGCTGAGGATCCATTGGTGAGCAAGTCATGTAATGCTAAATTTCTGTAAATCTGTTCCAATGAAGACACAAACTCATCTACATCTTGGATGGCCTGAGGGTGAGTACATTTTAATATTTGGGTGAACCATTTCTTTAACTTTTCCCTGCAAAAGCTTTAGTTGAGGGACATAAATGTGGCTCTACCTCACTGTCCATGTGCCAAGTGCATCTCAGTTACAGTACACACAGAATTGATCAGTAACCACCGTTTTCATATAGATCTTTGTTTTTCTTTCACATGAAACCTTAGTCTTTTGTATTGGAGCAACAAGCATCTTGATTGCTTAAACTTTAAAGCAATGTTGAAATTAAAGGGAAATATATGAAAAATATCTTTTTAGAGAGAATGTTGTCAATTAGCAACCAAGATTATCTGAAATTGGAGAGGTAGAAAGGACATCACTTTGTAGTCTATCAAGATGCTTAATGTATATATGAAATAAAACTGATTTGTTGTGTTGTACTTATTACAATAAAGATTAACTTGATTTATGAAACCATCATCTTGGATGTGTTTTGTCTATATTTCTAAACATTACAAGTAGCACAATATCAAATATTCATGTGGTTTTAGCTTTTGAATGGTCCTTTTTGCTTGGATAAAGACTTCCATTTTCCCTAGTAATCTGGGCTGCAGTTACTGAACACGGAATCGGTTTTAAAACCATCCTAATGCTCGAGTCATGACATACAAAAACTGTATTAAACCCCAATCAAATTCATATTTAATTCATCAAGAAATGTGAATATTAATCAAGCTCTTCTACATACAGCCACCATTTCGTATACTTTCAATAAAAGAGTCAAAATTAAATAAATGTAATTTTATTCTTGGTCACAACAGTCACAAACAGAGAAAGCTGAGGTGTGATGATCACACTGCTGCAGACAAAAGCTTCGAGCGGCCTGGTGGTCCAGTGGGTTTCAGTGGTACTTCCTCCACCTGTCGTGCTCTGTTGGGGGGGACAAAGAAAACACGTTTTCAGTAACACTTAATTTAGACGGCAGTACAACAGTGAAGGACACACTACTACCCGTTCTTTAATACATTTAGTTTGTACTTACTGATGTGATCGTATTCCCAGAGGTAGCTCAGAGCAATGTAACCAACAAGGAACATGGCAACTCCACCAATGCCACCTTTCTTCACATTGATGTATTTGTTGTAATATCTCTCATATCCTAAAATAAGTTTTGATTGGGGAAAAGATTATGCAACAGCTACAATAAAAACAAATACAATACTGATCAAAGATATTTTTGTAATATTAAATACACTGGTCATTACCTCCACGAACACTACCAAGAAGTCCATTTGGGGTGAAGTCTCTTGTTCCGAGCCATGATGGCAGTTCTCCGAGCTTGACGTCCATAAGCCTCTTCTGGGCCAGGGCCACTGGGGGAAAAATACATTAAATAAACACAGTTATAAATACAGACATTTCACTGGGTTTTATTTGGTAATCCCAGTAAGCCAGTTCTCCTGTGCATTCAAATGAAACTGAGAACTAACTAGTTGTATGCGTTGGTTAAAGGATGTCCCACTTCAGTCTGACACTGAAACTTATGCAAAACGCACTTCAAATCAGACCAAACAGACACAAAATGCACCCTGTTTGTTTGCTTTGACATGGAATAATGTATAGTACTACAAGAGTACTGTTTGATAACTATTCAGTACCATGATGTATACATACAGAAGAACTATACTTTTTGTAAGAACACTTCCATGGCAGAATATTTATTTTATTTATAGTTACTATAATTATTTGGTCTTATCCTGGAGACTTTCAGCATAATGACAATATTAACCTACACAATTAAACTCTGTTGCTATAAAAGAGTTATTATTACTCGTGAATGGCCGCTGTCAGGCTCTATAGACTTCTGTTTTATGTCATTAACTAACCAGCACGCTTCACGATCTCGAATATCTCACAAAACACTACGGAAGAATTTGCATGTACTGAAGAAGATATTCAGTCATGACTGTAATCGGAAAGCCAGTGCGGCCAATGCTACTGAAAGTCCTTGACATGACTCGCGTCTGCCCGCATCGAGGCCTTGAGCCGCACTGCGCACAAACGACAACATGAACATTCACTCCATTCATGCCTTCAGATGCAGAAATAAATAAAAGAATGCGCTTTCTGTATAGCCTTCCCATCCAACGGTGAAATATATTCAACTATGCATGTCCCATTGAACCGTACCTGGTTTATCCGCCATCTTGCTCTGAACTTCAAGATGATGGCTGCAGCGGGGCACGCTGGGAGTGAAATGGAGTGGCTTCTTCTTTTTCTTCTAATAACGTTTTATTGCGGATGGCAAACCAACTTCTGGTGCATTTACCGCCACCAACTGGACTGGAGTGTGAAGCACTAATAAGCAACTAATACAGTATATATATATATAGTCAACAACCCCACTCCGCCCCCCCCCCCCCCCCCCCCAAATCCTCCATTCTCCTGCTGAATCCTATTCTTTAATGTATTTAACAATAGCAACATATATTTTAACTTGTTCTGCATGCTCTTTCAAAAAGCTTGACAAATTAAATGATTCAACACCCATGTTTCTTACTTCCTTAATTAGATTTAACCTTTCTTTTTCATATTTTTTACATTTTATTAAAACATGCTCTATTGTTTCTGCCTGATTACAACAAATACATTGGCCTGTTTTATGTTTTCCTATATTAAACTGAGAGTGATTTAATCTAGAATGCCCTATTCGGATGCGAGAAATAATTGTATCTTCTTTCCTATTCCTAAAAACACTTCTTCCATTTCCTACTTGCTGCTGAATATTATACATTTATCTGCCCTTGCTATCACAGTTCCATACTTCTTGCCATTTTTTGTTTATGAATTCTTAATTTTCCCTTTAACCTCATTTTTGCTAAGAGTCACTTGAATATCTATTTCGGAGTGTTTAAGAGCTCAACCACTTCATTTGCCTCCACTCCCACATGAGCGGGAACCCACAAAAATTTTATTAACCTTACATTACTTATTCTTAACAAACTTGCAAGAATCTCATATATAATGTCTTGCCTTGATGATTTTACTCTACTTGCAAGGCTCAATATTGCTGCATAAGAGTCAGAACATATTACTACTAATCTTGGTTTTACATCCTCTACCCACTGGAGTGCTACCACCATGGCAATTAATTCTGCTGTATACACGGATACATGATCAGTTATTCTTTTCTTAATACTAGTTTGAAACTTTGGAATAAATACTGCAGCAGCTGTTCTGCCAGAGATAGGGTCTTTAGAACCATCAGTATAAATATGTAACCACGATGGATAAGTCTGATCTAAATACTGCTGTGCAATAATGTTCTTAAGGGTTTCTTTCTCATTCTTAATTTTTATTTGTATTTGAAAATCGACTATTGGCATAGGAAAAATCCACGGTGGTATACTGGATAATATCACAGTAGGGCTAAAATCACAGTCTGCAATACCAACAACTTGTGCTTCCCTTTTAGCAATCCATCCAAAGCTTTTAATATTTTTGTTTCCATGCTCCCAGCATTCTTCAATTCTTCACCCTTTACTGGATGACTCTCTTTATGTCCTTTTAAATTAACCCAATAATTCATTCTTAATTTATACCTACAAAGGAATAAAGGAGCTTCCCCAACTTCTACCTGCATGGCTGCAATGGGAGATGTTTTGAACGCACCACAACATATTCTAAGAGCTTGATTCTGTATAGTTTCAATCTTTTTGAGTGTGGTTTTAGATGCAAATCCGTAAATAATACTTCCATAATCTAAACTTGGTCTGATTAATGTACAATAAATTATTTTCAATGACAATCTACAAGCTCCCCATTCTACCCAGATAGACATCGTAAAATATTTACTCCCGTTTTACATTTCTTGATCAGTTTTTTAATGTGCATTGCAAATGTCAATCTAGATTCCATCCAAACACCGAGATATTTAACTACTGAGACTTGCTCCAGCTCCTGTTTGTACAACTTCAACTTAACCTTTGGTACATTTTCCCCTTTTGTGAAACATATAACTTGAGTTTTAGCCACAGATAATCTGAAACTCCAATTATTTGCCTATACCTCCACTTTATCTACTGCGTTTTGTAATCTTTGAGACACACATGCAATATTACGTCCTCTTTTCCATATTGCTCCGTCATCAGCAAATAATGCCCTTCCAATATCACCTTTAAAATTACTAAAAATATCATTAATCATAATATAAAAAAATATTGGGCTGCATACACTTCCTTCAGGAGTTCCATTGTCTATTGTGTATGTCTCAGAATACTCTACTCCTACCCTAACCTGTAATGTTCTTTCAAGAAGGAAATCCATAATCCAAATATATAACTTTCCTCCAATTCCCATACATTTAAGTTTTATTAAAAGTCCCTCTTTACAAAGCATATCATAGGCTTTCTCAATATCAAATTAAACCCCCACCAATACTTCATTATTTGTCTGAGCTTTCCTGATATCGGCTTCTAGGCTTAAAACAGCATCCATTGTATTCCAACCAGCCCTAAAACCACTCTGATATGGCGATATAAGACCTTTTATTCCCAATATATAATTTAGTCTATGTATGAAATTTTTTTCCATCAGTTTACATAAATTAGAAGTTAATGCAACTGACCTATAATTAATTGGATTGGATTTGTCCTTCCCACGTTTGCCTACTGGTACTATTATTCCATATTTCCACGAAGAAGGAATCTTTCCTGCATTCCATACCTTTATTTTTAAGATTTAAAATAATTTTTAAGGATCTATCTGATAAATGTTCAATCATTACATAACATATATAATCTCTTCCAGGAGATGCATGTTTAACTCCACCTAGAGCCATCTTTAATTTATACATAGTAAATTCTGCATCTAAAGTGTCTCCAGAAGGACTTCTTTTCATCATCACATCTGGGTGCTGATTCTTGTTCTGGATTCTACACTTTTTAATATCCTCTGATACATTATCATCACTATAGACTTTAACAAATACTTTAGCCAGCATTTCAGCTTTTTCATTATCTGTCACAGCTATTCTTCCTTCATCATTTTTAAAAACTGGAAGAGTTTGATTTGTATAAATTCCTCCCATTTTCCAAGTTGATCCCCATACTTCACTTATGTCAATATCTTCTCCTATTGAATTACACCAATCTCTCCAGTACTTCTTTTCAGCTGCTCGGACTATTCTTCTTACTTCAGCTTGCGCTTTCTTATATTTAATCAAATCTTCAAATAAATTAGTCTTTTTGATTTTTCTGAATGCTTTATTCCTATTATGTACCACCTTACTACATTGTTCTGTCCACCAAGGAACTGCTTTCCTCTTTTTACATTGTCCCTTTTTTCCTATAATATTATTAGTTACATCATACAATACTTTACATATTTTCCCATTACAGGTGCATCTCAATAAATTAGATGTTGTGAAAAGGTACATTATCATTTCACACGTTAATTCAAATCAAATGTGACATCGGTATTAATAAATCAAGCACCCAAGGACTGAAGTATTTAAGTCTTTGGTTCTTTTAATTGTGATATTTTTGGCTCACATTTAACAAAAACACTCCAATTCACTATCTCAACAAATTAGATTATAGTGACATGCCAATCAGCTAATCAACTCAAACACCTGCAAAGGTTTCCTGAGCCATAAAAATGGTCTCTCAGTTTGATTCACTAAGATTCACAATCATGGGGAAGACTGCTGATCAGACAGTTGTCCAGAAGACAATCATTGACCCCTTCACAAGGAGGGTAAGCCACAAAAATTCATTGCCAAAGAAGCTGGCTGTTCACAGAGTGCTGTATCCCAGCATGTTAACAGAAAGTTGAGTGGAGTGGAAGGAAAAAGTGTGGAAGAAAAGATGCACAACACCCCCAGTGGTCCAAAGTCCTCTTTCAAGATGAGAGCAAGTTTTGTATTTCATATGGAAACCAAGGTCCTAGAGTCTGGAGGAAGGGTGGAGAAGCTCATAGCCCAAGTTGCTTATAGTCCAGTGTTATGTTTCCACATTCTGTGATGATTTGGGCTGCAATGTCATTTTCTGGTGTTGGTCCATTGTGTTTTTTTAAAACCAACGTCATTGCACCCATTTACCAAGAAATTTTGGAAGCACTTCATGCTTCCTTCTGCTGACCAGCATTTGAAGATGCTGATTTAATTTTCCAACAGGATTTGGCACCTGCCCACACTGCCAAAAGCACAAAAGTTGGTTAAATGACCATGGTGTTGGTGTGCTTGACTGGCCAGCAAACTCACCGACCTGAACCCCATAGAGAATTTATGGGGTATTGTCAAGAGGAAAATGAGAAACAAGAGACCAAAAAATGCAGATGAGCTGAAGGCCACTGTCAAAGAAACCTGGGCTTCCATACCACCTCAGCAGTGCCACAAACTGATCACCTCCATGCCACGCCGAATTGAGGCAGTAATTAAAGCAAAAGTAGCCCCTACCAAGTATTGAGTACATATACAGTAAATGAACATACTTTCCAGAAGGCCAACAATTCACTAAAAATGGTTTTTTATTGTTCTTATGAAGTATTCTAATTTGTTGAGATAGTGAATTGGTGGGTTTTTGTTAAATGTGAGCCAAAATCATCACAATTAAAAGAACCAAAGACTTAAACTACTTCAGTCTGTGTGCACTAAATGTATTTAATACACGCGTTTCACAATTTGAGTTGAATTACTGAAATAAATGAACTTTTCCACGACATTCTAATTTATTGAGATGCACCTGTATGTCTTCCATCATATTTAGTTCTACTGCTTTCTGGAGTGGCGTCAACGAGCAAACTGGAGGAGGGCGGGGTTTAGAGATCACGTGACCGCCGGGTAGACGCTAGAAACACTCTTTACATTCACTTCTCATTAAATACCACAATCTATGGGAAATACATGCTGTTTGGCATTGATAGCTATAAATATAAAGAAACAGAAAAACAATCTGTTTTACATGTTTAATATCCTATTATTTTAGCAAAGTTCTATATAGGCCTACACAAAAGCAAATACGCTAATAAAATACTAGTAGGCCTAGGCTACGTTTTCGGGCATTTGGTAATTAAACTATTCAGTATATAAACGATCTCTGCATCTAAAAGGCAGAGATTATTATTAAATTATTATTATTTCTTCATCTTTTTGAATTTTATACGCTGGTACCACTGGAGGGAGACATTTGCTACATACCATAGACTGCAGACTTTTTTATTGCGTAACAAGAACAGTAATATATAACATATAATATACATATATAGAGGATCACAGTGTTTTCAGCTAATAGCATCAAATGAACAAACAGAAAAAAAGAAAGAAGGGGGAAAAAACTACAAGGGATATCTTACAAGAAATTTCCATAAAAGTATTCAAAAATTCTATACTATTCTATCATTTTTGCTTTTTTTTCTTAGATATTTTAAGTTGAGTCAAGTCAAAGTCACCTTTATTTGTATTGCGCTTTATACAATACTGATTGTGTCAAAGCAGTTTTACAGAGCAACAGGAAAAAAGTTTGTCAATAATGCAAGAGGACAATAACAGAGTCATTTTTTCAAGTCAGTTCATTGATGATTCAGTGATGTCATCATCCAGTTTAAGGTTTCAATGTAGTGCTTGCGTTCAATCACATACACAGACTTGTTGGTAAATGCATCAAAACACGTCATCTTTCTGGTGGTAAAGCATGTTAGTGGTCAGTACAGTATTTATAATGTGAACATTGGCATTTATCTTTACATGCAGATCATCTTCTCTGAGCAACAGACCAACATCCTGTTTTAGTCACTGAATTCATTGTTGCAAATTTGAGTAACTGTTTTAGGGATGTCTATAGGCCACTGCCTTTAGATAAGATTTATTTTGCAGCATTACAAAGTGTGATGATTCATCTTATGGACTTGTGTTGCTGTCAGGATTATTTTTTCAGAGGTTTTCAAAGTCACACAGTACAGATGACAAAAACAGCATCAGTTTTTACAGGCTCTTTCCTTAATTGAGTAAACCTTAATCCAAGTCTTTCCTACTGCCATTTGCATTTATATGGCTGAAAACCAAAAGCTCTCTTGGCAACTGAAAGCCTTTGAGTGGATAGGTAGATCTTAGATCATGTATTTATGGTGTATATACTTTAAACTGTAAATACTCTAATATACAACATGGATTTTTTTTCTCATGACATTGAGTAAATGTAGTGTGTGTAACCAAAATGACTATATGTGCGTTTATTAGGGAGAATCATTGTAAGATACTATAGGCTAAAACAAATGAATGGTATTTTTACAATCAAAATGCTGGTGCAAAACTTACTATTGAGTAACATTCAATAAATGAGAAAGAGAAGAGGCTGTCATGGTGATCTCATTAGAATGAGCTGCCTGATTCACTGTGGTTGATGCATTAGACAGGAGGTCAAAGACATAAGTGCCATTCATTACTCCGCTCTGCCATAAAAATCCCAGGCAGAATTATAATTTTGAGATTTTAATTAAGATGGTGCAGCAGTCACATCAAAGGACACATCAGTTCATAGTCTTTCAGGAGTTATACGGTCCATCGTGTTACGTTATATTGATTTTCATTATTCACATATCTGCACTGATTTTCACTAGCCATATGTTTACTCTGCAAACATTATTCTTTCATTGCTGTAGGACACATTATAGTGGGGTTATCACATTTTATAATAATATTATTTCTAATCTGTTTTCAGAGAACCAGGTTTATTAGTTCATCCATAATGTCTGCTAACAGATGGAAGATCAGGTCGATCTCAATTCCAGATTCTAATTGAATAAGTTAATAAATTCTTGTGATTAGGAAAATGATGTAAACAAAAGAATATTATTGTTCTGGCTCATATATCTGCCATGTGAAGGATAGTGAATATATAAATTCCCCATGTGCCAGTGGATTCCATCTTTCTTTTTTACTATTACTTTGTAATTTTTTTTTGCCTGTGTTTCATACTGAATACTACCATACTACTCATACTATTGCTGCAGGATTAAGTATACTAGAATGATCTATATGAATAGGATAACCGGATTACCTACTGCATTTGCCAAAACAAGCAGTTGTAAAGGAGCCGATGAGACGAGAGGCATGCGGATCCATATGCAAGCTTTTATTTACAGGCAGGGTCAAAACAGGCAAGAGTCAGACACCAGCAAGCAGATACGTAGAGGGCAAGACAAAAGAGGAATCCAAAACAAGCAATAATCCAATCGAGGCACAAACACAGTCCGAATCAGCAAGGCAAAGGATAAATCCAAGACAGGCTATAAACTTCAGGGCAGGCAGAAATCAGACAGGACGAGATAACAGGCTAGGATCAAGACACGGGAAAACAGACTATGAACAAGGCTAGACTCATGAACTTGGAAGGGCTCCGTAAAGTAGCAGATCCTAGCGTGAGCGATAAAGCTGAACATATCAGTGTTGAATCGGTGGTGAGACTGATTTTTATAGTGGGTGTTATTGGTAGCAGCTGTGTGTGATTGGTTTCAGGTGAGCTTGTGATTAGTGTAATGGAGCATGGGAAATGTAGTCCAGGGTGATGTGTAACAGTCTGTGTGGTGTGAGAGTCAATATAAAGGGAGGGCGACCTCTGGTGGAGACGGAAGTTCATGGACAGGATTCATGACAGCAGTGGACAACTGACCTTACTGCATGAAGTGCTGTATCCCACAATACAATGCGCTTCACTTGACCTGCTATTTTATGGTTGAACCACAAGTAATATCCAGTGTTATTTTAGTATCATTGAGATACTGTAGTTGTATTTTTATATTTTTAATTAGTTTTTCTTTTTAGATGTTCTGTTTTTATTTTAATTTTAGTTAAAGTTTTGCTAATTTTGTTGTGTGTTTCTGCCATTTATATTAGTTTTAGATTTTTAGGTTTTATTAATTTTTATTTCAGTTTTAGATATTTAATAAGTTAAACAAAATCAAATGAGAAATGTTGCTTTGGCAACTAGCTGAAATAAAATATAGTTTTTAGTAAATTTTTTTTGGTTTTAGTTAACTTTTATAATAATCATTTTTAACATCTCGTTCTTGAAAATTATTTAGACTGCCAAATGTAAATATAAATGTAATTATATTTCTATGCAATTTAAAAAAAAAAAAATTCACAATAAGCCATTTTATTTTCAAGAACTCAACTGCTTAATTACATGCAAAATAATGAACATTGTGAAATAATACTGTTTAATTTACTATTTAAAAATATAGCAAAATACAGTGCATAATGTACCGTATTCAGTGTGCTAGTATTCCATTCGGAACACAGCCCTTGTTTTTAATCTTATAATAGCATTCAAGGAAGATCAGTTTACACTGATTGTATTAATAAAGTTAAGACCTTGAAGTGTGTCCAAGTAATTCTTCTTCATTGCATGGCTCACAAGCTAATTGCTTTTGACAATATATCAAAAATCTGTCTGGCAGAGACGAGAGACTATTATGTTCTGTATTATACATTCATATCTGCAATAACTGTCATGATGGGAATGAACATGTATAGCATAATGATTTTTAATTTACAATATCCAATCTCATTACATATAAAGAAAATAATTGTTATAATGACCTATACTACAAATATTGCATACACAATTTCTACGGTACAATAAATGCCACCTCCTGTAAACTTTTCACCCTCCCACAATCTCAAAAATCGCTGTCCAAAGCCACGCCTCCAGAACGCATATACGCTGACAGACCAGATGACCAAAGACAACATTACTACAATACATCATGTGTCATTCACCGGTGAGAAAACCTTATAGCACAGTTAGTAAAAGTACTACAATACCAGGAAGGAAGGTCAGGTTGTTGATGTTTGCCTGCCATTGTCGCTCTGTCTGCAGAGCGTACATGAACGCGCTGATGACCTATCCTGTCTGCATGAACAGAGTGCGCAGAGGTATGCAAATACATATGTTGACAAGCAGGTAGGAAAGCCAATCAAATCGCTCGGATCGAGCGTTTTGATTGGACGAACATTTCTCGGTCCTAGCCTTCCACAGAAAATATAAATACATTTAGACCACTTAACTTAAAGTGTTAGTTCACCCAATAATGAAATTTCTGTCATTAATTACTCACCCTCACACCGTTTCAAACCCGTAAGACCTTCGTTCATCTTCAGAACACAAATTAAGATATTTTTGATGGAATCTGAGAGCTGTCTGACCCTGCCATAGACAGCAACGCAACTGAAATGTTCCCAAGTCCAGAAACGTAGCAAGGAGATCTGTAAAATAATCCATGTGACATCAACGGTTCATCCGCAATTATACGAAGCTACGAGAATACTTTTTGAGCGCAAAAGAAAAAAAACGACTTTATTCAACAATTCGTCTCCTCCGCATCACCATGGTGCCATTTTGGAGAGTATCAGCTGGACGTTAACAAAGTATGCTGTTCTGTGTCACAACTGCGTCACGTCGGATCTATTTCCTACGGTGTTTGTGCTTTGATTTGAATGAAAACAATGTATCTGTGTGACGCAGCTGACACAGAATAGCATTTGCTATTTACGTCCAGCTGATATTCTCCAAAATGGCACCAGGGTGATGCGGAGGAGACGAATTGTTGAATTTTAAAAAAGATGGTTTTTTTTTTAACCTATGCAGGTTCAGACAGCTCTCAGATTCCATCAAAAATCTTAATTGTGTTCCGAAGATGAACGAAGGTGCTTACGGGTGTGAAACGACATGAGGGTGAGTAATTAAAGGGGTCATATGATGTTGCTGAAAGAACATATTTGTGGATTGGGTAATGAAATGTGTTTATGCGGTTAAAGTTTAAAAAAAACATTATTTGCCACAGACTGTACATTATGTTTCTCCTATATGCCCCGCCTTTTTGAAACGCTTCGATTTTTACAAAGCTCATAGGTCTGAAAAAGCGAGGTGTGCTGTGATTGGCCAGTTATCCAGTGTGTTGTGATTGGCCGAATACCTCAAGCATGCAGACGGAAATGTTACATACTGTTGATGCCGTGTAGCGACGAGACAAAAACATTAAAACCCATTATAAACGAGGCATTTGTTGCATCCAGTGGGGACATAATTACTGATTATAATGACTTATACTGTCTTTTTACACGTTGCGTTGCATTGCATTGCATTGCGCCACATAAACATAAAACTCTGTCTGCATTTGTGATCAGAGAAATGACAAACAAAACAAGTGCTACTCTACACTGCCCAAAAATCTCTCGTTTGAATCGTCAGTGGCAAATCCTTTAAATGAAAACGTACTTACAGACTGTGAGTCAGAACAGCCGGCATTGTAGTCTACTCTCCCAGGATCAGTAAACAGTCCTCCATAAAATGTGCTGCACACATCTGGATATTTGGGTTGAAGTGTTCTGGAACAGTGTTGTAAATACAACTGATTTGTAGTCATGTCCTCTTTTGGAAGACCAAACAAAGTAGTTTCGCTTTCACAACGAAAAACACAGTGGCCTAGCGTGAGGGGAAACCCCGGCTTAGCATGCGCTGAGGCCGGGATAGAGTGAGCAGAGGCGGCGGGCTTGAACTCCCATTCGTACACGGTTGGTTTGAATGAAGTTGAGTTATTCCTCAGCGACCAGCCAGATCAGCTCTAGGATGACAAGCAGATATTGTCCTGCCCTTTTTGGAAGACCAACAAAGTAGTTTCGTTTTCACAACGAAGCACACAGTGTCTTCGGGACATGGCTGCAGCGTCAACAATACTACAGTGAGAATAAAAGTTACGCCTTCTTTCTTTGCGTGAACATTTGGGCGGCGTTATGCAAATCTTCCCACATAGTGAGGTAGATATGTGGGGGCGTGTTCATATGTTAAATCGCATCATATGACCCCTTCAATGACAGAATTTTCATTTTTGGGTGAACTAAACCTTTAATGATTGCAATCGGGATGTGAAGAGACTTTCAATCAGCATAACAAAAACTGCTTCTGAAGACAGTCCCCTATTGCACCTTTAACACCCTCATACCTCAATTCCAATTCTTGAAAAATTATTTAAATTCAACCAACGTTGTAATTCCCCACAGTGTTTACGCTGTTCTGTTGAAGTCAACTTGCACTGCAAGTGCATGCTGCCTCTGTTCACATCCAGGATGGATTATGGTCCTGCGAATGAGAGTTAATGTTTAGATAATGAGACATAATAAATCAAATATGAGATTAAAAAAATCACAATAGCATGATATAATGTTTCAAAATCATGAAATAAAGCTGCAATTACAAGCAGTTCACAATGCATTGCAAATAAGATGCTCAGAAGGCACTCTATATATATACTATACTATACCGGTCAAACGTTTGGGATCAGAACGATTTTAATTTTTTTTTAAAGGAGTTTCTTATGCTCATCAAGGCTGCATTTATTTGATCAAAAATACATGAAAAAAGTTAATATTGTGAAATATTATTATGATGTAAAATATGATGGCTGATGGAAATTCAGCTTTGCATCACAGAAATAAATTATATTTTAAAGTATATTAAAATAGAAACCATTATTTTATATTGTTATAACATTTAACAAGATTAAGTTTTTTTCTGTATTTTTGATCAAAAAAATGCAGCCTTGATGAGCATGAGAAACTTCTTTAAAAAAAACATTAAAAATTGAACGGCAGTGTATAATATATATAATTATTATATATATATTGTATGTGTGTGTGGGTGATACAATGTCCCATGAAGTTATGAAAATGTTCTAAGTATTCTCTTTTTTTTTAATGTTTTAGAAAAAAAATTTCTTGGTTGTGCGAAAGTTCATTCCACTGTATCAGTTTGCACTTTGCAGCCATTATAACAATGTTACTTTTGAATGTTCTTTACACATTGTAAAACAAGTTGTAACAATGAAAAAAGTTAGTCGAACGTCTAATTAAAGTTTTTCTGAAAAAAAAATAAAACGTGAACAATGTATAATTAGTGTTTTAGTGCATTAAGAAGATAACTTTGCACTAAATTTGAGAGAAACTTCGCGGAATAACGCTCCCTGTTAGTTGGGATTAATACTGAAGAAGGTCTAGGAACAGATAATATTTCTCATTTCTTATTTCACATTATGTCAACCGTTACTCACACACATTCAAGCACTGTTTGTCTGTCGATATCAAATCTACATCTTCATTGGCTTGTTTATGAGTGTTAGACAATAGTGGGCATTTCAGCTTCATAATTCATCCATTAAATTTGCACAGTATTACTATTTGTGATTTTTGCTATGTATGTTTTCCCTGAATAATCTTGGAAATAACAAATAACTTGAATCTTTGAGCTTTGATTTATAATAGCAGTTGCTCCACAGCATGTTATGAGAACATTTCCTCCAGTTTTTCAAGGAAGTATGTAGCTCTTGATGTGCTACAAACCCCAGCAGTAGACACGATTAATGATAGGCCAGTGTTTGAGAAATATCTAATTACTCTCCAGCAGGTCTGGAACTTGTTCCTGCAAGAATTGGTTCATCACTCCTCTCCCGCAGCAACATATGCTGAAACAGCAGCCCTAATAGTAGCACTTAACTGAATAAAAAGAGATCAACTCAAAACTCAATTGGAGGGCTCATAGATAAACGCAGGACCTTGTCAGCTAAAGCTTTTTTGGTAAACCTGTCTTTTGTTATTATTTCTTTATATTTAAAATCTTTTAATGAGGAAAAAATACTGAGTGCACTTGTACATACTTGACATTACAGATAATTATGTCAGGAATTGTAAACAATATGGCAATAATGCATTTGGTGAATATGAGAGTGTTGATTTAAAGTCTTTACAAGATTGTTATGCCAGGGATTTGATGAAAAAAAACATAATTAGACTTTTTAATAAATATAATATGTAAAATATACACATAACATCCATCCTGTCAAATTACACACACACACACACACACGGTAAAGAGTGCCATTACCATTTGGCTCAAAATGCCTTTTGAGACATTTTGTACCCTCACGGTACACAGTAAAACAGAGCAGGTGATAGAGGAGGTAATGAAACAGTCCAGTCAGCTTTCTGAATACACAAGCACAGAGGCTGTCTGGGGAAATGACATTGCGTAGGAAATTAGATTCCCACTGAGTAAATAGAACATCCAGACTAAGAACGGACTCATTTAACTCATGTAAGAAGGATTCATTTTGCCAGTTCCTACAGTGCTTACAAAGGCAGTTCCAAAAACAAATCTTTATAAAATGATGATTTGTTGATTGAATGATATTGATTTGCTTTCTCATCAGTATCAATCAGCCAAACAGAACATTGGCCATACTTTAGTTTTTTTTTTTTGGATATTGGATATCCTCAATCAATCATTCTGAATGGAAACAAGATAGCAACCTTACATTGCTGAATGGAGCTAGAAAAACATGTTGACCAATATTTCCTCTTACACTAACCAGGACAGCAATATATCAGGCTGCTTGTCTTAAAAACAAAGAAGATAAGTCAAAAACTATGTTAATTGATGAATAAGTGCAAACAAAAGTGGAACATCATCAAGGGATTCATTACTAACACATAAAAACATGACTTTTTCTTCCAGTTTTACTTGTTTCCTTTCTAAATTAGATTGGGATTAAATATTTCTGAGCTCAGCCATGCACAACGTGTATTTTTTTTATTGGTAAAAGCTAAATAATAAAGCATACCCGTCTACATTTGGTGACCTTTCTTAATATTGATTGAATAGAATGCCTCAAAAGAAAAGCATAAAGCTGGTATTTTCTTTTACATGGTTACAGAATAAGATTTATCATGAAAAAAAAACGAAGTTAAATTCTCCTTCACACAGAGGACCCTTTATAGGGCATTTCTGCCTTGGCAGGTCATTTGACAGACGAACAATGCAGTTTCACCTTGTTTTTGTTGCCTTCTCACTCTATAAGCGATGCTAGATATATAACATCAGCATTGTGTATTATGCATGTATGTAGACCTTGCCGCTAGTACGTTCAGAATCCAAAGATGTCCCATTGATTTCTCTGAAATGCAAATAAAGCAATCTATCATATGCTCCTTCCTCATTGAGAGTCGCTGTTGAGCTTTGATCTTTCCCAATAATACTGTCTGGACATCTAATGCAAAATCAAGTTCAGGGCTGAATGCTGCCCAACCATGTATTGAGGAGTACAACACTGATTATCCAAAAGATGTCAAGAAGCTTTAATAATGACAAAACGAACCTACTTCTACACATCTATGTACTTGTTCTGTTGCCAATGTATTATTATGTTTTCCAAAAATATATTGATTAAGACTAAAGTAATAGACCAAAGAACATTGGTGCATGCAGTGTTTTAAGTTTATCAATCTCTTAAATTAGACCACAGACCACAATGTCCCTTCAGAATGCAGATGGCATATTGGGGTCAGGTAAGATGCTTTTATGTTTTTTTGATAGAGGTCTCTTATTCTCACCGAAGCTGCATTTATTTGGATCAAAATAAAAACAGTAATATTGTGAAATAATATAATAAATTATATAACCGTTTTTCATTAGAATCTATTCAAAAAGAATCTGATTCTGTGATGGCAAAGCTGAATTTTCAGCAGTCATTACTCCAGTTTTCAGTGTCACATGACCCTTGAGAAATCATTCTGATATGCTGATTTGCTGCTCAAGAAACATTACTTATTATTATCGATGTTGAAAACACTCGTGCTGCTTAATATTTTGTGAAAAACGTGATTTTTTTTTCAGGTTTCTTTGATGAAACAAAAGTTCAAAAGAGCAATATGTGAAATAGAGATGTTCGTAACCATGTAAAAGCCTTTACTTTTGTTACATTTTCATTTTTACTTTATTTTATTATATATTCCGATTCCGAAATAATTCAAGCTGAATTCCGCAACTGACCAATCAGAATCAGGTCTTCTACAGCCCTATATTTTCCTATTACTAATTTAAATGGTAATTTTAGGTTTTTCTAAAACATTTAAATTGTGACACTGCATAAGTTTTGCATTTGTTATTCATTGCAATATGGAAATAAGTGCAGTTCATGAAGAGCAGGTTTCCTTTAAAGCGATAATGAAAGCGGGTTGCCGTAGCCGACAGCTGGGGGCTCTAGACCGTTGTGTGGGAGGGAGAATGACAGCGGCTCTGTGCCTCTTCTCTTCAGCTTGTGCAGGAGGATATTTACACCGAAGAACCCAAACAACACCACACGTATGATGAGAATGCTTTTTATGCAAAGAAGGGTTGTGGTTACATGGAATAGCTAACATGCCAATAAGGGAGGAAAGACACATTTAATTGTTCGGGGGTAAGATTTAACCTGTTGTCTTTCTGATGACTGTATCGCTTTTGTCTCTTAAAATGATGCATGAGCGCTGCTAGATGAATAATGGAAACATATGCTGCGATTTGATTACATGACTGGCTATAACAAGTCCTGTGAGAGCAACAAAGCAGCCCTACAGATAGCGGAACAGTATGTGAGATTTTCTCGCATGGATGGTGTGTTTTGAAAAGAAGAAATTGATTAAATTCCCTCGGGGGGAAAAAAAGCGTGCTGATATATACACTCTAAAAAATGCTGGGTTAAATACAACCCAGTGCTGGGTAAAATAGGGACAAACCCAGCAATTGGGTTGTTTTACCGCTGGGCCAGAATTTCTTTTGTATTTAACCCAGCATTTTTTAGAGTGTATACAGCTGCTTTTTGCCTTACTGCTAATTAAACGTGTTAATATGTTGCGACGCTTGTTTATTTTTTCATATCATTTGGATTTAGAGTAATTCCGTCCTATTGTTTTTTTCACTACACAAATTTAGAGGTTCAACTTTTGTTAAACACAACGGCACTATATCACAACATAGCGCGCAAGCATCAGGTCCTCTTATTGTTCCTCTTACATCCTTCATCTGCAATTATCAGCCCATGTTGGCTCCGCGCACCATTTTATACATGTTATTATATTTTATAAAAGATTTTAAATATATTTACTTTCTTTCTAGTGCATATTATAATGATAATCTGTAGAAAATGACTAAAATGAGTGTGACAGGTCTTGACAGTTCATGGTTCAGCAGCAGGTGTGCTTTTTACTTGCATGTCTCAGCTCTGTTTACGTACAATATCTTAGTTAAACAACATCAGCCACTATGATATATAGGCTACATGACAGCTTTGTGAATATGTTGTTGTACATCTTTGTGTTTGGCTACAAACTGTAAATGATTGACAGTGAACTATTCCGTTTGGTTTATTCATCACTCACTCAATGCAACACGGTTGGGTAAGGCACAAAATGTGCCCGACCACTCTGTAGTCAGTGACGTGACACTGATATCAAAGATTGCTTTTCTTTTGAACCAGTCCTTCACTGCCAGCCCCAGCCTCTTCAAAGGATGCATTGGCAGATTTCCAAGATGAGGAAAATTTCAATAGCATGTCCAACTGTGGCATCTTGGCTAAGGCTCTTCACGCTGGAAGCACCTGATTTGCATTAAGAATATAGATTTATTGTAGACTATCTGATTGTTCTTTCCTAAAATAGACCACACAGGGATGCAACATATCCCTTGACAATACATTACTAATGATGCACACATATGTATGCAAATAAAGTAAAAAAGGACATTACTTGCACAGAGGCATACAGCATATAGCCAAAAGTGAAATGTCACATGGCACGGCTGATTTAACAGAAAGTGGCTTGAGGCTGCTCTTCACATGCTTTTATTACACTTTGCTGTCCAGTCACTAGAGCCAATTTGACATCACAGGCCCCTTTCATCTCAGTGAACTAGAAGAATATAAAAAACTCAAATCATAATGATTTGTCATAATGCTCATGATGAGTGTATTGAACTTTATAAACAACAGAGATACAGTGGGGCAAAAAAGTATTTAGTCAGCCACCAATTGTGCAAGTTCTCCCACTTAAAAAGATGAGAGAGGCCTGTAATTTTCATCATAGGTATACCTCAACTATGAGAGACAAAATGAGAGAAAAAAATCCAGAAAATCACATTGTAGGATTTTTTAAGAATTAATTGGTAAATTCCTCGGTAAAATAAGTATTTGGTCACCTACAAACAAGCAAGATTTCTGGCTCTCACAGACCTGTAACTTCTTCTTTAAGAGGCTCCTCTGTCCTCCACTCGTTACCTGTATTAATGGCATCTGTTTGAACTCGTTATCAGTATAAAAGACACCTGTCCACAACCTCAAACAGTCACACTCCAAACTCCACCATGGCCAAGACCAAAGAGCTGTCAAAGGACACCAGAAACAAAATTGTAGACCTGCACCAGGCTGGGAAGACCGAATCTGCAATAGGTAAGCAGCTTGGTGAAGAAATCAACTGTGGGAGCAATTATTAGATAATGGAAGACATACAAGACCACTGATAAACTCCCTCGATCTGGGGCTCCACGCAAAATCTCACCCCGTGGGGTCAAAATGATCACAAGAACTGTGAGCAAAAATCCAGAACCACACGGGGGGACCTAGTGAATGACATGCAGAGAGCTGGGACCAAAGTAACAAAAGCTACCATCAGTAACACACTGCGCCGCCAGGGACTCAAATCATGCAGTGCAAGACGTGTCCCCCTGCTTAAGCCAGTAAATGTCCAGGCCCATCTGAAGTTTGCTAGAGAGCATTTGGATGATCCAGAAGAGGATTGGGAAAATGTCATATGGTCAGATGAAACCAAAAAAAAATTTTTTGGTAAAAACTCAACTTGTCGTATTTGGAGGAGAAAGAATGCTAAGTTGCATCCAAAGAACACCATACCTAAAGCATGGGGGTGGAAACATCATGCTATGGGGCTGTTTTTCTGCAAAGGGACCAAGACGACTGATCCGTGTAAACGAAAGAATGAATGGGGCCATGTATCGTGAGATTTGAGTGAAAACCTCCTTCCATCAGAAAGGGCATTGAAGATGAAACGTGGCTGGGTCTTCAGCATGACAATGATCCCAAACACAACAACGAGTGGCTTCGTAAGAAGCATTTCAAAGTCCTGGAGTGGCCCAGCCAGTCTCCAGATCTCAACCCCATAGAAAATCTTAGGAGGGGATTGAGATAATTCATGTGTTGCCACGCGACCGCCAGAGCCCCACATAACATAATATAGAGGCGCTAGAGGGACAGGATCATGCAGGCAGCCGGGAGATGGGCACAAATAAATTTTTTTTTTCTCATTTTCTCTCATAGTTGAGGTATACCTTTGTTGAAAATTACAGGCCTCTCTCATTTTTAAGTGGGAGAACTTGCACAATTGGTGGTGACTAAATACTTTTTTTCCCCACTGTACATGCAAATTAAAACATAAAATAGGCTTATGAAAACATTTTTAGATGTCGTTTTAAGATTAAGACCGTCATTATTTCCTGTGATTAAGGTAATTACAGGGTGTTATTATGGACTTGAAACTATGTTAAGTGCTAAATTATTTAATAATTATGAATATTATTTTAATAATAGAAAGTAAAACTATATATAATTAACATAATAAAATAATTATTTATGATTTTTATTTAATTAAGAATTATTTAAATTTTAGTCGTTTAAAATTAATTTTATTACTTGATGGCAACAAAGCTCAGTGTCACATGATCCATCAGAATCATTGTAATATGCTGAATTGGGGTGCTCAAGTAACATTTCTTATTATTATCAATGTAAAAAACAGTTGTGCTGCTTTTTTGTGGAATGAGCGTTTGGACTGAGTGTTTATATATATTACATATATAGTAATATATATACTATATATAATAATAATGGGGTACGGAAAGTATTCAGACCCCCTTAAACTTTTCACTCTTTGTTATATTGCAGCCATTTGCTAAAATCATTTAAGTTCATTTTTTTTCCTCATTAATGTACACACAGCAACCCATATTTACAGAAAAACACAGAATCGTTGACATATTTGCAGATTTATTAAAAAAAAAAACTGAAATATCACATGGTCCTAAGTATTCAGACCTTGCTGTGACACTCATATATTTAACTCAGGTGCTGTGCTTTTCTTCTGATCATCCTTGAGATGGTAATACACCTTCATTTGAGTCCAGCTGTGTTTGATTATACGGATTGGACTTGATTAGGAAAGCCACACACTGTCTATATAAGACCTTACAGCTCAAAGAGCATGTCAGAGCAAATGAGAATCATGAAGTCAAAGGAACTGCCTGAAGAGCTCAGAGACAGAATTGTGGCAAGGCACAGATCTGGCCAAGGTTACAAAAAAATGTCTGCTGCACTTAAGGTTCCTAAAGAGCACAGTGGCCTCCATAATCCTAAAATGGAAGACGTTTGGGACGACCAGAAAACTTCCTAGAGCTGGCCGTCCGGCCAAAACTGAGCTATCGGGGGAGAAGAGCCTTGGTGAGAGAGGTAAAGAAGCACCCAAAGATCACTGTGGCTGAACTCCAGAGATGCAGCTGGGAAATGGGAGAAAGTTGTAGAAAGTCAACCATCACTGCAGCCCTCCACCAGTCGGGGCTTTATGGCAGAGTGGCCCGACGGAAGCCTCTCCTCAGTGCAAGACACATGAAAGCCGCATGGAGTTTGCTAAAAAAACACCTGAAGGGCTCCAAGATGGTGAGAAATAAGATTCTATGGTCTGATGAGACAAAGATAGAAAACTTTGGCCTTAATTCTAAGCGGTATTTGTGGAGAAAACCAGGCACTGCTCATCCACCTGTCCAATACAGTCCCAACAGTGAAGCATGTGGTGGCAGCATCATGCTGTGGGGGTGTTTTCAGCTGCAGAGACAGGACGACTGGTTGCAATCGAGGGGAAGATGAATGTGGCCAAGTACAGGGATATCCTGGACGAAAACCTTCTCCAGAGTGCTCAGGACCTCAGACTGGGCCGAAGGTTTACCTTCCAACAAGACAATGACCCTAAGCACACAGCTAAAATAACGAAGGAGTGGCTTCACAACAACTCTGTGACTGTTCTTGAATGGCCCAGCCAGAGCCCTGATAAACCCAATTGAGCATCTCTGGAGAGACCTAAAAATGGCTGTCCACCATCGTTTACCATCCAACCTGACAGAACTGGAGAGGATCTGCAAGGAGGAATGGCAGAGGATCCCCAAATCCAGGTGTGAAAAACTTGTTGCATCTTTCCCAGAAAGACTCATGGCTGTATTAGATAAAAAGGGTGCTTCTACTAAATACTGAGCAAAGGGTCTGAGTACTTAGGACCATGTGAAATTTCAGTTTTTCATTTTTAATAAATCTGCAAAAATGTCAACAATTCTGTGTTTTTCTGTCAATATGGGGTGCTGTGTGTACATTAATGAGAAAAAAAAAACTTAATGATTTTAGCAAATGGCTGCAATATAACAAAGAGTGAAAAATTTAAGGGGGTCTGAATACTTTCCGTACCCACTGTATATATAGTCTATGATGACAACACTTAAATGTAATGGATGTAATGTGTTTCATCCAATCCGTTTTGTAAGTTGCTGACACACATTCATCATTTTCATCCTCTTACAGATCATATTTATGACACTGTTAAAGAAGGCCTTTTCAGATATTCCAGGCCAAAAGAGGGACTATGGGCTCAAAAGGAGTAGAGAGACGTAAACAGGCCACCCCTGGCCAGACTCCCGAGGGCAATGTGGTGATGAGCTTTAGTTTCGAGAGCTATCAGCTGGAGGAAGAGGACTGTCAGGTGAAAGACATCTCAGATAAAGGGGTGCTGGCCCTTTCAGAACCTGGTGAGTTTCTGCTGCATATGATGTGCCTCAATGTAACTACAAAATGTCATTTGAGACTCTATTTCATTTATGTTGTGCTCGTACAATCTGTATAAATACAGATTTTGGTTTGGCAAAGACTCAGCTTGGTTTAAAAGGTTACAATGCTTGGCATGTGCAAGCTAGGTCTAATCATGTTAGGTGGAGAGTCTGTTGTCCCCTCACGTTGCCTGGATACAAAGGTCATGCTTATTAAATCAGTGGAGTAGAAGAACATACACATTTATCTTTAGAGTTTGCTATTCTCTTCTAGCTAAGCATATAGATATATTTTACATTTGATGTAAGTGTTTCATTTTTAAGCATGATTTCATTTCTTCCATCTCTTAAATTAGGTATGTAGTGTTGAAATACTAAAGCTGTACAGAAGTGCGTCCATCAATCAGTTCCTCATAAAGAAAGAGAGAGAGAGCAACATGTCAAATGTCTCATACATATGCATAAATATACTTCAAAGAGACAGCACACAGGCTGATAGACAAATATTTAAAACGCACATTTTGAAATGTCATACAAATAAAACACGAAGAGGGCTTTTGTTTATAACTCTCACTTGTTGTTTGTGCATACAAATTGTGTGATTTTTGTGCATAGCGTTTGAAGAACCTATTCCAGATGACCGTTACCATAGGATCTATTTTGCCATGCTCCTGGCTGGAGTGGGCTTCCTGCTGCCTTACAATAGCTTCATTACAGATGTTGACTACCTGCATCATAAATTTGAAGGTACTCCATTATATTTATGGACTCCATATTTTAGCTAGCATTAAAAGGTTAGTTCACCCAAAAATGAAAATTCTGTCATTAATTACTCACCCTCGTGTTGTTCGAAACCCGTAAGACCTTCGTTCATCTTCGGAACACAAATAAAGATATTTTTGATGAAATATGAAGGCTCATTACGCCGAATCTGGGTCGGCGCCACCACACGCTCGCGTCATGATACTGTCATGAACGCGCATCCACAAGTGACGAAGTAGAGACGAAAATGTGGAATAAAGTCGTTATTTTTGTGCAAAAAAGTATTCTCGTAGCTCCGTAACTTTACAGTTGAACCACTGATGTCACAAGGACTACTTTGTCGATCATCTTGGTACTTTTTTGGACCTTGAATGTGGTAGTTACCTGCTGTCTAGGGGAGGGTCAGAGAGCCCTCAGATTTAATCAAAAATATCTTAAATTGTGTTCCAAAGATGAACGAAGGCTAGGTTTGGAACAACTTGAGGGTGAGTAATTAATGACAGAATTTTCATTTTTGGGTGAAATAACCATTTAAAATTAAACAAATTATGGTTGAAATTTCTGTTAATGATCGTGAGTTTTAAAACATGTTGTACTTGTGTTTTCATGGTTATTGTCAGAATTGTTCATTATAATCTTATCTATGAGTCTGCCAACAGTATATACTGTGGTGTGAAAAAGTGTTGGCCCCCTTCCTGATTTCTTATTGTTTTGCATGTTTGTCACACTTTAATGTTTCAGATCATCAAACAAATTTAAATATTAGTAAAAGATAACACAAGTGAACACAACATGCAGTTTTTAAATGAAGGTTTTTATTATTAAGGGAAAACAAAATCCAAAACTACATGGCCCTGTGTGAAAAAGTGTTTGCCCCCTAAACCTAATAACTGGTTGGGCCACCCTTAGCAGCAACAACTGCAATCAAGCGTTTGCGATAACTTGCAATGAGTCTTTTACAGCGCTGTGGAGGAATGTTGGCCCACTCTTCTTTGCAGGTTTGTTTTAATTCAGCCACATTGGAGGATTTTCGAGCATGAACCGGATTCAGGTCAGGACTTTGACTAGGCCACTCCAAAGTCTTCATTTTGTTTTTCTTCAGCCATTCAGAGGTGGACTTGCTGGTGTGTTTTGGATCATTGTCCTGCTGCAGAACCCAAGTTCGCTTCAGCTTGAGGTCACGAACAGATGGCCGGACATTCTCCTTCAGGATTTTTTGGTAAACAGCAGAATTCATGGTTCCATTTATCACAGCAAGTCTTCCAGGTCCTGAAGCAGCAAAACAGCCCCAGACCATCACACTACCACCACCATATTTTACTGTTGGTATGATGTTCTTTTTCTGAAATGCAGTGTTACTTTTACGCCAGACGTAATGGGACACACACCTTCCAAAAGTTCAACTTTTGTCTCGTCAGTCCACAGAGTATTTTCCCAAAAGTCTTGGGGAACATCAAGATGTTTTCTGGCAAAACTGAGACGAGCCTTTGTTCTTTTTGCTCAGCAGCGGTTTTCGTCTTGGAACTCTGCCATGCAGACCATTTTTGCCCAGTCTCTTTCTTATGGTGGAGTCATGAACACTGACCTTAACTGAGGCAAGTGAGGCCTGCAGTTCTTTGGATGTTGTTGTGGGGTCTTTTGTGACCTCTTGGATGAGTCGTCGCTGTGCTCTTGGGGTAATTTTGGTCGGCCGGCCACTCCTGGGAAGGTTCTCCACTGTTCCATGTTTTTGCCATTTGTGAATAATGGCTCTCACTGTGGTTCGCTGGAGTCCCAAAGCTTTAGAAATGGCTTTATAACCTTTTCCAGACTGATAGATCTCAATTACTTTCTTTCTCATTTGTTTCTGAATTTCTTTGGATCTCGGCATGATGTCTAGCTTTTGAGGATCTTTTGGTCTACTTCACTTTGTCAGGCAGGTCCTATTTAAGAGATTTCTTGATTGCAAACAGGTGTGGCAGTAATCAGGCCTGGGTGTGGCTAGAGAAATTGAACTCCGGTGTGATAAACCACAGTTTTAACAGGGGGGCAAACACTTCTTCACACAGGGCCATGTAGTTTTGGATTTAGTTTTCCCTTAATAATAAAAACCTTCATTTAAAAACTGCATGTTGTGTTTACTTGTTATCTTTGACTAATATTTAAATTTGTTTGATGATCTGAAACATTAAAGTGTGACAAACATGCAAAAAAATAAGAAATCAGGAAGGGGGCCAACACTTTTTCACACCACTGTATATGTGTGTGTGTGTGTGTAATATATGTACACAATTTTTAAATGAGCAAAAGACATCTCTTACGCTTACACATAACTTATGGTTCCTTTATTATAGTAAGGAAAAAAAATGCAATAAACGTCAAGGTCACTTCCTCTTTGTCTTCTGTGTCTTTCAGGAACATCCATTGTGTTTGACATGGGTTTAACATATATACTTGTGGCCCTAGTGGCTGTGATCCTAAACAATGTCCTGGTGGAGATGCTGAGCCTGCACACCAGGATCACTGTGGGTGAGTGTGTTTATTTAGAGCAGACTGACACGCACACAGACAGTAAAGCACAAAGGGTTGGGGGAGGAGGCCGCTGATTGACCTGACAGAGCTGCTGGCCTGAGGGGAGAGGGAGGAGGGGCGACAGTCCAGTCTGACTGCTGCATCGTTCATTTCAACCGGAGGAATAACACTCACCAAATATTGCTAAATACGCACTAAGAGGATGGCTCACATATAACCGAAACAGCAAATAAACACCGGAAAATTGCATCACGACAATACCGATTGACTGATAATACCATAAAAACACACACAGCCCCAAACCCTTCACTAACGACCATCAATTACTGTGATCGGAAAAGCAGCAAACAGGCAAAATATGTCAATTTCACGCTTTTAAAGGGATATTTCACCCAAAAATAAAAATTCTGTCATCATTCACTCACACTCACGCTGACCTATATGACTTACTTTCTTCTGTGGTAAAGATGATCATTTGAAAAATATTTTCCGTACAATGTTAGACAGTGGAGTCCAGCGTTGTTGTGGACCTCATTATGGGTTATTTTATCAAAATATCTTTTCTGTATGACAGAAGAAGCAAAGTCATACAGGTTTGAAACGACATGAAACATAAATGAGTTTTGGGAAAACTATACCTTCCAAAACCCTCCAAAAACAAATCAAATACAAATAATATAATAAAATATTATAGGATATTGCTGGCAAACACACTGTAAAAAGAAAAGAAAAAGAAAATACTATTTCAGTCTTCAGTGTTACTTTTATTTTCTAATTATTTGTGAAATTTTCTAGTGATTTCTGAGTGAAAATTGTTTCAAATGAAATCCTACACCAATCCTGCAGACTTTTTTCAGGGCGTAGATGTTTTCTTAGTTGTGCTATCTCAAATTTGTTTACATCCAAGTTCATCTCTTGCAGGTTACCTCTTTGCACTTGGACCTCTGCTTTTTGTCACCATTTTTGATGTGTGGCTGGAGAGGTTCACCACAAAGCAGTCGTACGTCATCAATCTGATGTCTATGGGTACTGTGGCCTTTGGATGTACAGGTATTTGTTCATACTTTTCTTTCCAAAGCCATCGTGACTGCAGAAGCATGTTGTGAGTGACTGTCCTTCTTTCAGGCTCACATTGTGTTGTCAACCATTTCCAGCCGTAACAGTTGTTTACCCTATTGTGTCTCCAGTGCAGCAGTCCAGTTTCTATGGATACATGGGGATGCTTCCCAAGCGCTACACGCAGGGCGTGATGACCGGAGAGAGTAAGAGGCTTTGTGTCATCAGATGTGGTCATGAAAATCCATGATGTTTGGGTAAAATGCAAACACACGATTCTCATTCTTTGTTGTTTTTTTCTTTATAGGCACGGCAGGAGTGATCATTTCACTCAGCCGTATCTTCACCAAACTACTGATCAAAAATGAGAGGAAGAACACCATCATCTTCTTCACCATTTCAATCTGTATGGTGCTACTGTGTTTTATCCTGCACATAGTGGTGCGAAAAACACGCTTTGTCCAGTACTACACGGGTCTGGTGCGACAGGGCCTGTCCCACGCCAAAGACCACTCACACAACGGAAGCCAGTACCAGGTCCACCATGATGTCATTACAGAAGAAGTAAGATTTGTAAGTTTTGCATGCCAAATGTGAGAAGGACATATTATGATGAACATATTTATGGCCTTTCTCCAATAGTAATTCTATTATTTTTCTGAAGAAACAAATGTAATTTTCACCGCATCTCAAAAAAAAATCAACATTCTTCTAAAATATCTAATATGTTCAGCAGAAGAAAAAAAAGTATTTTATGAATACTGTTGCATACAGGTTAATATAACTATTTCTTTTTTTTTTGCACATAATTTCACAAAATTACAGCTTGATTGGCAATAAGGCATAATGTATGAAATAAATTATAAAAAATATTTATTATGTTTATTAGTAGTACTAGTAAGATATAGATATACAAATAATAAAATAATAATATATAATACATAATTAAATGTAGATTTTAAAAATAAAAGGCCAATTAGGATAATATATGAAAGTGGACAATATATAATACAAGAATAAGATTTATATAAATAGTCATACATTTCTGTGAATTTTCATTTATCTTCTTAATACCCGGCAAAACATTTTAGGAAAAAAATAGTATTTGTTCATGTAATTGCCTTGTTTGTAGCATAACATTTTTTTTTTTTTTTAAATTAAGAATGATATGTCATTCATAAGTTATGCTACGTCCTTAGTAGAGGACATCGGGACTCAATTTCTTAAAAAAAAAAAAAAGACATGAATGAAACAACGCACAATAGAGCACCACAAAAACAATAGAGGGGTTTTGTAAAATACCCAATACAGTTTATAGTTCCGGATTTTTTTATCAAACTTTTTATAAAGATGATTCTCAACTATGTTATAACAGAATGATTTGGTATACCATTTTTCTTTATGCAAAATGTGTGTAAAATGGCCATAAACAGGTTTTTTCGTTATATATAATGTATCTATAAACTAAATCTAATTTGCATATTAATGTGTTTTTGGGGCAACATGTAACGAAAAAACAAGTGTAATAATGGGAGTAATAATTGACAATATTTTCATAATAATATTTCATAGGAATATTGAAATATAATTTCTTTACCTATTAATTTGTTGTGTCTTCCAAAATGCGTAATAAACATGCTTTTAGTCCCAGTGTCCTCATATGAGGACATCTATGAAAACAAAACTAGCTCTGACGCGCGCCAACACGTGTAGGCACCTCTGATGCTCTCGTACGTGCCCAGTGTACCTAGTCCGATTTTAAATGATAAATGAAAAAATATTATCATATTTCCATAAGAGTGTCACTTAATTAATATCAGACATTTTTGAAGACCAAAGAGTGGGAGTGGTCATGGTGAAACATCCAAACATTTAGTATCTCTGAAAAGCCCCGAATGTGCATCCAGACTTAAAACTGTGGCACGTATAGTCTCAGAGAAATTCACTCAAATATAATGTCCTCATATGCAGGGTGCAGGATCTCAAGAGGTTAAGCATGCTCTTCCATGACACTGTCTCCTTGTACTCTAATTATTCTAACATTGAAAGTCTGGACCAAGGGTAAAACAATGAAATCTATACCTGAAAAATATCCAAAATAGAAATTCAACATAAGCTTCCTAGAAGATGAGCAGTACTTAACAAGAGTTATACCCAGTCATATGTCTAGGGTATCTAGAATAATAAATGTGCTCTAGCTGTCTCATACTTTTGCATTATGTTGCCCAGCCCTACATGTGTAGTCAGTTTTTGCAGGCAAAGGTCCTCAAGAACCCTGTGCAACAACATAAACAACATTTCTCTCCCTGCTATATGGTTTAGAAATCCATTTGGAATTAAATAAATCAGTAGCATTATCATGCTCTGTTGGAAATGTGTGATGAAATTCATTGGAATGTAGAATCATAAAGCTCTCTTTAATTTAGATGGACTGTGAAAAGACTATTTTAGTTACGCATACTCAACTGTGTTTTCTTTCAATTCTTCCATAACTCCATTTCATTTGTGCCGGTCAGTGCTCTCGATGACTGTGCTCTCAGCGGCCCGGAGAAGGACACAAGGAGAGCATGATTTATGTGCTCACTCAGACGCAGGCAGTTTGAGTGGAGTAATATATGAAAGCACTTCAGATAAACCTCGTGTTTTTGCTGCGGGTGATAGACTAAGCACTCAGCTGTTCCTCCTCTCAAGATTTCTTCATCTTCGTCCAGAAATTCATAGGTTATCAAAGTCATAGAAAAGCTATCATGGATTTTTTCCTTTGCTGTTGGGGAAACGGGATTAACCACTATACAAGTTTATCCAACTTCTGAGAAGCCCCAAAACATGAAAAGTGTCCATTAGGGGTATTTAGAATTGGTATACAGCTTCAATTTATGATGAAAAAAAAGATCCATCAGCATCCAGTACAATTTCCTTTAAGATTTTTTGACTAAGGACTGGACAGATGTGGCTAATCTTTAATCTAGCAAAGACAAAATACCTCAAAATGAGATTCTTATTGTTCATTTTTATTATTTTATTTAGTGCTAGTATATGCTGGAGCTTAGGTGTAGCTTATGATACTCTGAGGGTGTATTTCTCCTGAGCAGTTCCCCGTCTGTGCTTCTGTGAGACCTGAATGCTGTTGTTTTATTCTCAGCAAATTAAGGAGAGTGGTTTTACTAGCTCAGCCAGACACTTAATCAAGTAATGGCTCTCCTCAAACAGGCCCTGCAGAAATGCTAGCTCATCAAGAAAAGCATTAAAATATCTGAATGCACTGCATGCTCTTACAAAGTCGCAGTGACCTGCTTGATATGGTCACTGGTTCTGATGTGTTATTTTTTGTTACATCAAATGTCTTAGTGAATGCAAGGCGTTTTTTTCCATATTTAACTGAAAATATATTGATGGTCACTCCTCTGTCCTGTACGGATATAATGTATTCCATATGAATTGTTCAGATGTCCTGTCTGTTTTCAAGGGTAATGGCGCAGTGGGCTCTTCCCCAACTGAAGACGGCTGCACAGATTTTGTTGGAGGAAACACTTACGTAAGGTTTGATGTGCCCAAACCAAAGATTAAACAGAGCTGGCCAGGCATCAAAGGTGTGATCTCATTTACAATACTGTATGTTCTATGTTAATCCTCATTAACAAAGAAATTATGATTTAACAGTGCATCAATACTACAAAGCTAGCTGATACAGATAAATCAATAATCATTTTCATGTTATGGCCAAAAAACGGATGATATGGTTGATATTTTCTATTCTAAAAATTACTATTTTGTCTACATTTTTAAAAAAAAAAGCATTTTTAATGCTACAAGTGAAAAAGATAATGCTACGGTATGAAAAAGATATTCATTATGAGATCTGCAAAAGAATACATTAATGTTATTAAATTATTTGTGTTTTGTGTTTATTTGCAAATAATTAATAAGTTACCATGTGTTCCTAATAATCAACTATTTGTATGAAGTTTTTGAAAGAAGTCTCCTATCATCATTTATTTGATTATTTGATACAGTAACAATATTCATATAATGAAATATGATCAATTAAATGTTTTATATTTTCTATTACATACGTTTTTTTCTATTTAATATATTTTAAAATGCAATTCATTCCTATGATGGCAAAGCTGAATTTTCAGCATCATTACTCCAGTCTTCAGTGTCATACTGAAATCAGGAACAATTTCTAATTATTATCAATGTTAATTGATAATTTTTCTTTGATGGATAGAAGGTTCAAAAGAACACATTTATTTAAAATGGATTTGATTGTAACAATCTTAAAGTTTTTAATGTTGCTTTTGATGCATCCTTGCCGAAGAAAAGTATTAATTCCATTTTTTTCTTTTGCATTTATTTATTTAAGGACCTAATTTTCATGTTATTTGGTTAATGAGCAGTGACTCCTTCTGTTGCAGGCATGATCCTGCATCGTTATGTGGTCGCCCGTGTGATCTGGACCTACATGCTGTCTATTGCTGTCACTTACTTCATCACGCTGTGTCTTTTTCCTGGACTGGAGTCGGAGATCAGGAATGTCACACTGGGGGAATGGCTGCCCATCCTGATCATGGCCATCTTCAACATATCTGACTTTGTGGGCAAAGTATGTTCACTGACATAATGGCATTACAGATTATGTCATCATCTACATTCTTTGAAGTAATTTGACACCTAATCTTGTCTCTCCATGTGTCTAGATCTTGGCAGCCGTGCCGTATGAATGGAATGGAACTCGTCTTCTCTTCTGCTCGTGTGTGCGAGTAGTTTTCATCCCTCTGTTCATCATGTGTGTGTATCCAGCTCAGAAGCCCACCTTCAGCCACCCGGCATGGCCTTGCATCTTCTCTCTCCTCATGGGCGTCACTAATGGCTATTTTGGCAGTGTTCCCATGATTCATGCTGCAGGCAAGGTGGCACCTGAGCAGAGGGAACTAGCAGGTAAATCTATCACCCCATTTAGATTCATAGAGTATAAATGCACAAGTCTATGCAGATGAACAGGTGCTTGTATGTAAGCCTAAACCTTCAGAAGGATGCATTTATAATCTCTTCTCTAGAGATGCAGTCATTAACTTTAGTCCATGTGATTTGTTTTTCCCACAGGGAACATAATGACTGTGTCCTATATGTCTGGACTGATGTTGGGCTCTGTGGTTGCCTATGCTGCCTACAGTTTTACTGCTTCAGGCTCCAGCCTCCACTCAGAGACTGGCTATAACTTTACCCAGGGGTACTAGTACCTTAGTCCAAGCCAAAAAAACATGTCAGTTCCTGTCATCAATCTCGTCAGGTGGCACCTTTGCCACTCTGTGTAGCATCTCTGCAGTCCCTATAAATCAGACTTCTGCTGCAGGCTTCTTTTGGCCCACCTGCAATGCTGTGTGCCTGTGAATGTAGTCAAATGGATGAAGAAACAAGCTTTGACACTGTAAAGAGTTATATATGTGTGCTTAGTTGTGTTGCCTCTTCTTGTTCTCTGAGAGTGCTTTTTTCATGTTGCCAAAAGTTTTTTGGCGCGTTAAAGATGCCAAACGTCAGCTGTGTGGTGATACATTTGATGTTTCTCCTGATTTAATGTCTGACTCCACATTCTGTGGTGCTGTATATGGTATGACAGACAAACATGGACATTTATGAGTATATTCTGACAGGTCTGAAGAACTGTACTGAATGAGGGTCATTTATGTCTGGATGCATGTAAAAGAGATTTGCCGAAAAGAAAACCATAATCTTTTGAGTGCAATATGGATACTGGACCTTTTTGCTAAAGCTAAAAGAATGTAAACGTCTCTAAATAAATGCAATGAAGTTATCTTTTTTTAGGGTGTAACTATTAGGCCTATTTTAAAACTGCTGTAATAAAACCAGAAATCCATTTTCAATTGGCATGATCCTTACATGATTACAAGATTAGTTGTGATATTTAATAAACCAGATTGTATCTCGCAACTGTAGATATTTTTTGAATGAAGAAAATGTTATGAAGAAAGCATATTGATGATAGCGGTTATTATGGCTCATTGCCACACAATTTACATGCTGTAAAATCACCTGACATTTATAGGAACAGCCAATGTTCACATTTAAGTTTCACTTTTTAGTTCACGAATCAAATGGAAATGTATACTTAAAGTACTCCCAAACACTATTTGGCCAAAAGTCCCATCCAAAACTCACTCCATTGGCCGACAGCTGTTTTCAAGTTTGTATGATTGGATAACAAATGTGGGCCGCGGTTCATCCCCCCAGACATGCAAAATTTCTCAAGACTTACTTCAGTGATTCCAGTTAGTGGGGGGACATTTTGTTTTTTCTAAATGGTAATAGGCGAAAGTAACATTCCAGACAGCAGATGGCGCTGCTGCACAACGTTTTTTTAGACTAGTATACTGTCCAGTGGTCTTGACAAACAATGCTTTTTATAGTATTTTATTTTGTGTAGCTAGAGGCACAAACAGAGAGAGCGAGTGAATGTATCTAAAAACCAGTGTACTTGTGCTACATTTCTGTTTACAAATAAATCTGGTTAAACACAAATGATAACCTAACATATTTACACCTCAAACTGCAGTTCATATTATGCAAAATGCTGGCCACATCCTCGGACTAAGGCAGAGAAGAGATGATTCACCCAGTTTTAATGGAAGAAGATTCTGAAGATGCTCTGTACTGCGGTGATATGCTACTATGAGGAGGAAACATGCGGGGATGGTGGGCTAATCAGCAAACACCAAAATCCATTAAAGCACCAGACAATTTACAGCTACTGTGAGAATAGCAATGCAACAGGCAATCAAATTCTAGGCAGTCGATTCCTTTCTGCCTGGATAACAGGCACAGCACTGGATTTCATCCTAATTTATCTGACCTATTAGTTAATAAATTCTTAGAAAAACTGCTGGGTTGGTATTAGCCCTCACCCAATTATTTTTCCTGAATATGACAGCATCACATTATTAGGTTTTAATTGCATGCAGCAGGAAAAGCTTATTTTCATACTTTTCAAACATTTTAGTCACAAGATTTGCAGTACCTTTACTATATGGACAGTCACCCTGGGGCAACCTGAGGCTGCTCAAGGGCATGATGGTGATGGGAGATCCCAGTCCCTCTCCAGTTCATGAAATGACACTACTGGGGTTTCAATATAGAAACCCTTAATGTTTTATTGATAGGCATAGTAGAGAAAAAGACCATATATAATATGGACATGAGAATTGGCAGACAAAATGAACCAGGCTTTAACTTGTGTCACACATATGGGCACCACATTTCACTGTGTCAAAATGTGCATTAACCATTAACCTGTTCATTATATATAAACGTGCATAGACATATGAAATGATTTCTGTTCATATTATGGAATAAAATCTATCTTATATATATTATGCATTAAACACTAGGCTATAGCTTCCAGTTATTCAAGCACCACAGTCTTGACAATATAAGCTCATTTAAAAAAAAAAAACTTACACAGGAAAAAAAACAATTTTTTGTATTTTGTACAAAATATATATTTTTAAATGCTGTTGCCTCAGTCTATGCGAAATACAAAATGTCTATGCATATTTAAATGGTCTCAGATTACGGGAAATTATGCTATTTTACGACAATCTGACCTTCCCTCAAGTATAAAATAACAAGAATTTCTCATGTGTGAAGATTTATCGGTTATCATTTTCCCACACACCCTTGTTTTCACAAAACTACCTGAGAAGAGTACTGTGGAACCATTATGTATAGTAGAGTTGTAACCATGCTGGCCTAATTAACTCCATTGAGAATTCAAATAGGGTGTAGTCTCGGTCACAATGAGGCTTCTTATTTTGGTTTAGCCGCTGGAGGGTTTCTGGTGTCTAATAGTACAGTTCCTGAACATTTTTCACTCTGCTCTAGTTCTCTGGCGCTGTATTTTGAGCAGCCTCCGAAACTCGAGAGGAGATGGATCAACTCGGTGAAAGTTAAACGGGCCAGAATGTGCCAACTGACATCCAATTCATCACTGGGAATCATCTTCTATCTTTTGTTATAATCCCACTTTGCTTGCTGTCCTCTAAACTAGATATACACCAATAGAACAATGTCAGACATGTAACTTTATGGTTGTTTGGACTGACATTGAGTGGTTATCCGGCTTAATTACATGGCTACTCACCAAACATATACCCCCGGTTTCACAGACAAGGCTTAAGCCTAGTCCCAGACTAAAATGCACTTTCAGTGCTATTGTTTTGCCTCAAGATGCACACCAGTAATGTTTATTTCTAAGGAACGTTTATAAAAGATACTTAAATGTCCTAACTGAACTATGGCCTAAACCTGGCTTAATCTAAGCTCTGACTGTGAAACCAAGCCCTAATGTTTAAATGAAATATTGGTTTGACTTGAAATTGTTTACATTTTTTAACGGCTACTAGGGAAGTTTGAGTCAGTAACGAGTTTTAATGCGTTTGGGAAGAGTCTCCTTATGCTCACCAAGGCTGCATATTTCAGCATCATTACTCCAGTCTTCATCCAAAATCATTCTTATATGCTGATGTACTGCACAACAAACATTACTTATTATCAACGCAGTGCTGCTAATGTTATGTTTTTTATATATGTATACAATAAGCCTATAGTAACAAGAATATCGCAGCAGTACTTCAGTGATTATAATAAAGAAGTACTCTAAGGTCATTTTCACTTTTTCTGTTTGAAAGAAGAGCGAGTGAGTCCAAGATGTGATACGAGAGACATGAAATAGGGTCGGTTTCAGACAGCCTTGCCATGGATGATGGTGAATATTAGGAAATACCTGACTGCTGAATGCCACAACTGACCAATCAGAATCAAGTATTCCAAAGAGCAGTGAAATAACTAATTTCTAACTCACACTGTTACAGTTTAGAAACTCCCGTCTCCCATCTCCCTGATTTATCATTGTTGTCATAGTTCTGTTGTCACTGTTTTGAACAACTATCTAGCCTAGTTTATTATGTTTCTTAGCTAAAAACCCAACATTATCTCTAAATATGCTTCTTAAGAGTTCTTCCCTTGGGAAAGTATGGGATTTTCATTTGTGTTCCCATGCAGGCTGTGGTAGAATATTCTTGTTCTTCGTAGCGAGCTTCTCAGCGAGTCAAGGACATCGCCACGGTTAAATTCATACACATTCTCTGACTGCACAGTATCTGATAGCTGTTTCATCTAGCACAAGTGTCAGCACACTCAAGCAATACTAGATGTGTATGTGTTACTTTCCGCCAGGGACACAATGGAGTTATTTTTCTTAAAGGTTAGAGACATGTGAATGGCTTAAACTGTGAGTATGTCAGAGCGAGAGTCTCAACCGTGACAGACATACTGATTACAAGTAGGTGCACTCTCAAGGAATGGAGCAGATTGTGAGCATCATACCATCGTACAACAATTTCCCCCGCTGTGAGACCTCTAATCGAGACAGTGTTGAATGTTTAATGACATGCCAGACACTGTGGCCCCAATGTTATGACTTATGCCTTTTTAGCCAGCAAGTGTACTGACAAGTCCCATTTTATACAGACAGATTTCTACTAATCATCATATAAGGGACTAATTCAACAACAAATTACACATTCAAACTATTCAATCTATTTATGTTAGCTAAATTTTAAAGTTTATTGATTTACACTTTCTTTTTTATTCTGCATTGCAATAAAACAGAATTTTACTAAACTATGTGCATTGCTGGTGATGAGTCTGTAATAAGACAGTACGTCAGTATTGGGACATATTATAACATAAAATTGCAAAAAGACTGTTTCCATTTAAAGTTCACTCAAATTCTCAAGAATTCTGTCATACTCACCCTCATGTTATTCCAAGTCCATGTAACTTAAAAAATCCAGATCTTGTAAAGAGATATGTGTGTTTTATATGATGAACTGATTTAATTTAGACTTTATTTTTACACCTTAACAATAATCAACACACATACTTGGACTAAACTGCTCGATATGGATTCGCCATTAGATGTTTTGGTAACCTGGACTTTCTATGGAGGGACAGACACCTCTCAGGTTTCATTTAAGTATCTTTTATATTTGTATTTTATGGGTTTGGAATGACATGAAGGTTTTTTTTTTTTGGTTAAACGTGCCTTGAAAGCTATTTTATATATAATAGACTTACAAATCATGTCTTTACTCAAATACACTTTATAAACCTATAATAATGATTCATATTAAAGAGCTGTCAGGACAGATTTTGTGGGAGACTGCATACATACCTCATTTGCCCATTCATGCCACAGCATATGGTTAGGTTACACACAGAAAAGTAGATCTGGCTGTGGGTAGTGTGAAGCTGAACGTTTAGTGTCACAGCTAACGATAAAATTTGACCATATTCAAAACAGTAACCCTGAAGAGCTGAAGCACAATCAAAACTGTTCTTCCACAAGACTTATGAATTTTTAACCACTAGAGGGACAAAAGTTAGCTTTAGTTTAAGCAAATTAAGCTAAATTAATATTGAACTTCAGATCCAATCGGTTATCCAGATCGAGAAGCCAGCTGATGTTGCCAAACTGCGCCGTGTCCTGATTGACTGATGATCCGATCTGCTTGATCAGATCAAGGTGATCACATGTTAACGCCAAGTGTAAACGCAGCCAGAATCACTCAAATATCAGCCATTCATAAGCGCACTGCACTCCCAATGTAATGGACAAGTTTATTATCTAATTAGAAATAGCTATTAACCTTTTCAACATTAGTAAATACTGAGTGACTGATACCATCTTTGTCATGGAAAACGCTCTCGGTTACTCACGTAACCGGTTCCCTGAGATGAGGGAACGAGACATTGCTATGGGAATTACCCTTTCCTCTAAAAACTACTGAAGCCTTATTGAATCACGCCAGTGAAACTGGCCAATAGCGTTCAAGCGCGCAAACTATGAGGGGCTCACACTCTATATAAAGCAGCGCTTGTACGTCATCTATTCAAAATCTTGACTGAAGCAACTTGGCATTCTAAGATCCTGAGCTAGGTGACATGGCAATAAGAGCAATGTCTCGTTCCCTCATCTCAGGGAACCGAGGTTACGTGAGTAACCGAGAGCGTTCCCTTTCGATTCGGTCACTCTACATTGATATGGGAACGTATAAAATCCCGCCGTGTCACAGCGATGGCGTCTGGCTCGACTAAGTATGTCAAGTTTCACATACGGAACTGTAATGATATTAGCGTCACACCAGGGGTGGAATTAACGCCGGTGAAACAGAGAATGTGAAATGACGATGGTGCGTCTCCAGCATCTTCACATATAGATTAGTTGAAATTTGTTTCATTTCAATGACATTATGTGTTATGATGCAACGGCTGTACCGGTGCTCAAATAAGCAGAGTATGATGGTGATCATGTCCTAAAAGGTGATGAACAATATCATAACAATGTGATAAGCTGATAGGGACAGCATTGAATTAGTGGTACGTCAATACAGGAGTGTATACGACCTAGTCGAAACCACTGAGGCAAGCAGCTCAGATCATAACTGAGGCTGAGTAGGTGCGTGCGCTGCTCGCACTGACAGCACATGTGAGGCAAGCGACGACACATCTAGGTTATAAAACCTCGCGAAAGTGCTGGGTGACGACCAGCCTGCCGCCATGCAAATGTACTAAATAGATATGCCATTTGCCCAGGCCCATGAGGATGCGAGTCCGCGAGTTGAGTGGGCCCGAACCCCTATAGGACATTTCACGCTCTTAGAGCCATAAGCCAAAGCAATTGCGTCGACGATCCAGTGTGACAGCCTTTGCTTGGACACAGGCAGGCCTTTTGTGTGCCCTCCAAAGCATACAAATAGCTGGTCCGAGAGCCTGAACTGTCTACAGCGCTCGGTATAAATGTGCACCGCATGTACAGGGCACAGCAAAAGTGTATTAAGCGGCTCCGGCCCGGCCAGTGTTTCGGGACGGAAAGCAGATAATGTTATGACCTGCGCTTTAAATGGAGTCGAAAGCACTTTAGGCACATAACCCTTCCTAGGCTTTAAGTTGAGTCTGCAATCACCTGGCCCGAACTCAATACACGAGTCATCAACTGACATCGCCTGCAGGTCCCCAACTCAAAGCTTAACAGAGGCCAGCGCGAGCAGGAGCGCTGTCTTGAGAGAGAGCGCAAGCAAGCTCACTGATTGTATGGGCTCGAACGGGCTTCTTTTTTTATGGCTCTTGAAGGAAGGCAATAATTTTTGGTATTGGGTAGTTGAATGGGTCTTTGCCCCGCGACCCGCACCAATTTGTGAAAACTCTCCATTTATGTGCGTAAAGACATCTAGTGGAAGGAGCACTAGCCTCAGAGATAGTGTTCAACACGCGCTGAGAAAGTGCATCTGTTACAGGCAAGCTCCGGGGGGGGGCGGTGGCTACCAGCATCTCCACCATTTCTGGGAACCACGGCTGATTGGGTCATTTCGGTGCCACTAACAGAAAAGATTCCCTTTCTTCTCTGATTTTGCAAAGCACGCAAGGCAGAAGTTTCACTGGAGGAAAAGCATACTTGCGTACTTTCGGCCAGCTGTGAGCTAGTGCATCCACTCCCAGGGGAGAGTGTGTCAGTGAATAAAACAGCGGGCAGTGAGTGTTCTCCGCTGATGCGAAGAGATCCACCTCCGCCCTGCCGAATACACGCCAAATCATATTGACTGTCAAAAGGTGTAATCTCCACTCCCCGTGGATTACCCCGCCCCTCGACAGTAAATCCGTGCCGTAATTCAGGTGTCCGGGGACATGTACTGCCCGGATGGAGAGGAGGTGTCGATCTGCCCACAGAAGAATGTCTCTCGCCAGCCACAGCAGTGGCCGTGATCTCACGTCCCCTTGGTGATTTATAAACGCTACTACTGTCATGCTGTCCATCCTGATGAGAACGTGACGGTGGAGAATGTCCGGGAGAAAGCACTCGAGCGCTAGGTGTACAGCACGGAGCTCCAGACAGTTTATGTGCCACAACTTCTCCATTTCTGACCACGTCCCAAAGGCTGGTCTGTCGTCGCATACGACTCCCCAGCCCGTGCTCGATGCATCTGTTGTAACAGTCTTTCTCAAGATCACTTGGCCAATAAGAACACCCCGGCGATACAGAGTCATATCAGGCCAAGGGGTCAGCGCATCCCAGCAGTCGCGCGTCACTTTGATGCGCAAGGTGCCCGTACACCATACACTCTGTGGCACCCGGCCCTTTAGCCAGAGCTGAAGCGGTCGCATATGTAGGAGTCCTAATTTGCACACTGTCGAGGCGGCAGCCATCTGGCCGAGCGTCCTCTGAAAGCATTTCAGCGGGGGAGAGTGTCCTAACTTGAAGACTGCGAGAGAGCTGATCAGTTTTTGTGAGCACTCCTCCGACAGACACGCTTGCAAATTGATTGAATTCAGCTCCACTCCTAAAAAGGAGATGTTCTGGCTCAGTAACAGCATGTTCTTTTGCATATTCACAGTCAGCCCTAAGCTCTGAAGATGAGCGAGGAGTCTGAGCTTGTCGGTGAGCAGTGAGCTCTCTGATTGGACTAAGACTAGCCAATCGTCGAGATAGTTCAGGATGCTGTTTCAGAGGAGAGAGAGCGGCATCCATGCATTTCGTAAATGTACGAGTGGCCAGGGATAAACCGAAGGGTAGGACAGTGAATTGGTACGCTATCCCCTCAAATGTAAATCTCAGGAAACGCCTGTGTCAAGGGGCTACTTGAATGTGAAAATAAGCATCCTTTAAATCCACAGAGATAAACCAATCTCTCGGTCTGATGTGTGAGAGGATTTGTCTCAGCATAATCATTCTGAACGAGCACTTTGAAAGCGTGCGATTCAGCGGTCTCAGGTCCAAGATTGGGCGGAGTCCGCCGTCTTTGGTACGCTCTCGCGGTCTGCAAGGGGCACTGTCTCTACAGTACGTTTTGCGAGGAGGTTGTGTATTTCCTCTCGTATAACTGAGGCATTCCACTCCCGTATAGTGGACATTAACACACCGTTGAAACAGGTCGGTCTGCGGAAGAACTGAAGCGTGTAGCCGTTCTTTATTGATTTCATAACCCACTCTGATACCCCTGGCAGCGCTTCTGTGAACTGTGACAGCAGGCGAGGCGGACTGCATTAGGGATAACTTGCCGTTGGAGGGCGGGGAGTTTAACACCACACAAGTGTGAGAGTGAGTGATGAGGGAGGAGTTTCCTCCTCCGAGAGACAGCATTAGGAACGCGGCTTTGATTCCGGTGCCGGTGGCCTGCCGTCTCTGTCAGGGCTGGGTCTCTTTGGGGGCGCTTTGGCCAAGGCTGTCTTGGTCTCACCACCAGCTCATGTTTGCGCCGAACAGCAACAAAAGCATGATGCGGTCTTCCAGCGCGCTGCGCTGATGAGAGCGGGAACCGCAGGAGGTTCGCCGGAGAGCGCTTTGGCAGGAAGTGGTTAATAGCCTTCGACTGTTTCTGTGCTTCAACGAAGCGCTCTGTGAACGTCTCTACCGCTGCTCCGAAGAGACCTGAGGGATTCACGGGTGCGTCCAGAAGGGCCGTTTTTTCCGAGTCCTTTAACTCGGTCAGAGTAAGCCAGAGGTGACGATCTAGCACCAAAAGATTCCCCATGTTGCGGCCGTTCATTTGAGCTGTCACCTTCATCGCCATATCCATATCCGCCATATCTGTGGCGCGTAGGAGCTCTTTGAACACTTCAAGGTCCGGCCCGTCCTCATCCAGAGACTTGAGCAGCTTGGCCTGATACACCTGGAGTATTGCCATCTCGTGCAGTGCTGAAGCTGCTTGGCCTGCCGCGGAGAAAGCCTTGCCGGCGAAGTTTGCAGTGGCGCGGCAAGGTTTAGAGGGGAGAGACGCGTTGTTTCTCACTCTCCAGTTCGCCGCGGCTGAAGGACAGAGATGGGCAGGGACTCTGTGGAGGTAACTGGAAGGGGACCTGCAGCAGGGGAGTGAGGAGCGCGTGGGCACTGAGCCGGCGCGGGCTCGTCACCTGACCCTGACAGATCTGCATCAGAAGCTTGCGGCACTCTTCTCCTTGGCTCGAAATAGGCTGCAGAGGAAGAGCGTGGCAGGGCTAGTTGGGCGAGTTCATTGACTTGGACAATGGCCACATGGAGCTTGAGAGTCCGGAGGCTCATATCTCCGAAGTGGGGGCAGTCCGACCCCCCAAGCGCCGCCTCTGCGTGGGCGCGACCCAGGCAGAAGACGCACGACTTGTGGCCATCAGAGAGTTCGATTGGCTCTGCGCAGGAGAGGTAATCGCGAGTCATCCTTGTTTCCGAAGCTCACCGGAACACAGCAGGGGAAGAAAAGGCAAGTCTGCTGCAGCGTACTTTTCTTTCCTTGGCAAATACTGCACAATGTTGAAGTACATGCTCACTACAGGATATACATAATCCATGTTTCCCTATTGTGAACAATGAATGATTTAAACCAGAATGTCCTATTTGGAGTCGTGTAATAATTACATCTTCTCTACTACTATTGAGGCATACGCTCCCTTGTTTTTGGATATTGTAGAGGTGTCTGGTCTTTATTTCCCTGTTCCACATTTCTTGCCACTTTTTGTTCATGTATTCTTTAATTCTTCCTTTTATTTCTGCTTTACTCAGTGGAATTTGTACTTCAACGACCATATGTTACATTGCCTGTTTGGCCAGTTTGTCAAATATTTAATTACCTTATACTCCCCCACATGTGCAGGTACCCATATGAACCTCAGGACTATACCCATTTTCTGTATTCTAAGCAGATTTATAAGTATCTCATATATTAATTTTTGTCTTGTTGTTGACTGCCCACTTAATAAACTATTTAAAGCTGATAGAGACTCTGAACAAATAACTGCTCTTATTGGCTTAAAGGATTAGTTCACTTCCAGAAAAATTTCCTGATAATTTACTCACCCCCATGTCATCCAAGATGTTCATGTCTTTCTGGCTTCAGTTGCAAAGAAATTAATGTTTTTGAGGAAAACATTCCAGGATTTTTCTCCATATAATGAACTTCAATGGAGACCAACGAGTTGAATGTCCAAATTGCAGTTTCAATTAACACACCTTTGCACCAGCTCGTCACGTTGGAAAGTAGGCGGAAGTACCGACCCAGCATTTACAAAGTGAACGTGCAAAGAAAGTCAAATGCCCTTTACAAAAAAAAAGGTAAAACAATGATGTTGGACAATTTTGAAGTTGGAGGAAAAAATGAGATGGAGGTTTTCACCCTACCCTACCTTTTTGAACGGAAGTACACAGACGAAGAGCTAACCGCGCGTGATATTTCCAACGTGATTACGTCATGCGTGAATTTTGCGACGGCGCATCGCGGAGCTAGTGCAAAATGAGCATTTGTGGTTAAAAAGTAAATACATTTGTATTTTTTTAAGAAAATGACCGATCCTTTCGCTAGATAAGACCCTTATTCCTCGGCTGGGATCGTGTAGAGCCCTTTGAAGCTGACTACCATTTAAGTCCATTATATTAAAAAAATACAGTACAGTTGCTTTACTACGCTGTAGGAAACAAATTCTAATCTTGCATGCTGGTTAGGACAAATAGTATGCAAATTGGGATGCAGTAACAGTCTATAAGGGTCATTTTCGACTCGGCCAGCAGATGGGGTGCTCATGTTGTAGGTTCTGTTCTATAGCAGCACATTCATTTCCATGTTGGCTCGTTTTAAGTTATCATACAGTCAAGGCTTTTGTAATAGCCACTTGTGAGTGTCTGAATTACCATGACCCAGTTAATGGCAGGGATACAGGGACTGTAATGAGCAGACTGGGAAGGTTCCATTTGACACAGTGCTAAGATTCGGACTTGACTGTGAAGGTGCTAATGTGGCTACAGTAACGTTAGATGACTCATAGAGCAGAAGAAACACTGGGAAGGACAGATGCAGCTGAAACTGAAGACAAAAACACGTTGTTGAAGAACTAGAAGTATCACTTATCATCCTGTTCTACACAACGTCCCCTTGAAATGATAAGGTTCTATCTGACATTTTTGTCAAAGTTAAGTTATTCACATATTCTTATTCTGTAACAACTTATTTACATTACGTAATAGATTTTTTAATGTTGTGTACATTTTGGAACTTTTTATTTAAAAAACAAAAAGGTTCTATCTACACAGTCGAATGGAATGCAAAAACATTTTTTTAGCTCAAAATCTCAAAACTACTCGGAATGCAGATAGAACCTTATAATTCCAAGGGAATTCCAAGCTTTTTGGGTTAGTTCCCCCAAAAATGAAAATTGGTTTGTGTTTTACTCACCCTCGAAGCATCCTAGGTGTATATGACTTTCTTCTTTCAGACGAATCCAGTCGGAGTTATATTAATAATTGTCCTGGCTATTCCAAGCTCTATCATTTCTCCACAATTTCCAGTTTAGCATGCTGGTCCAGGCTAATTCATGCTGGTTCTTGCTTATCTAAAACCAGCATCTTATGCGAGGGACTCACATCAAAAAGAAATGGTGGTTATCAGCGATACTTGATTATTTATTAATTTAAGGATTTATTTAAAAATGAAAGTAATATAAAGTCATCTTGTCTGAATCAGGAAATAAATATGCACAGATCAAGCAAAAACAATATATGACGGTGGATTTTGATGTGAGAGGACAACAGGGTATGAACTTTTTTACTGGAGAAAGTAATGGATAGAGGACTCATTTTTTTTAATGAACTTTTTGAAGTAAAAAATGTCTAAATCATTGATTTGTTTATGACATGCAGCTTTCCGTTTCATAAGATGTTAATGGATGGTCTGGAGTGGTGTGGATTACTTGTGGATTATTGTGATGATTTTATCAGCTGTTTGGACTCTCATTCTGATGGCACCCATTCACTGCAGAGGATCCACTGGTGAGAAAGTGATGTAATGCTAAATTTCTCCAAATCTGTTGCGATGAAGAAACAAACTCATCTACATCTTGGATGGCCTGAAGGTGAGTAAATTTTAAGCAAATTTTCATTTTGGGCTGAACTATTCTTTAATATATACAAAAAAAAAGTATTACCCATGATTAAAACATGGAATTGTAAAAGCAATTTCCAAGACAGCAATACACATTAATTTGTTGCTTCAGAGATATTCCAGAATGTGACTGACATTGCTTTTTTGCTCTTTGATTTCACAGTGACAGAAATAACAGAGGAATCACCCTTGAGACCACCCGCTGGTTCTGTTTTCTTATCTCTTTTTTGTTCTTTTTCTCTCAAAGCATCACATCCTGTCTTTCTACTTCTGGATTAGGAGATAAGCGCAGGCAAAAGATCCACTTTGAGCGGTAAATGCAATCAGGATTATGATTGTGTTGTATGGTCCTGAATACAAATAGAGTGTCATAATTATAATTCAGGTCTCATTCATGCATTTGCATGCTAAACCTCTTTTACAGTTAAAAACGGTAAAACCTTGATTTGGGATATCACTTATTAACTTTTTTTATATATATCACAAGGCATTAGCTGTAGTTTACAGGCTTATTGTGAAAACCCAGGCTTGTATGGGATTATGCATTTACTTTTACAGGGCTTCAGTGGCAGGTTATGGATTGGATTATGATTTGACAGAGAGACAGAGGTACAAATTAGTTTGACCTCAATTTTCACTCACACGTGCACTCAATATGGGATAGAATTTCAGATCAGTCATTTTTACAGGGAGCTTTTTATTATTATTATTATTTTTTAAATCTGGGCCAAGGAGTGTCTAACAGTATGAAGGCACTGGTGTCCGCAGCATTACTGACCATGTCCATGATCCCTCAGGTTCTGTAGGACAACCTTTTTTTTTCTGCTGTTGGTACTTAATATTTTCAAGACAATTTTGTTGTACCACAACCGTATGAAATGTGTTCCCTCGAGAAAAAGAAAATTGGTTTCCCATCAGCTCTCAATATATGGTCGTTCTCCATTTCACAGCTACCCAGCATGACTCCACTGAAATGGCTGCTGGTAGGATTACTGCATTGTGTCGAAAAGGAGAGCATATAAACCTTGTGACGTCACTTTTGGTAAGCCAGAATTCAGTGAAAGCAATTTTATGAATTGAAGCTGTGCTGTAACTCTTCTCCAGTCAGGCTTCACAGTTGAGTACAAGTGCATTTTATTGTTCTATAAACTTGGTTTGTCAGGACAACCACTGTTCTCCTGTTCCACTAATGTCTTTCACAGTGTTAATGGTTTGAAACGGACTGCACTATGTATTGTAGGAAAACTCGAATTTAATTTCTATTGAATAACTTCAGCTGCTGAGGTAACAATTGGCCTGTTTTATTATTAGAAACTACTCTCCAGACAAAAGGAAAGCGATCTTACTGAAACATTCTAACACCAACATGGAATATTTTACATTAGAATATTTCTTTTTTATTATAAATTTACAGTTATAATAAACTTTCCCTTAATTAGAAAATGGCTAAAAAGAACCTATTTAAAAGATCATTTGTACCATTGGCGGTGACTGTTTTAAACCAAATTCTTAATTGAGGTATTATCATGAGGTATCTTTCTGGGTAGGTGTGTGTACACATGTGTATGCATATGTGTGGCATACATATATATTGTATTTAATTATATATATATATAGATAGAGAAATATTATATATCTATATATATATCAATATTGTATATATATATATTTATTTATCTTTTTTGTTTTGTTTTGTTTTTGTGAATTGTGAATGTGTAGTATTATTTGTTAGGATGTATTTTCTATGCCAGTGTCAAAGATGAATTTCTGTTCAAGAAATCTGTACAGACAATAAAGTTAAACTAAACTAAACTAAAAATCCCAAAATAAATCCCATTTGGAATTTCTGTTATATGTTGTAATCAAATCCAAGGAATGCTTACATTGAAAAAAAAAAACTGTTTTAAATTATTAAATGTGTAGAAACTGTTTCTCAAAACTGTCAAGTAAATTTCACAACAACTACAAAGAAATGGCAAGAACACATTGAATATGACTTCTGAATAGAAAAACTGAAATAATACTTAACAATACTTATTTATTTCCAACTTTGAAAAATCATTTTCAAAGTGTGACAACGGTTCTCGTATAAGAGCATCACACAAAATATTTTTGTACACGAGTATAGTACCATCAAAAGAGCACAGAAACACTTACAGACTTTTTTCACTAACGTTCCCTCCTGTTGAATGACCGCCCCAATCAATCCGAGCACTGAGTCCTACCCATCTTCAAGAAAACGACGAAAAAACACTCTGTTTCCCTTATTGACCCTCTAACTCTAACACTTTCTATTCTATTATAATTCTACTTTTTCTATATTTATCTTTTTTAAATTTTTTGTTCTTTATTTAAAAAAAAACAACAAAAAACAAAAACACTAGCTTTCTATTCTATCTACTTGTGTTTTTGTGTGTTGTGTGTGTGTGTGTGTTGGGTGTGTGGTGTGTGTGTGTGTGTGTGTATAGAGATATATGATGTATATATGTATATATATATATATACACCTTGCTACGTGTACTGTGTTAGGCTAACCGAGACTTGTCATTTGCACTTATATATTGTTGCTCTTTTGTTAGTTTTGACTGCTTTTATTGTCCTCATTTGTAAGTCGCTTTGGATAAAAGCGTCTGCTAAATGACTAAATGTAAATGAGTGTCCAAAGATTATCAGGATAAAATTCCTTCCAACAGGAATTTAACTCAAATCTTTTTAGTATTTTAAAGCTCATATATTTCCCATGTGGTTTCTTTGAACTATACTGTTAACTACTAAATACTGATGCAGTATTTTATTTAAAACTATTGAATCAAAGAATCCTGTATTCAGCAGATAACATTTGATTTGATCTCATTAGATTTTGATAAAATTCCTTAGGTATTTTTTTATCTACAGGGGTTTTATTACAAAAACAGCAGTGATATATATATCCTGACAAATGCTCTGCAAAGGCCAGTTCAAAAGAAGACAGCCAAGTCATGGGACTATTTAGATAATGCTGTTTTACTGAAAACAGCTATACGGCACAGCAATTCAGAGAGAATCGGATCTTGTCATGCGAATTGCAGGGTGCGTTTCAATATCCAAGCCACATTTACTGTCACTATAAAGCACCCCCAAGGATGTCTGGGATGCCTGTAAAAAATTGCATCCGTCAATGCTCCGCTCAAGCAATCACAAATCCGGGAAAAACTGTTTGACAGCAAGGACATGGGTGCGGGTTTTTGTAATAAAACTTGTTGATTGAATCTGTACAAAATTATAAAAAACATTCAAGGTTTGTGTTTTCCATGCTCCCTGGGTTCTGCTCTGTTAAAAGCTGTGAAGGATGGGCTGGTATGACCCAGATTTGCAGACAACTGTTTCTATGCATTTGGACACACCCCAGAGAGCACAGGAGATGGAGCCATTAGAAATTAAAAGGAAACAAAGTGCGATCAGCTTTGCTGGGCTTGAAACAGCAGCAGCATATATGTTTTTACTGCTTCTTTCTACCAATCCTTTACAGGATTTATAATTGTATTCTCCCCACACAGCTGGGTATCTCGTTTTGGAGAAGGGGGTGCTGGTAACAGCTTATTTGGTCTGAGCCAGAAAGCTCATAAGGCAAAATGAGTAATGAAGGTTTCCACCCATGCGGTATGACAAACGTTTTAGAGACATTACATCCTCGGAGGAATAACACTGCTTGCACGTAGCATTCAAAGATGGTAAGGGCTGCTTCATGGTGCTGTTGTAAATGTGTTTGATAGTCAGTCCCTAAAGACTTGAGTTGCAATTAGATAATGCGTGGCACGAGTCTAGAACTACACAGTGCTGAAGGTTATTGAAATTTGTGGTTTGCGTTCACCACAGATGCTACAATTTTAGCGAGAACATTATTTTCCAGCTGACATATTACTACTGCAGCCCAACAAAACAGTTGCGAGTTTGATACTGTTTTTGTACAAGTTCTTTAAACTAGTTAAATACTGAAGTTAATACTGAGTAAACTGTAAAAAAGTGACATTGTAGAAAAATGTAAAGCTTAAATTTACAGTAAAATGTAAAAAAAGTAAAAGTAACATATGACATTAACTGAAATAATGTTAATATACCAAATTTCATAATATGCTGACAACAGGTGGTAAAGTGAAAGCCACATGATGAATCAAAGTTCATCACAAAAGTTAATTTACACAATCTGAAGTAAAGACTGATATATAGAAACTGCAGTGTCAAGAAATACACCATCACGGTAACACAAATAACATTAAAATAATGCAATAAACATTCATTTACCAACATTAGATGAAACATTACTTTTAACAGTCTTCTACCATTAAAAGTAAGATGATTATTGTTCAGTGTAACTTACATCTTAAGACACAATATTGACAGTTATTTGACAGTGCATTTTTGCTTTGTCAATGAAAATAGTTATAAACTAAGCTACCCAGGGACGTGCACAGACATTTTGAGGGGCAGGGGCTCAAGTGAAAAAAAGGCACTTCTCATATTTATTTAAATTTTTTTCTAAACAAAACGTTAAATATATTAGGAGTGTGTGATATTGACAAAAATATATCTCTATATTTTCTGGGATTTTATCGATAACGATGATTAGATGAAATTTCGCTGAATGTGTTATTGTGCTGTTATCTTAAGGACTAACCATGGACAGCTGACGCTCCAACGCTTTGCAATATTCCAGATTCCTGTGTGGTGATCTTACAGCAGTGATAGAAATTAATCTTTTCCAATAAGTTAAAAAAATGTACCTTTAATGGGCATTTTTACCTTTATAAAGCCCTTTTCTAAGTGTGCCTCATCTTTTCAGTTAATTCTTAAACTGAATCAGTCCAATTGAAATAAGGTAATTTGGGCTGTACCAAGCAAATTTACATCATATTGACTAATTATCTTTGCAAAGGCAGAGAAAACACCGAAGCTGCATCTAAGGGGCATTTAATGCAAAAATTATTCTTTGCAATGCAGAGAAAACACAGAATCTGCATCTGAAGGGTTATTTAGATGCATTTACATGTTTAATACAAGATATGAATGCTTTAACCTGCAGTAACAAATGCATTAATACTGTTTTGATATTTTAAACTAACGTTGAATACTGATTTTGAAAATTATAAAAAAAAAAAAAAAATAGATACGTTAAATTTAAATTAAAACGGCCAGTAGGTGCAGCCGTCACGTTTAATAAGTGAGTCATTGCGACTGAACCGAATCATTTAAACGGCTGATTCACTCAGGAACAATCAATTCAATGTTTGTTTTTTTTTGTTTTTTGTTTTTTTTTTTCTCAAGACCCCAAATTGGAATTATATTTGTTGGCAAAATAGTGCAAAAACCGTCAATATTGTGTCTAAAACGTAAGTACCTTAATATTAAATTCTTGTTTATTGAACCGCTGTATAAAATCAATATCAAATTTGTAATAATGCTGCTTTTTGGTGGAAAAAAACGTCAGTCTTCACATGATACTGATTAACTATATGAAATTATATAAATATATAAATTTTCTGCCCCTATGTCTTCACATTTTTTTTTTTGTGATCATTCTAAATGCATTTTAAGAAATTGAATCATGCAGTGAATGAACGCGCACTGGTCTAGACTTCCTATAGCCTTAGCTAAACACAACTGGAAAGGGTGAGAAGGCTTCACTTCTGCGGCTCTCTCTCTGTGCATGTGCAGATCAATGTGTGCTACACTGTTGTGCTGCGGAGATGCAGAGCATTTCTCAACATACATAAATTCATTTATACATTTTTTTTAAACACTCCCCAGAAAAAAGGGCACTTTCTCTCAAGGAAGAAAAAGGGCAGGTGCTCAAGTCCCCTTTGATGTCTATGTGTGCACGTGCCTGAAGCTACTGTACAACAAAATGAACTGTTGAGTCTGAAATTGTACTTTTATATAGTGCGCCTTTAAGGGGACTGCCATTTGTAGTAGTATATTATCCAGTGCACTCATTAAATCCCATAATGCACCTCAACAACAAATGATGTACACTTACCTGGTTTTCTGGAGCGCACAAACAGAAAAAGTATGTTACTGTGAAAAGTCTCGTTGCTTTCTGTCTGAATGTATCAGCACTTTTGAAGGAACAAAACTAAGCAACTAACGGTTGTAGGATATAATAAGGTCAGATATATTATTATACAACTTAATCATATATAATATAAGTTATCATGAGTAATACGACCCAAGAGATTTCATAAAAGCCAGTAATTTCAACATACTGCAATACCATTACTTAGGAAACCATCCGAAAGTGTTGTTAGCAACATGCACACATTTCCTGAGCATGAGCCCGACACCGTCAGCTGGATATAGATCATCAACAATGACAGTTTCATTAAAGTCTTTCAAACATTTGTCTCTCATTCTTGTAATATGAAGTTGCTTTTGTGCCAAAGCGGCAAAGCTTCTCTCTCATCTGCGTGCACTTGTCTGCTTTGTGGAGTGACACGAGCAGCTGCATCTGGGCGCCTTTTCAGAGGAGGAAGCCGATACTCATGATGTCATGATTAAAAGAATGCTGAAAAGAGCGAGTGTAACTGCAAAGTATTGTTTGGCACGCCAAGTCGCAGCTCCGGGGGTGAGCTGTGGTTTTCATGCCCAGAAATGGCATGCATGTTGCGGTTGATAGAGGCTGACACGCCCGCACTCCAGAGGCCTCAGATTCACCGACTATGCAAACCGCACACGGGTAGATGAAAATGCTGTGTGGGTGCATTCAGAATAAGACAGTGCACATTAACGGGAGTTTGTTTTTGTCACGCTGCGCTATTTTTGCACAATCGCTGGCAAACTTCAAAGCCACTTCCACGCTGTTTTTGCACACAGGTAAAATGCGGGTGGCGCTTTGTTAACATTCTCAGAGCCGTTTTATTGCATAAAACCGAATGAAGGTTACATTATTTTATTTATAACATTATGATTACTGTGCTTTAGTAAAGACTAACTTCCGTTGTAGTTGATTTAGATGGTTTACAGCAATATACAGTAGGCTATTTGCTTTATTGCCTACTTGTATTAAGCCATCATCCTCTTTCTGTCAAGCTTTATGCATATACAGTGGGTACGGAAAGTATTCAGACCCCCTTAAATTTTTCACTCTTTGTTATATTGCAGCCATTTGCTAAAAACATTTAAGTTATTTTTTTTCCTCATTAATGTACACACAGCACACTATATTGACAGAAAAACACAGAATTTTGACATTTTTGCAGATTTTATTAAAAAAGAAAAACTGAAATACCACATAGTCCTAAGTATTCAGACCTTTTGCTCAGTATTTAGTAGAAGCACCCCTTTTGATCTAATACAGCCATGAGTCTTTTTTGGGAAAGATGCAACAAGTTTTTCACACCTGGATTTGGGGATCTTCTGCCATTCCTCCTTGCAGATCCTCTTTAGTTCTGTCAGGTTGGATGGTAAACTTGGTGGACAGCCATTTTTAGGTCTCTCCATAGATGCTCAATTGGGTTTAATTCAGGGCTCTGGCTGGGCCTTTCAAGAACAGTCACAGAGTTGTTGTTAAGCCACTCCTTCATTATTTTAGCTGTGTGCTTATGGTCATTGTCTTGTTGGAAGGTAAACCTTCGGCGCAGTCTGAGGTCCTGAGCACTCTGGAGACGGTTTTCGTCCAGGATATCCCTGTACTTGCCGCATTCATCTTTCCCTCGATTGCAACCAGTCGTCCTGTCCTGCAGCTGAAAAACACCCCCACAGCATGTTGCTGCCACCACCATGCTTCACTGTTTGGACTGTATTGGACAGGTGATTAGCAGTGCCTGGTTTTCTCCACACATAAAAGCCTGCTTAGAAATTAAGGCAAAAGTTCTATCTTGTCCATCAGACCAGATGAATCCTTATTTTCTCACCTCTTGATCCTCAGGTGTTTTTTGTAGCAAACTCCATGCGGCTTTCCTCATGTGTCTTGCACTGAGGAGAGGCCTCCATCGGGCCACTCTGCCATAAAGCACCGACTGGTGGAAGGCTGCAGTGATGGTTGACTTTCTACAACTTTCTCCCATCTCGACTGCCATTCCTCTGGAGCTCAGCCACAGTGATCTTTGGGGGGTTCTTTACCTCTCTCACCAAGGCACTTCTCCCCAGATAGCTCAGTTTGGCCAAACGGCCAGCTCTAGGAAGGGTTCTGGTCATCCCAAACGTCCTTCATTTAAGGATTATGGAGGCTCTGTGCTCTTAGGAACCTTAAGTGCATTAGAATTTTTTTTGTAACCTTGGCCAGTTCTGTGCCTTGCCACAATTCTGTCTCTTAGCTCTTCAGGCAGTTCCTTTGACTCATGACCTCATGATTCTCATTTGCTCTGAAAATGCACTGTGAGCTGTAAGGTCTTATACAGGTGTGTGGCTTTCCTAATCAGTCCAATCAGTATAATCAAACACAGCCGGACTCAAATGATGTGTAAACCCCCAAATCTCAAGGATGATCAGGAGAAATGGACAGCACCTGAGTTAAATATATGAGTGTCCCAGCAAAGGGTCTGAATACTTAGGACAATGTGATATTTCAGTTTTTCTTTTTTAATAAATCTGCAAAAATGTCAACAATTCTGTGTTTTTCTGTCAATATGGGGTGGTGTGTGTACATTAATGAGGAAAAATTTTTTACTTAATTGATTTTAGCAAATGGCTGCAATATATCAAAGAGTGAAAAATTTAAGGGGGTCTGAATACTTTCCGTACCCACTGTATGTCAATATTTCACAACACATTTACCAAACCCAAAAAACAATAACCTTAAACGTGGTCAGAAGCAATGAAATACTGAACCCGTTTTCCCATATATTTATATCCCTAACGCATGCACTTGATATTTTTCAAATCCATACAGGTTCACAGAAATTTAGACATATGTCATCCCGGTCGTAGTTTCCAAGAGATCAATAATGCAAAATGACTTTTTATATGCAGGCTCAAAGCGAAAGCCTTCCATTTTCTGTGTGTTTTATTTCTGTGCTAGAAGCTGTCACCTTCCATCACCGCAGCTTTTATCACTAAATAAAAAGCTGTGCTATAAATTGCAGGCATCGTGGGTCATTGTATCACAATGCAGAGATGCTCACGCTGTGCCACAGCAATCCTGCTCTTCATCTGACCAATTTATTCAAAGCATCAGGCCTTTATTTAACACGGAAGAGGTCAGATGACCTTCCAAGGTAGGTACGCCTGGGTTAATGGCAAACAGCTGAAGCACAACACATTGTATTTCCCAGAATTCACAGCCAGCTACACTTACCATCCAGCTCTGAGTCACCTTCATGCACATAAAGACTATTTCGACTCTAAGATAAAAATCACGGCAGCACAAAATCAATACTGTGCTTTTGTTGCTTTGTGTCTTAAAATATGTCTTTTTTGAAAACACTCATTTATGGCACAATCTTTGATTGCATCACTTGAAAACAACATAATGATCGTGCTGATTGTCATTTGTAGGCTACCTTATGTTTATCATTTTATCTCCTTATAATGTAGCTTGAGGATGAACTAAAATAAAGTTCACGTCTGTTAATTTAAATTTATGCACTGCTCTTTCATTACTACCAAGCATTAATAATCATTGGCATTATAATTAGTCATTTAATGTTAATGGGTTTCCATAAACTGTTTATTTACGACACCAGGCTGCCTTCTATAATGTATTGACGCAAAAAGCAAATACATCAAACAAAATTATTTCTATTGTATATGATTGATGACATGAAGCAAAATGAGAGCAAATGAGCACAACTGATGGAGTCTAATAACAAAGCAGAAAATGACTGTCATTAGTCCCTCTTCTATGGATCAATAGGCGTACAATGAGTTCTGAAAATGTCATATGAGGGTTTTGTTCCACTGCTTGTTTGTCACGGCTCTCGTAACGCAAATACAACCTTTTTTGGACTGCAGATGACTACCAGCTGATAGACACTTGCATCTCATGCTCCTTTTTATAGGGTCTCTCTATGCTGTTATTACGCTCTCCTTCTCAACCACAGTCACTCACTGCTACAGTCAGAAGTCCTATGCCTGAAATCACGAGTGTGGGAAGCTATAGCGATGGCATGCAATATATTTACCCAACAGTGACACTGGAGTGCACAAGTAAATTAAAACAGTTTAAAAGCAACAACAAAATGTTTTTGGTAAATTGAATCATTAACAGGTGTTGTAGAGACTTTGTCCCATTGTAAATGGTCTAGAAATGTAATTAAACGTCTAACTCATAGAACATTATAAGACAACCTCATATTATTGTATGAAATCCATATAAGCAGTAGTGGCAGAGCTTGTTGGCACCTGTGAAATATTTCACTTCTGGGTTATAATTTGGTTTGTGATCATGTTAATGCAAATTAAATGACAGATCTGGCACCACACTGACTTTCACCTCAGTGTTTTGTGTATTTGTTGAAGAAGTCATCCAACTTTTTTTTTCTACCGTTTTGAATTAAAATGCTCTGAATGTTAATTGAAATGGTGTGGATGGGGGGGGGGGGGGATTGGTTTAAGAACACAATGCTTCATTTTGATTTTAGATTTGAAACTGTAGATTTATTAAAAGAAATTAGTATATATAGCGCAATAAAATAAAACTGAGTTACAGATATTACAACAAATAGTGTTACAACTCTCCAGATATCCCGTTTAATACCTGTAAAGAGATAATTGATGGAAAATAGGCAAAATTGCTCATGACATTTAATTACTACAGCTATTTTTCCCCAATTAATATTTCTATAAATATTCCAAAGCCATGTGCACTTAATTGACTGTGGGCACAGAGCACCCATGACACCCACTGAAACTCCACCATATGAGAAGCTGAGATAAACCATGTTTTTCTCTCAAAATCAGCCTTTCCTCAGAATCACATGCATCTATTTACTGTTACGTTGTTCCCATGACTTTTTAATAGGAAGTTTTCAACAATCGCCGGCCTCAAAATACAGTGCCAGGTTTGTGCTATTTAAAGACGGTGGGAACAGAAAAGTGCATGTACATTCTGATTTTGTGTACTTTTCATTATATTCTCTTTGTACTCAGCAGCTGTTTAAAAGCAACAAGAGCTGCACACTTTTCCCCATCACCGTGGATAAAGCAAATAATTTCCCAATATCATGGAAACATGCGGTCCAGACGTTAAAAGATCCAATAACATAGAAGAGACTGAAGTCAGAAGCACTGGGACATAAATATGCACGGATTATATTCTACAATCTCATCTATAATCCACATCAGCAAGCGTGTAATCAGACAGTCTTTCTGTGGAGTTGGTTAAATAAATAAAGAAATGACTTTAAAATGATATTATTCTCAACTCTCAAGCCCTAAAGAACTCTTTTGATGTTAAGGTTTAATTGCAGCTCTGATGTGAATCAGATCAGAGTGTTATTTGCATATAACCAAACACAAACTCGCATAAACAACATCATTATGGCAATGATGAGAGGAGGAAAAATTGTTTAAAAAGCCAAGCTATCGTGATATGATTATGATCACAGAGCTTAAAACAAAGCATGTCAAAGGGTCTCCAAACACTCCTTGCTGTATTGTGAATAATGAGTGGCCATCTAAGACGCAGCCTCTTGAAACGGTGTGGGTTGCTAACATTGTGGCAAGCTGACTTGTGTTTGCATGAGGGCATTATTTCCCCATGCTGAGGACGGAGTGTCATGTGTGTGCAAACTCAGCCAAAGCTCAAGGGGAGAAGATGGACTTAAATTCTGCTCTGGCAACACAATTCTATTCAGACTGACACTTGAGGACCAGAAGTCAGTAGAAGCTGGCAGAAAAAAAGAGCGGGAAGGTCACAGGAGGTCAGACGTGCGGGGTTATTGGGGGAGAGCTCATGATATCTCTGTATGTGCGTAGTTGGGCTCTGGCTGAAACGTCTGAAGCGGTGCCCTTCTGAAAGACTGCATCTCGACTACTGAGGTACACTGCTGGTTTGTGATGAACCCAGGGCTACTACAAAGCCTGAGTTAATTAAAAATGTCAAACGCTCTCCCACCCGCATTGAATACCCCCTCAATAGGGTCTGATTTGAACTGTGTTTAATTTTCCATTGAAATAAGTTTAATTTCCTGAAAGCTCTCTCTCCCCTCCGAGTCTGATAGATGCTTTGTGTTAAGTCCCTGATTGGATTTCACTGGAAATGTTTAAGCCACAACAACATTCTAATTCACAATGTTTCTTTCAGAGGAAGATTAAGGTTTTACAAACAGATTTGCTGTAGTCCTTGTATTAAAAACTGGAAACTAAAAAATATTTTGGAAAATAACTGCAGAATTCTCAGTTACAGATGAATACCTTTCTTTTAATAGACAGCATGTTAAGTATGTTTTTGCAGTTTATTTTTGTGCCTGAGGAAAGGAATTGTATTTTTCTTTAAAAAAAAACACATGTTTATGAATGTCCAAAAAAATGCGGTCTAAAGTTTTGCTTACTCTGAATTCAAACAACATGAATGACAGATACCTAGACTGCCACTTGCAAGTTATTAAACACAATAATTTATAAAAAATAAAAACTGTGTAACTCGTGTAATACGTTTAAACAAAACATAGAGTTGAAACACATATTAGTCCTGAGAGATAAAAGAATAAAACCATAGGAAAAATTTTAAACAATTTACTAATATTAAAAAGTAATATAGCAATATTGCACACCTTACAAGCATATACACAGACACAGCGGATTATTTTCATATTTTTAATACTTTATATTTAAATGTGGGTTTCTATTGCTACAGTTGCCCCAACAACTGTTTAAAATAAAAAACCCCCCAATATTATATTCTCATTATAATTTCGTTTGAAGTTACACTTACTTTTCACATGTTGGCAGTTAAATTAAATATAAGTAGTCTGTGGGTTAAAATATATATATAAAAAATTATATTATCTTGCCTATTGCATTCAGATTAAAAAGAAGACTATCATTAGATCTAGTGAAATGTGCACCTTGAATATCACATCTCACTGTATGATTTGATGTTGTGCATTTAGGGCTACACTGAGCAGTCTGGTCTAGCGGCCGCTCTCTTGTCACTCACAGACAGACGCTGCACAAGGGAGAGAGCAGCCTAACAAAAGGCAAACAAACTCATGAATAGAAGAGCCATGAATATACGTGATGGTGTAAAGTGGGTTGGGACACGTTGGCTGGAATGTGAATATCCTGGGGTACATTTCATCCAGCGCCCATTTACAGACAGAGCATGATGACTGTTGCCCAGAGAGAATTAAAAGCCGTCATAGAAGTGGCCCACCATACTGAGATTAAGCCCCAGAAGGGCTCGACATCCTGGGAAGGTCTCTGAGTGCTGTGGCAGGTTGTCTCACTCACCTGTCAAGCACTGAGTTGTCACCGCCTATAAGACCGAAGGCACAGGAAGGCAGAAAGCTACATTCCCTGAGGATTTCTATCAAGGATCCCTTAGAAATGCGAGTCTGTAAGGCGCAATATATTCTGTAACCAATCATATTATATTTCACATAAGTGGCATTCAAAATACAAAAAGATTTCCTCATGTTTAGCGATGTAGAAAAGGGTTGTCCTATTTCAGAAGAGATCTCTAAGCTGGTTATTGTGTTTGATACACTGAGGTATTCTGCCAGTAAGCAGTTGTGTCTCCATAAACTGCAGATAAAGCAGTAAAGTAGATTACATCTGCCCCAGGGGACCAATGTAGAGCATTTGTGTGACTGAAATCACAGATACAGGAAAACCATTGGAATCAAACAGGTATGACTGAACTTAAGGCATCTTTTTTTACTTGTGCATGCCAATTCTTGAAAATATATTTGTATAGTTTTTGCTCTGCCAGATGTAAGAGTTCAGATGAACTCAGAAAAACTCCTCTCTTAAAATATCACACTGGCATTCCCTTTGCACTGCCGTTTCTGCAAAAACAATTTTTTTTGAAGAAAATTGGTAAATGGTAAAGGAAAATTGTTGTTTAACACGGCTATCAGCAAATTTGACTTTTACTTTAAAGAGTAGAATTTCATCTCTCACGCACAAAGAAAAATGGCTGGTGTTATGTACGACATGATCATAATAATAAATGTTTCATTTATTATTGATAAACATAATTTTTTCATCTTTTTAAAATTTCAGTTTCTGAAGATTTCTGAAGATCTGAATATTTGTATTATGATGTGAATAATTTCTGCTAGAATTTCCAACACTTTCATAATTTAGTTATTCAAAATATTAGTGAAAATATGGCTTTAAAACAGTCTCTTCTGCTCACCAAGGGTGCATTTATGTGATCAAAATACAGTAAAAACTGCTGCAATATTCTGAAATATTATTATTCAAATTTGAAATAACTGTTCTATTTGAATATATTTTAAAATGTAATTTGTTCCTGTGATGCAAAGCTGAATTTTCAGCATCATTAGTGTTCAGTGTCACATGATCCTTCAGAAATCATTCTAATACGCTGAATTGCTGCAGATTATAAATGTTGAAAACAATTAGTGTTTCATTTCATTTATTTCATATAAATGTTCTATTCATCAAATCCTGAAGAAAATGTATCGTGATTTCCACAAAAATATGAAGCACCAAAATAGTTTCAACATAAATAATAGGAAACATTATTAATACATTTGTACCAATAATAATCAAGCAGCATATTTGAATGATTTCTGAAAGATCATGTGACACTGAAAACGGGAGAAATGGCTGTTGAAAATTTAGCTTTGCATCACAGGAATAAATTACATTAAAATAGAAAATAGTTATTTAACTATTATTTATTATATTTCACAATAGTCCTTTTTTTTTTTTTTACTGGATTTTGTGGATAAGATACTATTCAAAACATTTACCAGGCCTCGTATTTTAAACTTTTGACCCGTGTAAATGCTGAAGGTTGTCACAAAACCTCTACTACACTTAGTCACAGCACTGGCATTACTTTACCCTTGACTGTAAATTATATCTGTTGATAAACAGTAATCTTTATTGCTGATGGAGTAGAAAAGATTGCACTCTTGGCTAACATCCACAACAATGAGCTTTTCTGTTCATGTGCAGTTAGTAATGTGATGTAGCGTAAACGTTGGTGCTTTGGTTTAAGTCTATTTTTTTGGTCATACATATGAGGAGGGGTCAGTTCTCTACTCCTCACAGGTATGAAAATGATAGGGTAATAAGTTATAAAACAAGCTTAGCCAGCTGTTAACATATCAAGGTTAGATACAAGTATGTTGAACTGGATAGCTTGCTAAGGTCAGCCCTCCCCCTCCCCCTCTACCTCCCTTTTCAGGTCCTTGGCTGCTACCTTTAGATGGTGCTGTTTCTAATGACAGATTTTTTTTACCGAATCACAATATTTTTTATTCTATAAAAACAAACATATTTTATCCATAGTCGTAATTAATAAATTAGTGACATTAAATGTATACATTTAGAATTTAATATGCAGCATAATACTGCACAGTAAACAGGCAAGGTGAAATCATCACGAGTTGGTCTTCTTTACACACAACTTTCATCAGCCTGTAACTGATCTCCAAAAAGCGTTTGCTAAAGCAAGTATAGCCACCAGTTCTTTGCTGTTTTTTAATAAACATTTTATACACAATTACCTACTTAAATGAAGAAACACACACACACACAGAGTAATATAAACAATTACAAAACTCTCAAATTAGTCTTCTCTTTTTGCATTGATTTTAAAAAGCATTTAAAACATGCACTTGATCAGATACATTTGAGATGGTTAGGAAATGGCAGCTACAACAATCTGTGTTTATCTTTTGTCTCTTTCACACACACACACACACACACACACACACACACAGTGGCTGCCATGAGTCATCTGAAGAAACAGAGGTCGTGGGAGGCCTTTTACTAAACTGGTAGAGCGGTAACATTATAGAATTATATCTTTGGTTGCAATAAGTTAGGCCTTTTGTTACTTTTGAAACTTCTTTTGGTAAAAATGTGTCTGCCAAGAGCATAAATGTGATGTTGAAATTGTTCTGTTTAGAAATGTCAGGAGTTCATATGCCCTCAAAAGAGTCAAAGTCTATTGTTTCAGGAAACCGATTCCCTCATGATTGTAGGTTATTTTCCCAGCATGTCCAAGTCCCCTCCTAAAAAAAATAAATGTTTACCTACCCAGGCAAGATTTTTAGAGGATGTATGTTAAGCTGACATACACTGTATACTTTCAGAACCTTGGTGATATGCCATATATATTCCTGCCAAATTGACAAACACTTTTTTTTCATAATAATCACATCACAAGATATTTATACTTTCTTCTGTGCAGTAAGTTTCCATATTTCGTAGACATTTGATCTTTCAAGAATACCATTCATTTTCATTCATCATATTCACTATCTCAACTTTCAAAAAGCGAACATGATCGTTTATATAATTATATATATATATAATCTATAGACAGTTGGTAAAACATTAGAAAGACGCAGAAGCTAATGAAACTAGCTTGCCAATTAGTGTCAATGGTGATTGAGTTTCAATGTTTTAACTCCGTCGTGAATTTTGTGGGAATTTGCATTATAATAACAAACATCTACCTTCCATTTCACTTGTACAAGTGATGTACAAGCCAGTATGACTGGCAGATTCTTGGAGGGCATTAGGTTGCTTATATTTGCACATTTCAGAAAAAAAGGCCTGTTACGTACACCATGCAAAATGTGTGGGTTTTACTTTTGTACTTTGTTTAGTAAATCATTTAGCTCCCTTCTGGTCTAAATAAACAAAAATTTGCATAGCTCAAAATTCTTCATGTCAAGCCGTACATCACAGTTCACGTTTTGCGTGAGAATCGTGTAAACTTTTGTTCAACCTTTTACTTATTTTAACACTGATTTCTTAACTTATCAGATCATGGACAGTGGAACTGGCACTAATCTCAAAACATCTTTATTTTATTTAGAGTCATTTTTTTGCCACCATCTGGAGAATTCAGAAGATTCTAACATGTTGTAAATTGTTTGGATTGTTGTGTAAGACTGCAAGCTGTAGCAAGATTTGCCCTTTGCAAAAAAAAAAAAAAAACATGTTACATCCAATACACCAGACATTAATTTTTTTCCCCTTCATTTATTTTAACAACTTTATGTTTGTATACATTGCTCACTGCTTTTAGGCAATTAATGCATAAAATGATATAGGCATGTAAGACCATGTTTAAATAAATATGAAATATCTGTGTAACATAACTATGGGTAAAATACAATAAAAGCCTCATGTAAGAGCCTTTCAATCAAGTTATAATTTCCTCTGAAACGTATAGGCCTATTGTTGTACAATACTGATAAAAAAAATCTACTTTTGGGCTTCTCAATATTTAACAATTATATGGTTTATAATTATATTAATTTTCTTAATAAATATAACCAACATTTACTTAATATTCAGCGTATTTCGGACCATGAGCTATAAGCACAATGTATGAAACACAATGTAATATGTACATTTCTATTTTCACGACACGCATTAAATACCCACCTTTAACCATCGAGACGATGAACAATGGACCAAAGAAAGAATCCTAAATCAACAATCCATGCTGATTTATATGACTTGGGAAAGGCGAACGGCTGTATGTTAAGCAACATCCGATGGAAACCCGGTATTTTATCAGTGTACAGTTCAAATCGCCAACATGAACAAACCCGAAAGCGTCTGGCGCTGCGCTGCTCATTAATACCGCACGCATTCAGAGAGGCGTGAAGCTGCAGGGCTGCTCTGATGGCCGCGAGTCGAACGCTTTCCACAGCAAAGCAGCGCTATTGTTCCCGCGAGTCCTTGGAGAAACCGGCCAGTCCCGAAGCACGGTGTTTTTCCCGAGAGTGTTGTCCTTTAAAAGTAGGAGTTGCAATTGAGGTATGCTCTTTCAAACCTGAGAATTCACGTAACTGTTAGGTCTTTTCCTCCTGTGTGACCCGTTTCCACTTCCTTCACGAGGACGCCTTGAAACCGCCTCACTGGAGAGGAGCACGACAAGGGCGGTTAGAAACCGCGCAATTTTTTTCTAATAATCTTTTTTTCCCCTCAGTGTGGAAAGGTCTCGTGAACTGATCGATTGATCGCCTAGACTAGAGAGTTTGTAGTTCAAGTTCAGATGAAATCGCGATGTCATGCTTCAATGACTGACAATGAAACTGAACGGGTGATTCAGAAAACTGAAAACATTTACTTTGATATTTCTTTCTTGAGCTTGTTTCACAGGCTGGGATTTTGTTGAAACTCCAGTAGTCAGTTTTACAGCTTCTCTGTATTCCCTTGTGGACATTTTTAAAAGAAACAGACCACTGACAAGGGATTTTTCCCATTTGAACAAATAAACACATGCACTACTTTATACCTGGTTAGTAAAATAATAAGCCTTCTTATAGTCATTATCAGTTGCAAAGATGTTATTTCTGTATAAAAGGAAAATTAATGAAAAAGAAATAAGCCTTCAGTGAAGTGGTTTAGATAATCTCATAACCTGTGTTCAACTTCACATTAATCTAATCAAACTTTTTTTTTAAGAACCACCAAATAGGATTATTTTTCCCATAAAGACCCTTTTATACTGTGTGTAAAAATATTAAACTAGTAATGCTATTATAAGACCACATTCTGTTTCCTAAATATAATAATTTACAGTTATATTGCCATTGTACAAAAGCCAAAGCAAAGTAATAAAATATTATCAGCAAAATATATAGTTTGACAGGTTATTTTTTTCTATATACTTCGCGGTTTAAAAAATATTGTCTTGCGCCCTGGGTGTGCCCCTGAAGCCAACAGTAGCAAGGAAGAACACTATAGAAAGATAGGCCTACAGTACAATCGCAAACTATTCTTGAAACTATGTGTCGCTAAATAGGCTAACTTTATTTTATTCCATTAAAAACTAAAATAAAATAGTTTTGCTCATCTCACAATTTCCGAAAACAGAATGAAAGCGTTATAGATATACCAGATAATACAAGATCAAGCGTTGGACATAATCAAGATCTTAAGTTAACGTGTAACTTAATTTTTCGCGGAACCTCAAACGCCCCCTTGCGGTCTCTGGACCCAACTTCGTAAAATCCTTGGTCTGAGCCACTTAAATGGGCCTGCAACTCATACCATGAATGCTTTAGAGACTGGACTCATGTAGTGTGTGCTCATTGAGTAATAACCAGGTCCGCATCCATCTTTTTAATGAGTCGAGTTTGAGCGGCCTTGAAACTGCCCTCCAAAAATTCTTCGCTTGTTTTGATCATTCAAGTCTTGAAGGAAGGGGGGCTTGAAACAGTTCAACCTCCTTGTTCCATAATTGGTTTTGTAGAGCTGGCGAGGAGCCAAAGTGTTTACATGGAATTGATTGACATTTCTGTAGACCAATCATATGCTCCGTTGTGGAACGCGTCGGGTGAGCTTCGCGGAGGCGGAGCTTTGTTAAACAATGCTTGTTTCATCGCAGAAGAGTTTACCGAGAGCTACAGTGGTTTGAGCACAGGGCCTTCCCCCCGTATGTGCTTTCGCTCTGCGTAACTACGGATGGTTTGTAAATGGAGTGTGAGAAATTTTCCACAAGTCTCCGGATTTTGCGAAGAAACTGGATTTTATAAACCGAGTCGTCGTTTCAAGTAAGACGTCGCCAGCTATCATTCCGCACACGACCCGATACACAGTAACATGATGTTTATGAAGCAAAATCCGAGGCGCTTTATAAAAACAATGTGCTGTTTTCGCGGTGAAAAGGCGGGGGATAGTTCGGCTTACAAGGTTTAATACTGCTTTCTCTGCAGCTCACTGAAACGCTGTGTTCGAAAGACTAACGTCTGGGCGGAAAAGTTTCGTTGCTGGAAATGGAAACGGGAAAGTTTGAAACGTGGCTCTCGCTCGGGCTTGTGTTGCCATCGTGAAGCGTGGCTGGATAACACGCGCACATCTCAACTTGGACTCGTCCTTATTTTCAGTCGTGTTTTGATACCAGTTACTTAATCTCGAGATTTGCTGCGACATTCACGCTACTAAAAGTTGCCCCGTGAAAAGGTCGGACGTTTGAATACGGCGTTATGTAATTTTTTGTATTAACAATACTAACTGAAGTAATAACGTTACGTGAAATCATGTTTGGAAAAGAAGTGAGCCACCTCATCCAGTCATAGTCCTGTGACATTAAGCCTTCAGGCTGCAGGGACAAACTGTTCAGCGAGGTATTGCGTCGTGTATATATGCATGTTTCTGGGATACTACCGTGATAATGTACTTATCTAGATATTAAAACAAACTTAAATGCGTTATGCCGTAGCCCGTTTGGAGTAACGTTAGATAAACCTGGTTTGTTTGCAGACAAACGTTTCGGCAGAGGTCAATAATCTAGTCCGTTAAAAGGCAGCCTACAAGAAACAAGAAAAAAAACTAACTTGTTTTACAATCATTAGCAGGTTTAGATCACCAACATCGCCATCGTCCGTTTTATAACATGTTGTTTTAACCGTTACGTGCACGTCGCGTGTTTTAAACACATGCGGACTGTCCGCTCTTGACCGTTTATATGCGGACATTATACATACGTTTGAATGAACCTATAGGTCACTTTGCGCGAACGATCGGTCAAGTCTCCACCAAAAGGCTGGATGTTCGCCCGATATACTGCGTGCAAGCAGATTACGAGAGGCATTACCGTCTGTTTATCCTAAAACGGACTTCTCGCGAGTGATATTAAACGTTTTGCTGTCGGTTTGCATTCTCACCGCTCGCACTAGAGAAGATTACTCTCTTTTTCCAGTGATCTAGTTGAGATTAAAACTGCGTCATTAAATGACAGCACTGCTTGTGTTCATCTCCGTATAATTTTGGATTCATTTCAGTAGTGATCCGCACCTATCGAGACTATTTCTTCTTCTGTTTTGTTTTTGTAGGTCGGCAGAATGCCGGATAAGGACACTGATTTGCCTAGGAATCTAAGGACATTATAGCCATTAAGACTGGCTTATTCGGATTTACCCGATCGGACTGTTTCTTTGATCAAGTTGGATCATTGTGGATGATGGATGGCCGAGACTTCGGACCCCCCAGATCTGTGCACGTACCGCCGCCCCTTCTCTCGGGGTTGCCCATGGAGTCACACCGGCTCAGCGCGGCGGCTGCGGCCGGCAGAATGCCACCGTCTCCCGGTCATCTGGGCGCGGGGCACCCGGCGGCTCTACACACTGGAAAATATCTCTCATCGGCCATGAACCTACATTCTCACCACAGTAAGTGCAGTTTTATTTTGTATTTTTTTCATCATTTCAGCAAACCAAACAGCAATTAAAAAAATGTCACTAACTTTTTTTTTTTTTAGCGTTTTGTAAACGATCTGCAGTTCTGTTTTTCACATGTTATATCGCTTGGTAAGACTTTACGGAAACATGGGGAGGTATGAATGATGTTTAATAATACCAATAATGATTTAATACTTCTGTTTAAATGAATGCGGATGGTATATGTGCGCGAATACGTTACATTTATAAAACACGTATAAAATACGAGTAATGATTCGTCTTAATATATACTACTCACAAAACCGGACTCGCCTTCGCATTTACATTGGCCTTCAGATGTACTCATAAACATTTATGGGAACAGTTGTTTTTAAAAGCAGTGCGTTATCAGCGCTCAAATCACCCGTACAATTCTTCTCCCCTCGCTCGCAAACAACACTATAAAGAAAAATGCTAAAACCGTGGAAAGTAATGCATGTTGGCGCAAGTTGAATTATTCAGCTGTTTGAGTAAACCACAAGGTGTCTTTTGGGCAAAAGACCTAATGTTTAAACTAGCATCTAATGAAAATCGACTAGATAGATTCATGACTGAAATTGCCCCATTTGTTTTCCATCACTCCCCCTCTCTGGCTGGGGCAAACACTACAATTATTGCTCTTCCCGAGTGAACTATTGCCTTCCCTGTCACTCAGTTATGTCACAGTGTCTGACCCTTGTGTTTTGAAATGCTCTTTAAAAGTCTACACTGTATATTAAAGAAAAATTATTTTTGCCAAGATGCTGCATTTCGTTCTGTAAATGTGATGTTATTTAGATGCATATAGCTGAATTTTCAGTAGTAACTGTTGTATGGTCATGTGATTTAGTCATGATATATATATTTTTTGTAGTTGTCTTTATTAGGACACCGAGATCTGTACGTTGTGGTCATTATAAGATGACTGAAGTGTTACCCAAATCATTTTTAAGTTGAAAATATAATGAAAATGTCACACTTAATGACCCTTCTCAGGAAAATTCCAATAATTTGTGCTGCGGATAAGCGTTGGGCCATTTTTTTTGTGTTTAATAACTGGATGCTAAAAAAACGTTGTTGTGATGTCTTAAATACTGCAAAAAAGCTTTATTGCGAGGATATTGAGTTCAGAGAAAGAACTGTTGGTGTATTATATGTTTCTGCAGCTAACAGATTTGAGGTTCTATTACTGTCTCAGTCAGTTATTGTGAAATGGTGGTTTGTGTCATGTGCTGTAATTGAAATTAATGCGTTACAGTTATGTTGCTAAAATAATGCAGTAGTTGTTGTTTATTGTTATAGTTGTTAATAATTCTACTCTAATTCTTCATTAAACAAACGACTGCCAAACAGCGTTAATGATGCCATATAGAATAGCTGTCTTGTGTCCTGGGGCTGGACCCAAAGCAAATGATTGTAACAAATGTAGAACAAACCACCATCTACATCAAAGATTATCACGAATGACAACAGTGCTGGCGTTGTTTGTTGAAAAAAAAATCTGTGGTTTTCCAGTGTAGTAACTATGTGAAAAAGTGATTGTCTTGTTTCACTAGTATATTGTTGATTTATTTTTTATATATATATATAAAGTGATAAAGTAAGTTCCAGACTTTTTTTTCTCTGAATAGATGTAACATTCTGCAGATGTCAAAGAGAACCTTTAGATCTATAAAGAAAGGAGATTTTACTTTTAGGAGTGTGTAGCTTTCAGCAGTTTGCCATGCATATTTCCCATCTACCTGAGAGAGCTTTATATTAGTTCTAGTTGCCCTCACCCTAACCTTCAACTACCATGACATTTTTTTACATGGTGCTATTGGATGCTTTATACTGATAATATTTGGGTAGTGTAATAAATTGTCACTGCATTTGGCAGCACTTTATCCTTATTGAATGATTACCTTTCAGAGATGATTGTTTTATTATTGCCCAGAGCTTTGATGAGTCATCTAGTGGTTTAAATAATAATTAAAAAAAAAAGTATTTTGTTGTGTGTGTGTGTGTGCGCATGCACGTCTCTCTTTATCTTGCAATTTCTTGTGTACAAGAATCAATAGAAACAAGACCTTTAAAGGGTATTTGGTGCTATTTTCTCATGAGCCCAAATATGTGCTTTTTAAATCTGTGCTATGTGCTAAAACATTTTTTGTGGCACTAAACAACCACACAGTGTCTTTGATGTAATTCTGACAATATATTATATAAGTGCAATTATTTTTAAAATCTACTCCTTGCAAGTGGTCATCACACTGACTTTGTCAATGACATGTTTGTTTGTATTTAGCGACTTTTTCATAAATGGTCTTCATATGTAGCTGTAATGAGTGGCGGATACATAATGTTTATGGAATGACTCAGTTTCCTGGGAACTGCCTGAACATTCCATTCTTTCCAATAATAACTGTTCAATAGCCAAATTTCCTCTCTTTGAAAGAGAAAACAGATTTCGGTTTCTTGTTCTGTTGGTTCACCAGATTCTATGGAATATGTTGTTTTTGTGACTAGATACATTAGTTACTGAACAGGATAGATGTAGTTTTTGGAGGAGTTAAGAGCAGCATGTGTGTGCGCTGTAACTCGAATTTGTTTACCGTTCAGTATGGGGCACAACGTTGGGAAGTGAGCTTTTTAAATTATATTTTCAAGCACTTTGTACACTGACATGTTGAAGTTGTAAAGGAAGGCTGCTTTTGAACCCCAGTCTCACCAGATAACAAGGGATGGTAGCTTCTGGTTTGTTGGATTTAAACCAAGTCACATGGTGAAAGACTTGAGGGGCATGTGAGCAAAACTTCATGCCTGAAATTTCATGTGGAGTGTATGAAAATATGTAATTTGAATCTTGAATGTACATGGCCTTGTACATGTGGGGTGGAAAGAAAACGATCTCAGTTTGTGCCATATGTGTGCTTCCCAACAGGTTCAGAACTGTACTGGTTTTCACCCAGCTGTTCGTCATACTGCATTACTTGCCACTGATACTAGGGCCTTTCGCACCGCTTTAGTTCCAGAACTAAATGTACAGTACTGAAGTACTGGGACGATTTTGCGCGAACTATTTCCCAGTACTATTTAAAGGGTTGCATTCGCACCGACAGTGTGTACTAAGAAGTGACTGACATAAGCCGGTCGACAGCGTCGTCATTTGTGCTCGGCATTCAACAACAGAAACAAAGAAGAACAACGTTAACAACAGGAGGATGGAGGATGCTGTGATCGGAGCTCAGGGCTCGACGCTTACTTTTCTTTTTCTTTTTTACTTAAAAAATTTAGGAGCACCTTCTAAACAATAATCCAAAATGTTATCAAAAAGTAGCCTTTCCTTTACGAGGTGATATTTGACTCCTCTAACTTTATTAAAAGTGTCATCTTTTATGTCAAATTTGTAAAAAAATATATTTTATAAGCTTTTTAAAAATATTTATTAAAACGACAGAATAAGAACAAGTAGAATAAATATAAGTTAACAATCAAATGAAATCATCTATTAACAAAATTAATTTGTAGAGGTGGCACAGAAGAACACAAAAGTGGCTTGATGTACTTTCAGACATTTAATGAGGTTCAGAAGTGGAATGAGTGCAATTAAATCCATAAATTCATGATGATATTAATGTTTTAAATATAACATTTTGAATATAGAAATATTAAATGATTAAATAACTGAAAAGATACTTTAAAAATGAAACAAACTGGCAGCAGTTAGCCCCCCCCCCCACCCCCCCGTTCATTCATAAACGAAACACCACTGTGTTTGAATAGAGATGCGCAGCGGCTGAGCTGTGACTTAGTTTTAAACTATTTTCGACGACGAAATAGAGAAAAATCAGACAATAGTGTTATAGTAAGACAATGTAAGTCACTTAATATTAAATTCTTGTTTAATGAACTGTTGTATTAAATCAGTTATCACATTTACAAACTCCCTTAAAAATAATTAAAAGCTGTCACTCATCTTAGTTCTTTGCGAGTTCACATTTATAATCCATGAAGCTCTCTACACTGCGCGATGAATCTCTTATTTACACCCCGTCTACAATTTGCTTATGAAAGGATTCATGAGATACGTCTGTGATACATTACTCAACACTGCAAAAACACATAGAAACATTTGAAGCTCCCCTGAGCGCAATCACAAATATAATGATGATCGGGTCAGTCGCACTGGTGCTCCGAAAAAAAAGACTGGCGCACTGTCGAGCCCGGAGCTGTGTTTTTGTTGTGTGTCGTGGGTTTCACAGTGGACATGGAAAGTCGACATATATGTAAAGCGATTAAAAGAACGGAAAGGAGGACTAAGAATCTACAACGACAACTGGCAGTGCTACATTTAATACAAGTGCCTGCACTTCAGCGTCCGCCCAACTATCGCTGTTCTCCATACTTGCGAAAAAAATTGACACAGTGTTTACAGTATGTTTACACGGCGTTTTAAATCATGGCGGGTGAGGGCGTTTTCATACGCGTTTGGCCAATCAATGTCTACTTACGTCACGAGTAGTACCAGTTGCGCTGGTTAGACCCTGCTCTGGAGTAGGAGCTAATTTGGTTCTCGAAAAAGGCAGTCCGGTACTAAAATCGCACCCAGTTCTGGTGGTGCGAAAACGCCAAAAAGTGCGTAGTTCCACCATTAGTTCTGGTACTATGAAAAGTTTCCCGCGGTGCGAAAGGCCCTACTGTAAGGCTTTGTAGAATTGTCTAGAAAAAAAAAAGAATGTCAGCAGTAGTTGTGGTGAGGATAGAGGCATGTAAATGAGTGATTTAGTTCGTAATAATGTTTGTCTCTTAAACTTGAGAAGAGTAGGTGTTTGAGCAAACTAAATGAAGTGTAAATGTGGCTCTGTTTTGGGAAAGGGGTGGGTGTACCTTTTGGAGGTTTTGCACCAGCTTGTGAAGCAAACATGTACAACATTGAACACTCGTTCCAAAAATTTCACGCATGAATCCAACTCACCAGATGGCTGTTATTCTTGGATTTCAAAGTGACAACATTTTTTCCCTTAACTTTAATGCTTTACATTGCTGTTATGGAAAGCTTTTACTGAAATGGGGTTGTAGAGCATTTCTAATAAGAAGTGCATTTTTTTCCACAGGACTTATCTGTAATTTGTCTTAATGGCAACCATTTTTCTGCAATCTGACAAGGGCCCTTTGCATTGCACACATTGTTTATGAACTGTAAATCTCTGCCTTTTATGTAACTGATTCTTAGACGGTTAGTACATTTACCTACTCATTTGATTCGCTTCTAAAGATCAACTGATTCAAATATGTTTTGAACACATCTTGATATTTACAGTGCAGCAATTTAAAACAGACCTGTAAACATGGCAGAAATTATATGAATCATCACCTAAAGTTGAGCTTTTGGCATCTGGTAGGAAATGGCAGCGAATGTTGAGAGCTTATAGAGATTGTTTGAGAAACATGAATCCAGGAGCATTTTATAGGTAGGCTATATAATATAATCTGCCCATCTGTTGGTCTTCACATTTAACACTGAACATCCCACTGAAGAAGGAATGTAGCAAAGTATTATGCATAACAGCACATCTCTACAACATTACATTTTAGCCTTCTTTATTTTATATAATGCAATTTATATGACAATGTAATTAAAGCGATTGATCTAGATGGATATACTCACCTTTCATGATACTGATGTTTAGGGACATTAGAATCAACATGATTGTTCTGTGGTTGGGAAGGAGGATGAAAGAAAACAAGGTTAAATTGTGTAATGCTCGATGTCTGTGTAATGGCTGACATGTTCACAGATTTTTAAAGGATATTAATCTGAAGATTAAATGGCTTCCTGAACCTCAGAGAATGATTCACCAAGTTTGTTTTGACCTGCACTTTCTGGTTGATGGTTTTTCCTTTCTCATTGTCCGAGTCAGATTGTCTTGTTCAGACTGAACAAGCATAAATAATTTTTTACTTCCTTATATCAGTAATGCCAGCCTTAGTAATTGTAATAGCCTTACTAATAGGGGGACGTTAATGATTGTTGAACGTGCTGAAACATAATGCACGAAACGTGCCTTTCTACTCCACAGCCCACTTGTTTAACAGGGTTTCCATGCATCATGGGAAAATGCAAATCTTCACTTGATATGCCTTTGAAGTGCGCTGCCTTTTGGAATGTACAATTGATCGATTTTCATATGGCGCATCAGAGGATCCCGGGGTTGCAGCCCTGCTGGTGGTTTATGGGCTGTTTTTAATAGAGGACCCTGGTGTTTGGCCTCAAGATAGGAATGACTGCCTCCACATGGTTCACTCCCCTCTAGATTTTGGGGTTTGTTTTATTGATTCCATTTGAGCACCCTCTTTTTTGCTAAAACCCCAAATGGCAGCTCGGTTTTATGTGCTTTTTTAAAAATTTTTTTTGAAGAACTATCTTTCCTGTTGTTACAGCAGTTTGTGGGTATCCAGAGCCGGGCATGAACGTTTCTGTTGTTACATTTGTTATTTCAGCCATTTCCTTTTAATAAGCTGTATGCTATACCGCCGTTTTGATGACTCCTAAAGAAATGGCTGCGCTGCCTTAATCAGGAAGGGAACAAACCCTCATTTATAACCTGAAGGGTGTTTTTAGGGGGGAAAACCCACTTGTAAAAATGGCCTTTGCCATCCAGGTGTTATCCTTTCCCGCTCTGTATGCTGAGGCTTCAAGGTTACAGGAACCTTCCTATAAAGAGCACAGAGGGGAAAAGAGCTATACCAGTGATTGTTGCCATTTTTTTAGCAACGGGATGTGGCAAGAGCCGATTTAATGTGTGACCGTCCTCGCTGCTGTCTGGTTCTATCACAGCAGTGGAACTTACTCTGTCGACTGCCTGCAGCGTGGGCCAGCAGCGGGCCGTAGTAGACAGTATGAGACCTGTCCCTCATTGTGATCTACTGTGACAGGCGAGGAGCTCAGCTGCAAGGGTGAATGGTAAAATGCAGGAGTCCAACCCCCTTTCGTCCTGAGTGGTATGGCAGGAGCGAAGGGACTAATGGAAAGAGAGCAGGAGGGGGGAGGATGTGTGTAAACGTCCTGCAGCCTTGACTTTCCTCTGAATTAAACATAAAGTGTTTAGTGTCCTGGCGCGCAGACCCCATTTGCTCATCCTACATGGGTTATGCGCTGTGCACATTTGAAATAAACTGCCCCGGCTGTTAGATGTACTCATGTGAGTGTGTTTTATGAGGAGTGCTGGGGTCTCACTGGAGGGTGTTTGCAGCTTTATTTTTTCCTGTTTTAAGTAACCGGATGATTTTGAGTTTTTTTTTTTTTTCTTTCTTTTTCTTTTTTTTGTTGTTTTGCGTTATTTGAAGCCTTTTTCTCTGAACGTTTGATCTTTAGTCTTCCTTCATAATGCTGCTCAAAAAAATCCTGGGAGGGCCAGGAACTAATACAAAATTCCCTTTAGAATGATCCCATTGTAGGAAATGGAACATCCTTGATTTAACATCTGCAAGAAGTGGCAGTGGGGAAAAATTTTATTAAAATGTAATTTGACTGTAAGTGATTGGAAGGCTGATAAAATCAAGTTTCTATGTAGCAGAACCTCATGGCCTAAAAAAAACTACAGTGTGTCTGTGCTGTCTAATTCAGATCTCTTTGCTAAAGGACAAAACAGAAATAGCCAGCTGATTTATGCCACGTTTAGGTTTGCTCGCTTCACATTTATTATTGGGATTTTAGATATTTACTTTTTTTTTGCGTCACTATATACCAAGTTGCTGTTCAATAACTAAGTAATAATGCATTATTATATTATATTGTATTACACTACATTGCATTGTATTATATTACATTATATTAGGGTTCAGTTATGTTAGCTCATATTATTAATATTATTTAATTTATTTTTTTCTTCAGGTTTGATTGTCAAACCTTTGCCATAATTTTTTTTTTTTAATAATTTGGTATCTAAAAATGATTTTATAGGCTGAAAATGGCATTTTACAGTACATTGAGTCACTATCAGTAATAATTATTGTTCTCAACTGAAGTTGATGAGACTGCATGTGCACACAGGTCTGAAGGATGGGCCAAAGGGCAGTGAGGGTGGTGTTGTGGCCGGCCGGCCTGCATGAGGATGGGGTAGTTTGTGTCGGGGGAAGGGCCACACAGGGTAGCAGTGACCTGACCTGGGATTAGGCTGTGCCTCTGAAAAGCTAACAAAGGATGTGAAATGAAAGCCAGCCCTGCTCTCATATCACTGACTCCAGTTACAGTGCCTGCAACAAAATGCTGAAGACGCTTGTACAGTTTTAGCTTGTCCAGTTGTGGAAGACATTTACCAATTGAAAAATGTTGTATTCATTTAGTTTCCTTAATTACATAGATTATTAGTGCAATTTTTTTCTTTAAATGTGCAGTTAAGCAACTAGTTTTACATTTGAGTAATCTTGGTAAAGCATTACATTTTATTAGTGTTATTTGTTAGAGTTCTCATAAACCGTTACTAGGCATGCCATATATGAAGCTGCATTCATCAGCTGCCATGTTTGAAGTTTAAGAAGGAAAAAAAAATACTATCTGAATTGGATTTTGTTAAACTAGAACTTGCAGTACAGCAGCAGTTTGAAGAAATTTCCAGTGGTCCGGAATGTTATACTTAAATGGTAATTAAAAAAAAAATATTTAGAAATTTATACATTTTTATTTATTATAAATGTATTCTTTGACCATTGTTTTTATTTTTATTCTTTAATATTAATAACAACATTAATAATTCACAGGAACCTTTTCTTTTCTTTCTCCTGAGGCATTTGTCATCATGTGCTAATTTGTGTGAGGAAAGATGAAAGGGTCAGGTGAAATCAGCACCCTGTGTAATATCTGGAATGGTGGGATCTTGAATTTGGACACAAAGCCTTATTTTCCATGTCACTGATGTACAATGCTGTTCTTTTATAATGAAAAGGTGATGAGCAGCTTTTCTTCAGTGCAGATATTAATGTTAGTGGGCAGTACGTTACATCACACTGCTGTTTGAAGTAGATATGATTGGAAAGCTGCCACATAATACAGAGCTGCCTCTGTGGTTTTATTCCATGCTGGGGTTTTTTTTTTTGTCCTTTTGTTTCATGTTTCATTGTGGGCAAGAATTTGCAAATTTTCATTGAATGCGCACGTCATTCTTTGGCCACAAGGTCACGGCTCTGGCTGCTGGCAGCACCTTAAAAAGACACACTGTGAACAAATGTTACTTTTGTAACTTTAACAGCATTCTGTCTTGAAAGGAGGGATTGAATGTTGATGGTCACAAATGTGCTTGACCTTTCTATTGCTGGCTCATGTTTCTGCCTCTCCTGGTAACCAATCAGGTGTTGGGTGGAGCTCAAAGGAATATCCTCTGACAGCAATAGAACACATACTTTATTTAAATTATAGATTTAGTTGAGTCTTTGTACTTCAACTGTTTAAATAATAAAGAAAAGTAAATTTGGTCCTGAATCATATTTACTTCCCATATGCTTCGAGTACGTATTATTCTGCTCAGACTAAAGGACAAACTCTGCATGCAAAACTAAACATTCACTATTGTATACAACAAAGGGCCATGTATAATCCTTGCCATTTTCTAGGATGAATTGCTGCCCCGACACATTGTTTAACACCGTTGTAGGCTCGGTAGTTGAATAGGCAGTGACGCCTGAACTTGACACGTAGAAGCTTGTTTATTAGACAAAGATTACCTCAGTATGTTGGATTTACCACTATAGGCAGCAATTATTTTGTCACTCTTTTCCTGTCAAAACATCTGAACAAAAGTTTCAGTTTGAGCCCTGCAGTGCGAGTGAGGTGCAGGAATTCGGTGTATTGTATAAGATCCAGGTTGACTTGTAAGAACTGGTACATTTTGACATGTTTTGTTTCTTTGCAGGTGATGCATTGAGCTGAGGTAGAACCCCAAATTACTTGTTTTCCATTGGGCCATTAAAATGTGCCGAACTTAATGGATAGGAATGCTTACAAAAATATCTGTACAAAAACATCAGGGAGATTTAAAGAAAAACCCAACAACTTAAATGTATGCTTTCCCCAAGTGAGTGTTGTTTGCTCAACAAGGATGGTGTTTAATTCTTAATGGTAGGCTAGTAGTAAAAGTCGAACAGCTGTTTTCCACCATAATCACTGGACTACCAGTAGGGTAAGTTAAAAGGAACTGCCACGTAAACTTTTTTCTTTTTCTTTTTAATGGCAGAAACTAGCAAGGACCTTGTTAGATCTCTGTTTTGATTTCGTGCAAAGATTTTTGCTCTTCTGTTATGTATTTGGGTATCAAAACAAGAGAAATAAATGAATAATTCCAGTTTTTAAAATTCTGCAACCTTGAGTAGAAGATGCTATTGTAAGATATTAGGGTTTAGTGTGATAAAAATATAATTTAGTGTCTGCTATTGGTCGACAAACAAATGTTTTCATTGATTGAAACAATGTTGCTATGTTAGAATAATTGTTGCATGTTGCTCTTAGGCCCAATCCCAATTCTACCCCTTATCCCTTCCCCTTTCCCCTACCCCTCCGTTTCGCGCGTTCACGTGAATGGGTAGGGGTCTCTCAATTCTCTTTTGGTTGTAGGGGTAGGGGAAGGGCCAGACAGCCCTTCAAACGAAAATTTTTCGGGACCACACTTCAAACAAAGGGGTATGAATTATCTCAGCATAAAACGGCTCCAGGGGCAACATGGCTGCCTGAGCGAACAAAAAGACACAAACGTACGCATTTTTGGCATTAATAAAGATTTTAACAAAAAGTAATAATTTGTTTTGCTACAATTCAATCGTGAGTTCATATTTACGGTCATGTTACTCAAAGGAATGTTTGCAAAAAAAATCGCTAATATTTGCCAACTAGCGTCATATCATTATAGACTGCACGATTGTGCCACAACATATTTTCATGTCTGATCAGGGCGATAACCACCATAGACATTGAGGATGGCTAGTACCCCCAATAATTAGAAATCGCTAAACCCTTTTCTCAAATATTGCCAATTCAAGAGAGAGAGAGGAGAGAGAGAGATGAAAGTTGCGTGTATGCACGTTTCTCTTTGTAGAGTGAGTTTACTTAAAAAAAAAAAAAAAGAAAGAAACAAACCCACAATTTTATACTCTCGTTGCTGGAAAATATAATGTAGCGATTCAGTATTTAAACTGTTATTAATAAAAGTCGCGGGGCAGCGTTGACAAGTTTCTTTTCTCCTGGATGTGTGAGCTGCGCGATCTCCGATAGATAGATATATACATACGGTATATATGTGTTTGTGTGGGGTGTGTGTGTGTGTGTATGTAAGCAACGCATTAATATAGAACGGTAATTAAAATCTCTAATTCACACCAGCACACCAGTATAGGTGTGAGTATTGTAGGAGCTAGACGACGTATGACGGCATAGTAGTGGCTGTCCACTACTTATTAGGGATGCTCCGATCCGCCTTTTTCGCCTCCGATATCGATTCTGATACCTAGGGTTCGGTATTGGCCGATACAGATACCGATCCAATACCAGTGAAGTTTTTTCCCCCATTTAAATAAATGTAGAACTTATATATCTCTGTGTGTGGAACTGAAAATCATTCTTTCAGAATCTACTAGATACAGACTACTTCATTATAAAGAAAAATAAAATAAACACACATGAAAAAATATAGGCCTATGTATATATATCTATGACAAAATTGTATCATAAACTAGGTTAGTAGATAATTCGGCAGCAAAAGTCATTCTAGAAAAATCATGGGTGCACAATAATTTTATAAAATCTAAACATTTAGTGAAAAAAAAATATTTTGTGGGGAACAAATAAGTGTTGCACTAAATATGGTAAAATGTTACACATTGCTTTTTGTATTATTATAAAATCCATTCATTAAAAACATCATGAATGTATTTATATATTAAAATTAAATACTTTATTTAAATGTATATTTATTTTTAATAAGACACAACATATGAAACAAATTAAAGTGCAGCCCGAACTGGTTATAAGGCAACCCTCGGGACACATTGGCAATTGAATCGCCTTTGCTAGTATATATCTTTTTGTGTTACTCGCACAGACTGAATTAAAAATAATAAATCATAATACAGTGGGTACGGAAAAGTATTCAGACCCCCTTAAATTTTTCACTCTTTTTTTATATTGCAGCCATTTGCTAAAATCTTTAAGTTATTTTTTTCCTCATGTAATGTACACACAGCACCCCATATTGACAGATAAACACAGCATTGTTGACATTTTTGCAGAGTTATTAAAAAAGAAAAACTGAAATATCACATGGTATAAGTATTCAGACCCTTTGCTGCGACACTCATATATTTAACTCAGGGTCTGTCCATTTCTTCTGATCATCCTTTAGATGGTTCTACACCTTCATTTTAGTCCAGCTGTGTTTTATTATACTGATTGGACTTGATTAGGAAAAACCACACACCTGTCTATATAAGACCTTACAGCTCACAGTGCATGTCAGAGCAAAATGAGAATCATGAGGTCAAAGGAACTGCCTGAAGAGCTCAGAGACAGAATTGTGGCAAGGCACAGATCTAGCCAAGGTTACAAAAAAAATTCTGCTGCACTTAAGAGCACAGTGGCCTCCATAATCCTTAAATGGAAGGCGTTTGGGACGACCAAAACCCTTCCTAGAGTCTGGCCGTCCGGCCAAATTGAGCTATAGGGGGAGAAGAGCCTTGGTGAGAGTGCTAAAGAAGAACCCAAAGATCACTGTGGCGGAGCTCCAGAGATGCAGTCGGGAGGTGGGAGAAAGTTGTAGAAAGTCAACCAACACTGCAGCCCTCCACCAGTCAGGGCTATATGGCAGAGTGGCCCGACGGAAGCCTCTCCTCAGTGCAAGACACATGAAAGCCCGCATGGAGTTTGCTAAAAAAACACCTGAAGGACTCCAAGATGCTGAGAAATAAGATTCTCTGGTCTGATGAGACCAAGATAGAACTTTTTGGCATTAATTCTAAGCGGTATGTGTGAGAAAACCAGGACTGTCCAATACAGTCCCAACAGTGAAGTGAAGCATGGTGGTGGCAGCATCATCGCTGTGGGGGTGTTTTTCAGCTGCAGGGACAGGACGACTTTTTGAAATCGAGGGAAAGATGAATGCGGCAAAGTACAGGGATATCCTGGACGATAACCTTCTCCAGAGTGCTCAGGACCTTAGACTGGGCCGAAGGTTTACCTTCCAACAAGACAATGACCCTAAGCACACAGCTAAAATAACGAAGGAGTGGCTTCACAACAACTCTGTGACTGTTCTTGAATGGCCCAGCCAGAGCCCTGACTTAAACCCAATTGAGCATCTCTGTCCACCAACGTTTACCATCCAACCTGACAGAACTGGAGAGGATCTGCAAGGAGGAATGGCAGAGGATCCCCAAATCCAGGTGTGAAAAACTTGTTGCATCTTTCCCAAAAAGACTCATGGCTGTATTAGATCAAAATTGTGCTTCTACTAAATACTGAGCAAAGCGTCTGAATACTTAGGAACCCATGTGATATTTCAGTTTTTTTTTTTATAAATCTGCAAAAATGTAAACAATTATGTGTTTTTCTGTCAATATGGGTGCTGTGTGTACATTGAGGAAAAAAATTAACTAATTATTTATAGCAAATCGGCTGCAATATAAACAGCGTGAAATTTAAGGGGGTCTGAATACTTTCCGTACCCACTGTATAAACAGTGGGGCAAAAAAGTATTTAGTCAGCCACCAATTGTGCAAGTTCTCCCACTTAAAAAGATGAGAGAGGCCTGTAATTTTCATCATAGGTATACCTCAACTATGAGAGACAAAATGAGAAAAAAAAATCACATTGTAGGATTTTTAAAGAATTCATTGGTAAATTCCTCGGTAAAATAAGTATTTGGTCACCTACAAACAAGCAAGATTTCTGGCTCTCACAGACCTGTAACTTCTTCAAGATGCTCCTCTGTCCTCCACTTGTTACCTGTATTAATGGCATCTGTTTGAAATCGTTATCAGTATAAAAGACACCTGTCCACAACCTCAAACAGTCACACTCCAAACTCCACCATGGCCAAGACCAAAGAGCTGTCAAAGGACACCAGAAACAAAATTGTAGACCTGCACCAGGCTGGGAAGACTGAATCTGCAATAGGTAAGCAGCTTGGTGTGAAGAAATCAACTGTGGGAGCAATTATTAGAAAATGGAAGACATACAAGACCACTGATAATCTCCCTCGATCTGGGGCTCCACGCAAGATCTCACCCCGTGGGGTCAAAATGATCACAAGAACTGTGAGCAAAAATCCCAGAACACACAGGGGGACCTAGTGAATGACCTGCAGAGAGCTGGGACAAAAGTAACAAAGGCTAACATCAGTAACACACTGCGCCGCCAGGGACTCAAATCCTGCCATGCCAGACGTGTCCCCCTGCTTAAGCCCGTACATGTCCAGGCCCGTCTGAAAAAAAAAAAGGGGTTTTTTTCGGCTTTTTAAGATGAGCCTGGATGATCCAGTAGAGGATTGGGAGAATGTCATATGGTCAGATGAAACCAACATAGAACTTTTTGGTAAAAACTCAACATGTCGTGTTTGGAGGAGAAAGAATGCAGAGTTGCATCCAAAGAACACCATACCTACTGTGAAGCATGGGGTGGAAACATCATGCTTTGGGGCTTTTTTTCTGCAAAGGGACCAGGACGACTGTTCCTTGTAAACGAAAGAATGAATGGGGCCATTGTATCGTGAGATTTTGAGTGAAAACTCCTTCCATCAGCAAGGGCATTGAAGATGAAACGTGGCCGGGTCTTTCAGCATGACAATGATCCCAAACACCCCGGGCAAAGAAGGAGTGGCTTTGTAAGAAGCATTTCAAGGTCCTGGAGTGTCCTAGCCAGTCTCCAGATCTCAACCCCATAGAAAATTTTTGGAGAGAGTTGAAAATCTGTGTTGCCCAGCGACAAGCCCAAAACATTACTGCTCTAGAGGAGAACTGCATGGAGGAATGGGCCAAAATACAACAGTGTGTGAAAACCTTGTGAAGAAAACGTTTGACCTCTGTCATTGCAAACAAAGGGTATATAACAAAGTATTGAGATGAAATTTTGTTATTGACCAAATACTTTTCACCATAATTTGCAAATAATCTTTAAAAATCTATAAAATGTGATTTTCTGTTTTTTTTCTCATTTTGTCTCTTCATAGTTGAGGTATACCTATGATGAAAATTACCGGCCTCTCTCATCTTTTTAAGTGGGGAACTTGCACAATTGGTGGCTGACTAAATACTTTTTTTCCCTACTGTGTGTGTGTATACCACAGGACTATATAATATAGATCATAATTAAACATACACCCATGATGTGTGAATTGGTCTGCTGAGCATGCTTTACTCTACTGCATTGTAATGTCTATCATAATGTCGTCTATTGTCGTGTGGGAGTGCTCTTTGTTTTTCAGAGCAGGTGCGATGGGCTTCTTTTTTTTTTTTTTTTTTTTTATTTTTCTATTTTTTTTTTCTTTTTTTTTTTTTTTCTTTTTTTTTTTTTTTTTTTTTTTTGTTTTGTTTTTTTTTATTTTGAAGGACCAGTTAAGAGTGGCTTGAGTATTTTAACGGTCCCGTTTTCTTTGCCACAGTTTAAGACCTTATTCTGTTTAGTGTCTCTCTTTTCTCTAATTTACAACAGTTCTTTCTGAATTGTTTTTAAGGGTCTGGCTTTAATAATAAGGGGTGTTGGTTGAGGAATTGCGAAAGCTCACTGCAAGGCCTGTTGGGTTGCAGTTGAGTTGAGCAACATAAGCAATTAGGAAATTCCTGTGTCTTATTCAGCTGGTCTCTGACAGTGGCCATTTCGTTTGGAGGAAGAAAATAGTTGAATCCTTCTGAAAAACTCTCGTTAAGGAATTGAACTATTTCTGACCTACTGAACTTCTTGTGTTTTTCTTCATGCATCTGAGGTGACAACTGTGAGCGCTATAAAGCTGAGTGATTGGAAACAATTAACGTGCCCTGCAAACTCTGGGTTCAGAGGGATTATATGCCACTGGAAAATGTTTGCAGATGGGATATGAATATTTCAGAGAAAATGTGAAACAACTGACTTTGTAAATTCCCATTGAGACCTCCTTGGATGTACTTCTAGGTAAACAATCTTGTGGCACTGATCAGGGCAACAGTTTTTGGTTGCCGTTGTGTTGTGGTTCTCACACTGCGCTCAGAAACTGCATGCAGACACAATGCTAGCTTTGAGGTTTTATTTATTTGACAGGAGCTGCTGCTTATGTTACAGGCCGTGGCGCAGACATGACTGTGATTCCTTTTCGAGTGGAGCGTTTACCCTACAGAAATGTCGAAAGAAAACTTGTTGTCTGCCAAAACTTAATAATATGCAAGAATGTTTACTGTAAGTGACCAAATGTCTGGACAAACTTGGGATTCAGTCATTCCAGCTGCACACAAAAGTGAAGTACACAGCCATAGACAAGCATGGACCATATTGAAAAGCTTTAGGATGTGATGTGGGGCCATCACTGGATGCCACCTCTTTAAAATATCATGAAGTTCATCACATTTCAGTTTTGTCCTCATGCTCTCGGATATGGAAAGGAAACGCAAAGATGACTTTTTGAAAGAGTTTAGGCAAAGCCCTTTTCTGTTTTAATACGTCAATACACGCATGCACAAAAAATGGCCAATGCAGAAATGAGGTGGGATTGACATGGGAATTGCATAACTTGATTGACCTACACAGAGCATTGAAATCAACCTGAATGAACACCTTTGGAATGAAGCTGAATGCCAGCTAGCCTGTCTGAAATTAATGTTCTTGGACTGGATGGAGCCAAATCCCATTCCAACAAAAATGTAGCCTCAAATAGGGACTAGGCATGCAAAAATGTATTCCTATGCTTTGACCTGATAATTAAGAAAAATCATTCAGTAACTGACTAATAACCCTTTCTTTGCTGTTAAAGGGAAATTACTGAACCTAAACATAGGAGTCTGATAAAAATGCTCATATAGGGCTGGGCAATATGGCCAAAAAATAAAAAATAAATTAATTAATATCAGTCGATATCGATAATTATCACAATAAATGTCAAATCTTTATTTCTTTGAAGTTTAAAGCCAGATTTTTGCTCCAAAGTGAAAGTTGTAGAAACCAGACCATTAATTTTCCTTAAAAATATCTAAATAGAAAAATGTTTTTCTTAGTTTCTGCTTGTTCTAATGAGTAATATTGTTTCAAATTAAGAAACAGGTTTGGGTTGCCTGATAATATTAATAATATCATCACTTTTTGTCTCTTAGAAATGCACATTTGATAGTAGCTTGAGTTAGGATGCAGAGGTACATTTTTGTTCATTATCAAAATCAGTAACATCTTTTTGAATTTGAAAAGTTTTATATGGTTAAATATATTCTGACCAAGTTTTTATTTATTTATTTTTTAAATTAAGCATTGGTCTCCCATAGTAGCATACATTTAAATAATGATAAACACAGTAAAAACTACCACATTGCACCTCAATACCATGGTAAAAAAATTACTATATGGTTTTTAGGTAGCCTATTTGTATGAAAAACAGTAGTCTAAAAACATTCAGTATAAATGCACATGCTATAGCTTAATCACAAATACATGCAACAAGTATATACCGCTTATTTAATAAATTCGTGATGAATATCCCAATTTCTTTTGTCTGCCACAATACCATGGTGCAGTGAGTGTTACTACTAGTACATCCTGGTAATGATGGCGATTTTGTAGATTGAAAGCTCTTCTGACGTTCTCGCTTGCACACAGTGTTTCTCCTGTATTGGCTTTAAACTAGTTTAAATCACTGAGTAATTTGTGTTCATTGCTGAATTCAAGCGCTTCACTGGATCTCACAGTGCTGCTTAATGCTCGTGTGATCGCGCCGCGTGGCAGTTTGAGCTGATCTGAGTGTATAAACGGTCCGTGTGGAGCGATTCAAATGAGTCGCGCTGTTTCGTTCCGCTTTTGGCTCATAAACAATATATCGAACATTTATCGAACTCTTCATATCGTTTTATCGAGGAAAAAATTATATTGCGATAATTATCGTTATCGAATTATCGCCCAGCCCTATGCTCATATAAAACAAAAAATCTCAGACGGACTGAGAGGTTTTTCTATCTTCTGTCTTCAAATGCACATTGAATTTCTTCAACAAAAATTCAGTTCTTGGGACTGTGAATGTATAATCTGATGTTTTATTTTGTTAATATTTGACTACAGTGCAATCCATCTCTTCAGTTGCAATCCTCAGCATATAATTGGAAATAATTATGAATCATTTCAAAATCAAATCAGACCGAGTTGTGACCAAATTTCATATTTGCCCAACTCGATATCAATGCTTGGAATTTTGAAATAAGACATTTGATGAACAAGTATACTTTTCACAAAGGTATGTTGGTGTAGTGGTTAAAGAGTAACCTTAAAGGTCCTAAATTCAAACCACACGAGTGATCCGTAAACTGGACAGTTGCTGAGTTACCCAGTAACCACTGCACTCCTGAGGAGAGGGATGAACCTGTTGTAAACGCGCCATTCTTTGCATTGGATTAGATGTCTCCTAAATGTCTCATTCTTTGCATTATAGGACTGGACTCATATGGGTAAACAAAACCCATGGCTTCTTTTCACGTGACCCCTACAATAGTCCAGATCTTCAAATGAATGAGGCAGTGCCCTTGCTGTGTGTTTGAAGAAAAGGCTTATGAGTCTGAAAGTCAATAGATCTAGACTCACAAGCCCAGTGGTGTGTGATCCTGCATTTAGAATAACTTTTTTAAATAAAATTCTTTCTTTCTTCACAAGGAAATAAATGTCTGTTTTTGCAGACGCTGTAAATTGTGGTGTTCGTCTTGCATACTGCAGAATAACCTACCAAATCTTCCAAGTATGGATCTCCTCCTGCTCTGCTATCTCCTCTCCTCCATTTGCACCCCATCCAGGGGTATAATCAGTCCGGTGGTTAATGTTTAGAAGATGTAGTCCAAAGGGTTCACATCTGCTGTTAGCGATGTGCGATACAATGGCCCAACGGTTCATCAGCAGAGCAAGACTGCTTCCCTCCTAGGTTAATCGCATGCTAACCTCTACTACAAAAGTCTCATGTTGCTGTTGATGCCTTGTTGTTCCTCCTCCTCTTGTCATGCTAATGCACTATTTGCACATGCAAAAAATGGACCCATTGTGCCAAGGTGTCTTCCAAAGGAGCAAGTGCTGTGTGTGTGTGTGTGTGTATCTGTGAAAGTGTGTCCGACTCCATCTCTGGTTTGAGTAATAAGTGTGAAGTGCTCCTCTCACGCTGGATTGAGGAAAGGCATGTGGGAACGAAGGCAGTTGTATTGGGGGAAGGGCTCATTAATTTCCACAGTTGTCTCTGTTTATACATAATGCTTGAATAGATAGTGTGGCGTATGGATGGACCGGAAGGTTTAATTTGTTGATTTAAATGCAAGCAATGTCCCGCACTAGGGTGAAACTTTAACCACGTATCCGTTCCCGTGGATCTTTAGTGACCTGTCCAGAGTCGTTACAGACCCAACAAACATTTGTAAATGTTTCTGCAGATCCCGGTGGAGAAACCGCTTGTGCTATCACTGTTGTTTTTATCTGTTCGACTTTAAAAGCTCTGAGGAGGCAGCAGACCAAATACCATACGTGTCTCTGTGTCGTCTCTCGCTCCGATGTCAAAGCTGGCAAAATGAAAACACTCTTTTTAGACGTTCCCCCTTTTGAAGCTGCACATCTGGTGGCTATTGTAATGACAGTTAACATAACATTTAGGATGAGTAATAATTATTCATGACATTTGTTTACAAGCAAAAGCAATTCGTGTTTGTGGTCTTTCTGTGCCTCTTGGTAAACATTCTTCTTTTGAAGGGAATTAAAAGGCCATCCGGCAATAGGAACATGTTTGCGGTTCCTGGATTTCAAAAGAAAACCACAGACTAATCATTCCACTTTTGCCAAGGCTATTCTCCTGAGTGGAATGTCATCATATCAAATGACAGCGCTTACGGACTTTTTACGGCTTCATTTTATTGTCACTTCATAAGCAAACGTTTGATCCTCTCTTTCGCAGGTGATGCCTTCCCAGGGGCCTCTAGCCCATTCCTCAGCGGATACGTCAGCAGTGCTCATGGGTCGTCGGATCCAGCCTTTCGAGCCCCAAACCCAGCCAGCTTGCAAATGGCCCAGCTCTGGGCTTCTTACCCTCATGAAGGTAAGAATCTCAGTCTTTCTATTGGCGCTTTTGCACTGCGTGGTACGACTCGACACGACACGGCTCGGCTCGGTTTGCGTTTCCACTGCAGTTCAGTACCGCTTTAGAGTGGGCAGGATTATTCACATGTCATTATATCGCCGCCTCTATTGCCGCGACTCCTGAAAAACGTTTTCATTCCGCGTCGCCCCATCAACCTCTCACTGGATCCGCTCCTCTGCTATCAACCTCAACAGACAACGAAACAGCCACTTTTTGGTTGTTACAAAAGGTGCGCTTGTTCAAAACAGTTGCGTTCGATCCTTCGCTGGCTGTGCTGATTTAAATCTAGCGGTTCTGTTGTGTTTGTGTCGCAAGTTCAGCGGAGGTGGCAAAAGGGAAACCGAGAGTGGTTGCGGTGCCGTAGGTAGTGACGATTCCCGAGAGTTTACACGTCACGCTTTGGTAATGGTACGGTTCACTTGGAACCTTTGGAACAAAAAAAAAGTACCAGGTACTGTACCCAGTGGAAAACCCCCCAAAAGGGAACCGTACTGTGCCGTACCATGCAGTGGAAAAGCTCCATAAGTGTCCTGTGAGAAATGGGGAGAAACGTTGGAGCATTTCAACGCTTAAAACGAAGCGAGACCTGCAATTGCAAGAGGCAGCTTGAATGTATTGGGTTTAACGATTAGGTTTGTTGGCAGATCAGTGAACTCAGACAAAGGCTGTAGTCAGAGGACTGGGTGGACGGGCTAATGGAAAAAACACACCCTCTACTATACGACCCACAGGGACTTTTAGGCGGCTTTGTATTTGAAGTTAATGGGAATCGACTTGGTATTGGAAGTATGAGCATGTGCTGTGGACTGTGCTTGAGCAGGTAAAGGTGCAGTATTGTTTTTGATAAGCGAGTGTGTGTGGCTGGTTAAGGCTGTCGGTCGGTGATGTGTAATATGCAGTCATGTCTGATGTCTACGATGGATTACCCTCTCTCTCTCTTTTTTGAAGTCAATAAACTAGATTGGTGTGAATGGTGTGCAACGACTGTAGAAAAGACAATAAAAAATCAATTTCATCCCCGCAATCCTAATGTAGAATAGGCCACATCTGACAGCCGCTCTGCTGCAGCGTAATTGTAACCAATTCCTTTCTTGAAATAGCTGGTGTCGGTCAATAGTCAATATCTAAGAGCTTTGACAGAGCTTAAGATAGATATTAGTGCTGCAGTTCTTTGTATAACTGTACTATGTATATTATATTGCTGTCTTTTAGCTTGAAGTAGGTTATAAGGGCTTAAAATAAGACATTTTTGTCTGTTGTCTGTACTAGTTAGTACTGTAGGACCAGTAGTTCAAATTACACAATAGTATAGTATAATAGTAATAGTACAATTTAAAATAACTTTTTTTTATTTGAATATATTTTAACGTGATTTTTTCTTGTGATGGTAAAACTGATTTTTCAGCAGTCAATGCTCCAGTTTTCAGTGTCACATGATCCTTCAGAAATCATTCTAATATACTGATTTGGTGATCAAGAAACATTTCTTATTATCAGTGTTAAAAACAGCTGTGCTGCTTAATATTTTTGTGGAAACTGTGATACATATATTCTTCAGGATTCTTTGATAAATAGAAACTTTAAAAAAAACATCATTAGTTTGAAATGGAAATCTTTTGAAACATTTTAAATTACTTTACTGTCACTTTTGATCGATTGAATGTGTTTCTGATGATAAAAGAATTTCTTAAAAAAACCTTTTGAATAGTGATGTACTTTTTTTAAACAATTAAATTTAGGTTTATAAATGGCAATAAAATTAAACTAGTATAATGTAACACTGTGGCAGTAATGGCATATGTTGATTAATGATTTTTTGAAAGCCATTTTAACCAAAATGTCAGGGGAGGGGTGATATCAGTTCGCTAGATGTCCATCTGCCAAAAAGTTTAAAACTATTATATAATTAAAAACGGAACATTCTCATTTTCCACTAGATGTTGTTGTCTTCATCTCATCAGCAATTTAGATTTTTGGCATGCTCTGCAGCAGTTGACCACTAAAGGCCCGGGTATACTTCACTTTCAGCATTCTTTTTCGTCTCGTGCACAGCCATGTCCGCACAGCTTTCAAAGTAAACTCAGCTGCGGATGAGCGTGGACAGACGAGCTCGACACAAGCGCAGTATCACCTACTTGACTTGCTCTGTCTCAACATTCACCTCTCGCTTGCGCTGTTGTACACGGACCTTCCACACGGTCACAAAAATGGGGCTGCACTTGGATGATGTGCACGGACTTCCGCAGACACTTCTGATGACGAAAATTGGGATGTCTGACAGCCATCGACAATGGACAATGGCATCGTCTATCGGCCCAGCCCTAGATAAAACCTGGCTTATATTAGCTTATATTACATTATCTAATAGCTAACGTTGTGAGCAGATATTTCAGTTTGCGCAAGACATGTATATGAACAACCAATATAAGCTTTAGTGTTAGTGCAACAATAGGCCGACAGGGCCAACGGCTGTTACGTAAACTGCCCCAAAACTCAGCGGTCCATAAAACCATTCTCGTTGTTGAGCCCTTGAGAGTTTTGAGATTTTTATTTTGCCCTGCAGTTGCATTACACATTTCCTTCATATTCTGTAAAGTCAAGCCCTTATCTGTGCTCTAACTTCAAACTTGCACGCTCAAGCAAGATGATTCATTCGGCACTGAAGCCGTTCCAGCCCCTGCCATTTTGAGAAGACAGGGATTTCAGCTCTCAAAATGGTTCACATGTATACCAAACAATCGAAAGAAAAGCAATGCTAGCTCGGTAAAAGGGTGTGGGCAGATTATTAACAAGGTTTGTTGAAGGGCCTTGTACCCATAGGCCTTTGTTTCAAGTCCCCACAGAGAAAGTACAGATGAATGGTCTAAAACCTTGGCACAGATCATAGCAAGCCTACCTCGCTCTGCCGGTGTAGAAATGCGATGAATAGCTGACATTGAAGTGTACTCTGTCTCTGCAGCCTGTGAAAATATTTGAACAGGCCCGTTTATTCTGAAGGGTGCACCTGGCTCTTATTAACTGAAGGAAGTCAAAGTAGCAGCTGTGGAATTTTGGCTATTTTTACACAATGTGTGAAACAATCAGGCACGCCACACTCCCTCCGCTGCAGATTGCAAATACTCCATAACGGATTTATCTTTGAAGTTCAATTAATGAAACATGAATTGCAGCGAACTGTGAAATGTTACAGTTTGTTAGGACGTGGAGCTCGTATATATGTAGTGGGTATTTGCACGATAACCCCTCAGGCGGCGGTTAGCCTTAAAATACACAATTTATGCGAATGCACTAATGAGATTTTTGCGAGGACGAGGTCTTCCACAGCAGTGGAGACTTGTGTGGCTTGGGTGACAGTTTGAACCTCGTCTCTTGTTTATATTAGACAAGAATCAGAGTATCCCTGGAATGTGTCCTCCCTGGTCTTAATTTATCTGCAGTGGTCTGTGGTTTGTAATCAGATGCGTGGCCCTTGAGGTCCGCTCACCTTTGGACTGAGCAGGAGATGATGGCTGCAGAGCAGCGCTGTGTGATTGATAGAGAATCCATGCCTGCTGCTCTCGTCACACGTTGGACTGCTCAGAAAGGAATGCCCCTCTTTGACTGATGATGGATTTGCTGGCGTAGGTAGCGCTTTGATGTTCTGCTGCGCTTCCTGTGGCGTCCCTGGGGTCCAGATGACGGTTTTGAATTCTGATGTGTTTGTGAAATTGTAAATGTATAATAAAGATAATGAAAAGAGGGAGAGTAGAGGCGGATGCACGTTGGCAGAAATTCTGGAAGGTGCCTCTTTCTGGTGCACACAAATGGGTTTATTGAAATCGTTGGAGCTTCTTCTGACCTTTGCAGCCCCTCTGCACCTAAATACAGGTCTTGAAACAGTTCCTCTCCTTCAAAGCCTTTTTCTGTGAGTTTTATGTAGTCTTAACCTCAGGGAACAGTATTTCTCTTTTATGTCAGCAAAATTGTCGTAGCATCTTTGCTTTAGTTAATGGCCTCCTTTTTTTGACTCTTCCTTTTTGAGCTAAATTCCCCTCTCCACACGTAGCCCTTTTTTTTTCTTCTTTTTTTAACCTTCCCCTGTTCTTAGTAATAGATCCCTAAAGAATGAGCTAGGTTAAATGGTTCTGTGCTCCAGAAAACGCACAAATTTCCTCTTTACTTTCACACTGACTAAACCAAATATTATGGGGAAATTCCACTTACTCTTTTAACTAACTACTTCTGTTTCCAGCAACTGTCTTAACGTGAAGGCCTAATTATTTGTATTAACATTCAACAACTGAGACATAAAATTTGGTGAACAAAATCAAAATGAGTTCTTGAATGTTATATTAGTTGTACAAAATCTTATTAGAAACATTTGTAGACTGACAGTTAAAATCAAATCCTTTAATTAAAATGCATACAAATGGATGTTGAAAATGGAAAAAAAAAGAGAGATTTCTTTCCAGTAATCATGAGGGCACTGAGAAGTCATGTAAATTCATTGGTCAAAATGTGTGGGAACCCTGTATCTAGCTTCCTGGCTGGTCAGGAAGTTTCTCTGCATTAGGCACATTGTGGTGCAGAACTGTAGGAAACTAATTAACTGTCAAAACTAATTAGCTAGTCTGCAGATATAGTGTAGGCTGAGACTTTCTCTCTTTCACATTAGAGAAAGCGAGATTAACTGAGATTAGTTGTGATGTACATTGAGTGCACTCCTGCCTCCACCACACCCCTCACGAGGCATGCAGAAGAACACAGAAATAAATGCGGTGCCACAGTTCTAACCCTGTTGCTAAGAGTAGGACGCCTTCAATCATCTCTCAGTATGGTGTGGGAATGCAATCAGAGGCATAGCAGTACCCAGTCACCTGAGATGTACTAAATAAAGTGACAGCCTTTGAACCACCGCTCTTCTTACATGTAGTGCCATAAAGACACACACTGTGCAATGTGCACTTTAAAGCAAGGTTGTATTTTTAGACTGATTTGTTTTTAGACCGTCAATAACACTTAAGGGTTCTCATGTTACTGTTATCACTAATTACGAAGACTTTGCTTTGACTGTGAGGCTGTGACTGTAGATAAGTGTTGAGTAACCCTGGTGTTTTATTTGCAGTGCTTTGTCTCCAACTCCCAATTAAAATAAAAAATGAATGCAGTCTTTCCATGTAAATGTAGCTTATTTAGACAGATAGACCGATGAATGTCTTTGCCACCCGTACAATGGATAAATATCATAACCACTGGCATTTTGGCAATCATGTGACTAAATAATTTTACCGCACTAGCTTTGTGGGCTGACTCAGTCCTTTATTTAGCCTGTTGTTGACACTGTGTTTTAAGCAGCCCTGCCTGGTCTGTCCGAGGAATTTAATCTATGGCATATGAGATCCACAGAGAGACCATGCAGAGATTTGAAGACGTGGTTTCGTTTTCTGAGGCTTTGAGGCTGTTTTCATGTGCCCCCAATAAAACTTGCTTCAGAGCTCTGGTAACACTCATTGAAATGGGCCGATCTTTGACCTTGCCTCTCCAGGACCCCGTATCTTCTATCTCTCTCTAAACATTGCGTCGAAGAGCTGACCGCTCCAGGGCGCACACAAGTCAATCCATAATGGTTGATGTGACCTGATTTAAATTGCATTGATGGTAAGAACTAATCCATTACACCTAAGACACTCCTGCTGTTGTTCATAAACTTAACTTGTCAATATCTGCGCACAGAGGTGACCGGTCTGTTCACACTGTTTAAACGGCAAATTTGAATGCCAAGAATGAAGTTTTCTATGCATGGGTGGATGTTGTTAATGTTCCCTCTTAATCTTTGTTTATTTGGAAATTAGCTCTAACCCTCTGCTTTCTGGTCTTCTTCAGTTGTAGTAATTTGTTGTGAAACCTTAAAAGGTGCTTCAGCAGCCATGCGTCCCGTAGCTTGGCCATAAATCCAATATAACGGCTGCTTGACCTTTTTTCCAGCAAAGCCTTTCTGAACGTGTTGCAATTTTGCCAGAGGGATGGGAGAAGCGCACATTCCAGCCTCATTTCGCTCCATTCATTTGCAGCAGAAGCCATTCTCATCTCGTTTAGCGCGAACACACCGTTTACTCGGAGTTCTCTTGATTTAGTGGTTACTCTTCTCTTCAGGGAGTTCTTATGAGTCATTCCAGCACCACCTGACCTCTCGCCAAACTGCCAAGGCTGTATGACGCAGCCGCTGGTGTTCTGAGTAATTGCGTGCTGTAAGACGTGGCCGTCCGAAAACAAACATTTAATTTGCCTGTCCTCGTGCAGTCGCACTTGGATCTGCGTGCACCGGGGGACAGGGCTGTACGGGCCTGCCAAGTCGGTCCATAAAAGCAGCAACAGGTCTCGTATGTGCCTCTCGTCCTGCTGGTTTTAAATGCAAGTATGCCCCACCCACAATGCATTGCATGTCTCACAATGGAGGTTCTGAGTGAAGGATGTGATCCACCCCATTTGAATGTATCTTCTACAACCAGGAATGATGAATGGACTTGCATGACCTTATATATATTCCAGAGGATTATGCTCTAAATTTCATCCTCCCCTTTGAATGTCGAGCAGTTCTATCTTTAGAGAGCCGTTTGTTCTTAGCCCTGACAACCCTTTTGTCTTTCATTAAAGCTTATTTTTTTTAAAGGAGGGATAGTGTTATGTGTCAGCACTATTTGTGTGTTCCTTTGTGCTTTTGTTCATGGCTTTTTGTAGTGTTTGATGTTATGAATGTGCATTTGTGCTGCTTTGCCCTTGGTGAAATCTTAGATGAAATTCATGACTTTGCATGTGTGAATGGCCGCTCCCCGGTTACCAGATGTCAGTTTTGAGAAATATTTCTCTCCCTTTGCTTTGGGTGGTGATAAGTCAATTTTATGATTGGGCCGAGGTGAGCTGCTGCTCTGGCTATGAAGCAGATTCATGAACTGATAAGATAATAAATCGTCAAATCGGTGTATTTGTAAGTGTGCATAATTTAGCTTTGAATAATGACACCAAAAGATTTTCGCATCGGCTGGAAAAAGGTTTGTGGACCGACGTACAGTCAGTCAATGACTCAAGTGCCGCTGTCATAATCTATTTTCAAAGGTTATTGTTCTAACGTTCCTTCTGCCTGATGATAGCCAGATACAGATGCAGCATTAAATACTGGAAGTAGAACTGACCGCTTTGGCCACTCCCTTATTCTCTCAAATAACAATATTTAACATGTCTGTACTCTCTGTTTTCCAGGTTTTCCTCATTTGCCAAGCAGTTTGTACCCCAGCCATTACATTTCCTTGGGCCACCTTGAGCATCCACAGATCAGCCAACATGCTCTCTTTGACTCCCAAAAAGGTCTATATATGTCTGTAAAATAACATGTTTAACCATTATCACTGTGATTTATGTATGTATATGACTATCATAACATTTAGGCCTGAATGTGTATATAAAGTTATCTATCAGGGTGAATCTCTCTAAACTGTGAAGAAAAAAAGCAGAAATAATCCTGTCATCGTTCACCTATCAGTCGACGCAAATTCAAAAGAGAAAAAAATAAAATTAAGCCTATTTTAGGAGTCTTGACACATAAATTACCTACAGTAATGCAAAATAATAGGCTAATAATAATAATTATTGTTTAATATTAAAATTTCTAAAATTAAGTATTTCATGGTAGTTTTTCTTATACTGAATTTATGTAGAATTTAAATTCAATGTAAAAAAAGTTATTATTTTACTTTTATCATTATTTATTTGTTTTGTGAAAGATTCTTTTTTTCATATTTTGATTTGGGGATGAAAAATATTATTATTATTTTAAACCATGCCATTTTTGCAGTATACTTTATCTGTCACAGTAAAATATTACCATGTAAAACTTTAGACTTAATTCTGCCTCAACAGGCAGCACATTGCTAGCGCTTGAACTTTTACATGTCCTTTGCTTTCTGCTCTGCTGTACTTACAGATAGTCTCATTTAGAGTGTTTTAACAATTTAATAGTATGTGGTCGATCTTTTTATATACTTTCTGCACTTTAGAGCCTTTGAACAGTCTTATCTTTTGCACCAGATGTCTAAAGGTCTGACAGGCTCACTCTTTCCATTTTGTTCTCATTTTCTCAGAGGGGTTTTACCTGCCAGGTTCAGTGCACTCCCAGTCTGCAATGGCCAGGAGCCCAGTGGCTCACATGCCCGGCTCCTTCTCCAGGGAAAAGGAGGCCCTGCCTCCTCACAAAAGCTCTAAAGACTCGAACAGGGATCTGGGAAAAGAGAAGCCCTGTAAGAGTGACCTAGGCCACTCCCTCCCAAGGAAGGAACGAGAAAGGCCAAAAGAGGAGTCACGGCCGCACAGTGTGGTGGACCTCACCTTGGATGTCAAGGCAGAAGATGAGCGAAGAGTGAGCAACTCGGAGAGGTCTGCGAAAACTGCAGAACACGCTTGGCCTTTCTCTCACCAGCACTCGCCTGCTCTGAGCACCATGGACACTAAACCCAAACAATCTCACCAGAGTTTACTTGGCAACTGCGGGACAAGCAGCAGCACGCCAACCCGACACCAGAGTACAGAACAGGACAGGAGGGACAGGGACCGAGATGAAGAAACCAGCCGATCAGGGGGCCACCTTTCCTCCGACAAGCAGAGAAGATGCGATTCGGTTGCTACATCAGCTGGCACTCTGCATGTGTCATATGCCAGTCCCTCTTCTCTGCAGCCCAACCCATCCCATCTCCCGCCCAGACTGGTGTCCTCTGGCACCTACCCTCCCCCTCACCACATGCCGCCCAGCATGTACCCGCTCTACTCTACTGCAAAAGAGCCAGGCAAAGAACACAGAGTGATAGCTCCTACTTATGTGCCTTCTGTCGAGGTTTACGATGAGCGAAAAGGGCCAATTCAAATTGCCTCCCAAGCTCGAGATAATAAAAATGACAAGAGTAGGGAGAGGGACTCGCACAGATCAGCCCTGCAGGTGGGAAATGAGAGAACACATATGGACCATGGTCGGTCCTCCGTTAGGAGCGAGTCTCCCCCTCATGGGGACTTTAAGAAAGACATTTTACGAGAGGAAGGTTCGATAATTAGGTTGAATGGTTTGGCCATGAAAAAGCCCTTGCATTTGGAAATGTGCACAAATAAATCTGGAAACAGCCCAGATGCCAGGGACTTATCCAACACTACATCAAAACACATGATCAAAATAGGACTCGAGACTGAATCTCGCAGCCAAGAGTGGGACAGGGCTCAAAGGTCTGCCCATCCGTTTTCTGGAATGGATCCAGCTACGCGTCATTCGGAACAGCATCCGTTGAAGGCATTGGGTTCTGCTGAACCCAAATGGAAGCCTTTCGAGATGGGCAATTATGCTACCAGTCACATTGCCGCATTGGCGGCCCAACACACCCATGGCCCGCGAGGTGAAGAAGAGGGCAAGCGAATGTACCTAGACACTACTGGCTTACATAGAAGCAGTGGCGGAAGTCCCAAGGGGCACGGGGAGGTTTCGGCCATGCAGAGCCTCATCAAATACAGTGGCAACTTCTCCAGCGAGTCTGGCTCCAGGCACGGATCTGATAGCTGTAGTCCTTTTGGAGGACTGGGCAGCATGAAACTGGAGGCTGGTTATCCCGGCGTGTCTAGAGTTCAGCACCTTCCACCCCAGCAGTCTGGAAAGCAGTTGAAGAAGGAACCTGAGAGACCTGAGAGTGCTAAGTCCTTTGGCAGAGAAGGAAACTCTTCTCAGGGGGAAGCAGAGGTTCGTCATCCACCGGTAGGCATTGCGGTGGCTGTTGCCCGCCAGAGGGACAACAGCAGCAAGCCCAGCACGGTATCGGACAGGGACAGGCCAATTCTTGGAGGCGCCATCAAAGGTGTGTTGCCTCTTATTTTAAATTACAATTCTTTAGTCAATTACTTATCCTCATGTTGTTCCAATTACTTATCCTCATGTTGCTTAGCAATCGAATCTGCTTCGGGAAGGGACAGAAAAGAATAGAGAGAATAGCATTCATTTATGTGCTCTTGTGTGCAAGGAAATTGCCGTAATAACATTAGTCCTCACACTCCGAGAGAAGGTTTGAATTTACATGTAAAACAAGTGTTGGGGACAGAGCTTTGCTTGACTAATTTGCCCTCTTTTTGATGCAAACGGATAGCATGTCGGACAGGCTTTTGGTAACCTTGGAAACACTGAAACCTTTTCCCTGGAGCATGACCGAGATCGGTGTGCACTTTCGTCCCCCTCCTCGGTTTAGAAGAACACAATCTCTTCTCAGCCGCTGACTGTCAGTACTGAAAGGGTCAATACACTCCTACCTAAATCCCGCTCAGATACTTTCTACGCATTTATCTTTTGCTATAGAGGGCTGTGTTGTTGTGGTATTTTGAACACAGACTTCAAAGGCTCTTTTAGTTTAGTTTGAATTCTGAAATGCTGCTTGTTTTGTCTGATGATTCTCCAAATGGCTGTGTCTCTATGAAGAGCAATTTGAACTGTATATAACACCACAGTGGTGTTGAAATATTGATAAGTGACTGATGGACCTCAATGGGTTCTTGTAAATGTGATATGTTACTCTGCATAGATTCTCCGTGGGTTTTTTTGTCTGCACAGTCGGTCTGCAATCTCATAGATGTGTAAGACAGTGCTTATGACTGGTGCTGAGTATTAGGACTGATAAACACCTTTGGAGTTTGGGCTGTTTCTGGAGCTGTGTATTTATAAAGAGAAAATGGTAACATTTAAAGGATTAGTTCACTTTCAAATTAAAATTTCCTGATAATAAATAATCTTTCTTCAGTCAAAAAGAAATGTAAGGTTTTTGATGAAAACATTCCAGGATTATTGTCCTTATAGTGGACTTCAACGGCTACCAAACGGTTGAAGGTCAAAATTACAGTTTCAGTGCAGGTTCAAATGGCTCTACACGGTACCAGACGAGGAATAAGGGTCTTGTCTAGCGAAACGATCTGTCATTTTCTAAAAAAAAAAATTTACAATTTATATACTTTTCAGCCTCAAACGCTCGTCTTGTGTAGCTCTGCGTGAACTCTGTGCTTTCCGGTTCATGACAGTTAGGGTATGTCGAAAAAAAACTCCTATCATTTTCTCCTCCAACTTCAAAATCGTCCTAAATCATCAACCTACATTGCCGTTTTACCTTTTTTTTTCTCTTTATTTTAACAAAGGGTGTTTGACCTGTGCCATGTTCAATTTGTAAACACTGGGTCGCGTTCTTCTCAAGCGATTGGAGGACGATTTGAAGTTGAGGAGGAAATATGAGATTTTTTCGACCCCACACTACCCAACTGTTTCGAACGGGACTGCACCGAGGACGCATGCGCATTGCAGAGCTACACAAGATGAGCATATATACAAGTATATACATTTTTATTTTATTTTTTTAGAAAATGACAGATCGTTTCACTAGATAAGACCCTTATTCCTCATCTAGGATTGTGTAGAGCCCTTTGAAGCTGCAATGAAACTGTAATTTTGACCTTCAACCGTTTGGTAAACGTTGAAGTTCACTATAAGGAGAATAATCCTGGAATGTTTTCATCAAAAAACTTAATTTCTTTTCGACTGAAGAAAGACGTAAACATCTTGGATGACATAGGGGTGGGTAAATTATCAGGAAATTTTAATTCGAAAGTGAACTAATCCTTCAAGTCTTGCCAGACTGGCAGACGCTACTAGGGTTTGGTTTTTTAAAGCCAAGAATGGTTTGTAAGAAATGCATGTGGTTGGTATCTTAAAATGATTTAGTGGTGCAACGGATCACAATACTCACGGTTCGGATCATATTATGGATTTTGAGTCACGGATCGGATAATTTTTCGGATCAGCAAAAATAAAAAAACCAATTAGATAAAGCTTACTTTAAGTACTTCTATACCACAGCAAAAAACTACTATCTTAACTAATAAAGCTAGTAATAAAACAAGAACAATTACACAAACTACAAGCATAGAAATTTTATGTATCTTAACATAAACGTTACCAAATAAAGCTCTATTTGTAACAGTAGTATTATTGTGTGCAGAATATATATTAATAATTAAGTTACAATACACACAAATAGTGCTTCACTAACACAGTTAAATACAGATTACACCCGCTTTGTAAAGCTGTGGTTATTTTGATTAGCAGGACAGAAATGTGGTTTTATTGCTGCTGGTCTCTTTAACGACCAATGCTAGGACCTAATACTGCACACATCAGGTTTGTTTTTCCAGCGTTTGTTCACTTAAGACATAACCGACGGGTTTACTAGGGAATAATTGTCCAAAACGGGTATTTTTAACAAACTGTGGGTCTGTGAACGAGGAATTAAATGCGAGGTTTTCAATCATGGTGTCGGTTCTCTATTTCCTCTCTCTTTCTCTCTTCTCTCTCTCTCTCTCTCTCTTTCTTTCTTTCTCTCTCTCTCTCTCTCACTCTCTCAGTCTCTCTCTCTCTCTCTCTCTCTCTCTCTCTCTCTCTCTCTCTCTCTCTATCTCTCTCTCTATGGGGTGATGCCTGTGTGTGTGTGTGTGTGTGTGCGGCAGAGCTCACAGAAAACAGTACGCGAGTTAAAACTGCCTGAATGTGTAAACTGGCAAGACAAAACATGTGCAAATGATAAACTTTAACTCTATGATGGTAATTACACAGTTAACCGCGAATCACATGGCTTGCCGAACCTTGCAGCCTGATCCGTACAGATCACGGATCATCTACGATCCGTTGCACCCCTATAAGTGAGGAAAAATGAGATCATTGGCAAATACTGCGCAGTTAGCAAATTTAGTAAAAGTATTTTGGATCAGATGTCAATGTCTTCAATTGTTGTAATGTCCTGCAGGCCCAATCCACACAGAGGAAGAGCAAGGAGACGAGAGGACGCATCACGGCGACGAGCGCCTGCTGTCGGGACGTGTGGAGTGCGAGCATGAGAAAGTGTTAAGGTAAGATGAGAGTTTATAAGCGCTGGCGTAAAGCGCCTTGAGCACTTTGAGTGCATGTTAAAGTGAGCTCTCAGAAATGTACTAGGCATCGGTCTAGCTGTTAATTCAGTCCTGCATTGGGAGTTTTAGTTGCATTAGTTCAGTAGATCTGGAAAAACTCTTAACCTTGCCTTTTGTGTCAGTTTTAGGTCACAAGTCATTTCTTAGGATAACTTTTCAAACTCTTACGTTGGAGATTTATAGAGGTTTATGTTTCACTGGCTGTAAATTTTAACTGTGTGGTGACAGCTGTTGATGTTGCTTTAAACAAGAGGGCTAAAGTCACATTGACATTGGTCATTTTTGTGGTAAGCCAGCCACTCAGTTGGAGGAAAATATATCAGAACTATTATTATTGTGTATTAAATTTGTTCTCATTGTTTGTGTGTGTTTTGTATTCTCATTCAAAATAGTTTTACAAAGAAATGAGCAGTAGACCTATCTTTGAAAATTTGTTTAGAAATATGCTCATACTCTGATACATACTCAGGCCATATATTTATCATAATAAAAGCATTTTATATTTTACATGTATGCATCATCTCAAGCATATGTTTGAGATCACATGATTGGCCATTTACTAAAATGCATCATGGCATTCAGTGGTGTTTGTGGTGTCCACATTGCTAGCTGTCAATGTAAGTGCAAGACCCCTGCCATATAGTCCAGCACAAGATGAACAAAAATTACAGAGGGCACTTTTTAGAGTCCCAGCATTAAAGTATGGGTATTTTCCGCTACTTTAACTTTCTAATGCCAAATGGTATATTTCCCTATGTCCTTTGTGTTATACAAAGGGTGTCAACAGTGTTGGTTCAGAGGTTTGATTGAAAATGGAACAGGACAGTTTTCTCCCAAAAGCACAGTATTGAGCTGAAAAAGAGAGCTAGGGATTGATTTTTTTTTTTTGAGGTGCCCTGATGTTGTGTGGAAGCTGGTGATAGGGGCAGCTAATGCATGGATGTCCTGTGAAGGTGACTCATTAAAGTCACTTCAGTAAATCAGTGACAGCTTGAATGTGTGGCTCTTTAAAGATACTCTCTTTGCTGCCTTGGTTGAAGCTAGTTTATAATCTCAGCAGATATTTAGCAGCAACACTGAAGTGTTGAAATGTGCCAAATAGATGTTTTCTAAAAAGAATTTAGAAGCCTGGATGAAAGTCTGTTAATTAATTTATTAAAATAATTCACCTTGTAGTAAGGACTAAACGTATCCAGCCAGTACGAATGGATTCTTGCTTCTTTGATTCCACACACTGGTTAAACAGAGCAACATTTTACTTTCATTGGTCATGCTCTCAGCGTGGTTTTCTTTAGAGTGGATGGATTTATGGCAACAGTTCTCAGCAAATATGAGCCTATTTTCAAAGTGTGGCTCTCATTTCGAGGAGCAGAAAAAATCATCCCCACTGGGGAAATTGGTGCTTATAAAAGTGACTGGCTCTCTCAGCAGGATTCCACCCTCAGTGTCTGTCCTTAAGTGTAAGACAGAATAGACGTTATAGACTGGGGAATTTGTGTCTCAGTCAGGGCTAAATGGCAACCAGTCTTCCTGTTGGGCTTTAATAAGCATGAATTTTGCATTGTAAAAGCATCTATGACATACATTTTCCTGGTTATCAAATGTGGGCACCTGGATATTGGGCACTTAGTAGACTTTTAAAGGAACAGTTCAGCCAAAAATGATAATGACGTACTCGCCCTCATATTGTTCCAATCCTATGTGATGCATTTCTTCCATCAAACACAAGGTGAATTTTTGAGGAGTTTTCTTGCCCACTATAATGAAAGTGGTTGTCGAGATTCAAATGATAAGAAAAACACCTTAAAAGCACTTTTTATTTTTTTTTATTCTTATTTTTTTCACAAATTCACTTTGTTCCATCAAACTGAAAGTCGTTGATGTTTAGAAGAGTAAACCGTGTTTACAGTGTTTTTTCTGGGTTGTTTTTAGAATTCAGATTCTAGCAAATATAGCAACAGTCTTTTCATTTTTGTTGAAAATATGTAGTAAAGCACCAAAAAACTAAACAAAAAATATGGAAATTATTTTGTGATTTTTAATTTAGTCTGTTAGGCGTAATAAATTCTAAGAAATTAAGTGACTACTTCATTCAGGTAGGCCATGACATCAAGACTCTTGCATCTTTAAAAAATATTTGATAATATTTAAAAATAATAATAAATAATCAAAAGTAAATTAGAAAACTGCTTTTTGGCATATTTCTTACCCTAAATGTACTTAAGGATACACGGCAAAGGACGTATATTTGCACAACAGGTGCATGTTTTCCTTTTCCTTTTTTTATCGGAATTGTGGCATTTTCTTTTTTTTTTATACTACAGAGGCTTTTTTAAAATGTAGTCTTTAATTTGCAATTAGGAAACGTAAATACTAGCTGACTTTACAATTGACAGGTCAACCTCTAATAAGTTAAGTCTCTTGTAATTCACAGAGAGAATAAGGAGTTGGCAGACTACACCCAGTTACATCCACCTATGGTGTCTGCTAGTGGACTGAACCCCAACCTGATGGTAACTGGTGGACCCACTCTGGCTGGTGCTGGCCGCTGGCCTGCTGACCCCGCCTCCCACCTGGCCTCCCACACATGGCTGCCCCGGCCAGGAGCCCCCTCCATGTGGCTGTCTGGTTCTCCATATGGTACCTGCCTTTTTTCGCCTATGCCTGTCGTATAAGAATTATGTCATGTTACAAGCAATTGCCGTGTGTAGTGTTGTCAAAAGTACCGATGCCGGTGCCAGTCAGTACTGAAATGTTAAAAATGGGAAGATACCAGCATTACATTTATGCTAACATTGAGCGGATTCTTAAAAAAATGCCTCTGGTTGGCCATTGTGTTCTCGTGCTCAACAGATATATCTGTGATTGGCTACAGTGATCATCGCTTCACGCTCTTCACCGAGCGCTTACAGATACACACGGGAGCGTTTGAAAGCCGTGTCTATCAGCAGATCCGTCTATGAGCAGATATATTAGGAATCCACTGATAGACATGGCTTTCAATCGCTCCCGTGTGTAAGCGCTCGGTGAAGAGCGTGAAGCAATGATCACTGTAGCCAATCACAGACATATCTGTTGAGCACGTAAACACAATGGCCAATCAGAATCCGCACAACAGCACTCAAAATGCTAGCGGGAATGCTGGTATCATCACATTTTTTAAATTTCAGTACTGACATCGGTACTTTTGACAACACAAGCCGTGCAGTAAATCATGGGCTAATTTTCATTTTTGGGTGAACTATCCCTTTGAGTAATAAATGATTATGGGTCATGGAATTTGGAATGCTGCAGAACTGTGTTGTGAATGGGATTTGGACGCTGAATTATTTCCTTGAGGCGGTCTGTTGCCCTGCCAGACGGCCCGAGCGTTTTGTCTAGGCTGAGTGTTTTAGACATTCTTAGAAACAATCAGTCTCGCTCCACAACTTCCATCCAAGAATAACAGTGAACAGCATGGTCAGTTCACAGTTGTCTGACGTTTGAGTTTCTGTCTAGACTTTACTTTAAAAACAAAAATGTCCCCTAAGTAAATTGCTGTAGTTAAAGTGCTGTGCCTCTTGGCAGGATTTCAACAAGGTCAGTGCTCCACGCACAAGGGTGAGATTATGGTGGGAATGGTGATTCTCTTGGGAATTAACTCTTGTGTGTTCACGAAGCTGCTAGAAAGCAAGTGCAAATGGACCGTCAACTACAAGTACGGTGAACCCAACCATTTTCCCCTCGTTGTGTACAGGTCTGGGTCCCCCTTCCCTTCATCAGGCGCTGCCTCCAGGATATCCTCCTGCCTTGACAGGCTCCATCCCACCACCTTACCAGTTTGCCCGAGATCCTCAAACCGGGCAGGTGGTCGTTATTCCGACAGAGCATCTGCCACACTACGGTATGTCCCATGTATTCGCCACTGTTTCTGTGTTCATATTTTCCCAGTCTCTCCATTCTCACACACTAATTTAATTTAATTTCTAAGAGTGAGTGGGAGTGATATTCCTGACATGTAGCAGAATAAATCTACTTGATGCGTGATGCTCAAGCATTCCTCCTGTTCTTTTAAAAGCTGAGATGTTAGAGCGAGGTCCCCCGCTGTGGTCGGCCATGTACCCGCCAGCAGGAAGCTCTCTGCAGCATGCCCATCAGCTCCAGCTCCTCTCCCACCAACAGCTCCTCCGCCAACAGGAGCTCTACATGATCCAGCACCAGACCGCACAGGTCATGGAGCTGCAAAGGAATGCACAGTTAGTGGTATGAGACTCTTTGTCTTGTCAGTGTCATTATAATCGTTGGGAGGCACTCCTGTATTTCCTATATAGTCTTTCAGGTCTGTTTGCACCAACTCTGAATGTTCAGCATGGAAAACAGGCCTAAAACCAAATGCCTATATGAAGTCTTTGTATCAAGTCTGAAATATTGTACTGTGGTTTTTGGTTTTTGTGAGAAAAATTCAGAGTTTTGGTTTTTTACTATTATTATTGCTTTTATAAATTTGCAAGTATTTTATACTTTTTCATTTTTTTTTTTATTTTTTTTTTTTACATTTTTATTACTTTTTTAACTTTTTGTATTTTTGAATAGGCTTGTAATTAAGTATTAAAGTTTCGATTTATTATTTTTTTTGATGGCGCAGGAGAGATTAAATGCAAGTCAAACGAGGACAGATTTGGAGGAAAAGCCAGACAAGAGAGGAGCTGAAGGGGCCAAATCCAGTCTCTTGGGCATCCCCACTCCAGCCCTGCACTCACGCAAGCCTCCCCCACGCTCCCCGACCCCCTCCACCTCGTACAGCAAAGCCCTGACGCCGCTGGCTGTCCCGCCGCTGCCTTCACCCGTCACTGCACTGAAGTCTGAGGAGAGACCCAAAGTGGAGAAGTCCTTCCCTCAACAGCCCTACTCCCATCCGTCGTCTCCTGTCCCTCACTCAGTCAGCCCTGCATTGGTATCACCCCCTCCTACCTCCCCCATCCAGACCAAAGAGGAATCTGTGGAAGTGCCTGAGAAAGAACCACTCAGTCTACAGAAGCAACCTTCTACTCCCTTCCCATCCATGTACCGTGGTAAGTGAGAAGATCAGCATTCCCAAATTAAATGTCCAGGTTTGAGTCTGATTAAGTTGTCACAGTCGCCACAACTGTAGATTTGCATGGTCTTATGAAGTAATTGTTTATTTGCATATTGCATAGTAAATGAGAGGAACACTAATCAAAAACTGAAAGGAAAGCCGTTTAATAATGCATGGTCATTAATCACCATAGTGCTGTTTTTAAAGAAATATGTTTGGGAGGGGACTGAGAATCCACACAGGACAGCAGTCAAATGCAGTTTGCTATTCTTCATGTCAGAATGTGCAGGGTAGTGCAGTCTTAATGAGTAGCCTGCAAATATCCCCACATATGGGATTACCAGCTGCCACTTCACTGGAATAGAGACTTCTTATGACAGCAGCCCTTTTGTACCCATATCTATGGAACGATATTCCGGACAATTTTCAAATAGAATAGCAAATTTGTATTTTCAATTGCGTTTTCAATATGTGGACGCATAAATTGTGACAATCCAAATGCAATTGCAAATCCTGCATTAGCGTTTGCATTTTCGCTTTCGCGAACGCACAGTGACGGCCAAATTTCAAATGAAAAAGCAAAGTCCATTTGCAACTGTATTTCCCATGTCTTAGGAGTTACGAGCCTGTCATATTTAAATAGCAATATTAATTACCACGTCTGCTTTTTCACTCTCGCTGCGTCGCGCATGTAACCTGCCAAAACTCAAATGGAATCGCAATTCCTTTTGCATTTGAATTTCCGATGTCTATATGGAAAGCTGCCAATCAATGTGAGGGGGCGGGGCTATACTAGGGGGCGTGTTTGTGTTGGTTCACCTGTGTGAACGAACAGACAGTGCAACCTTCTTGGCACAATACATAATTATGTCTTTTTTACCCCAAATGTAGCGAGTATCCCCTGCTAACAGCAGGAGCCACAACGGTACGCACAATAGGTCAATATTCACTATTAACCAAACACTTTTCACCTGTCTCAGAATCTCTCACTGTTTACACTCACTTACACTTTTAATCCGTAATAGAGAGTATCACACCTGCCTCAAGACCTTTTACCGTTTGCACTCCACTTGATGCACTTAAGCAAACAAACTAATCTATACTTATTTTCCACCTTACTTTATATTTTATTCAACAGTTTTAATCCGTTAAGGAGTTTGCGTCCAATACATGGCACCAAAGCGTTGCGCCTGCCTCAAGATATTTCGCTATTTACAGCCACTGGACACCGCAATTGATGAACGTGATTTTTTATGTCATCTTGCCTTGGCTGTGGCGTGTTCCGTGACAGCTGCACCTAGATCTGACTGCTGAAGTGTCATCTGGGGCAGGCAGAGTAAGAGTAACAGCATTTTCTGTTTTGTCACATGCATCTATCGGATCGTAAACAGACAGAGATCTTGAGGCAGGTGCACATAGTCTTATTAGATAGGAATAAGATATAGGTTTGCAAATAGGTAAATACATGTAGATTTGCACTGTCTGTTTGCTTCAAGTGGAGTGCAAATGGTAAAAGGTCTTGAGGCAGGTGTGATACGCTCTCTATTATGGATTAAAAGTGTGAGTGAGAGTAAACAGTGAGAGATGCAGACAGGTGAAAAGCGTTTGGTTTAATAGTGAATATTGACCTATTGTGCGTACCGTTGTGGCTCCCGCTGTTAGCAGGGGATAATCGCTACATTTGGGGTAAGAAAGACATAATTATGTGTTGTGCCAAGAAGGTTGCACTGTCTGTTCGTTCACACCGGTACGAAACTGATTGGTAGCTGCCTTTAGCGGAGCCTTTACCGATTACCTCCATTGATCCGAGCATTCGGCACGGTCGTCTGTGAGTGACGTCACCTCCCAACACAAACACGCCCCCTAGTATAGCACCGCCCCCTCACATTGATTGGCACTTTCCATGTAGACATCGGAATTCAATGCAAAGGATTTGCGATTCCATTTGAGTTTTGGCAGGTTACATGCGTGACGCAGCGAGAGTGAAAAAGCAGACGTGGTAATTAATATTGCTATTTAAATATGACAGGCTCGTAACTCCTAAGACATGGGAAATACAGTTGCAAATGGACTTTGCTTTTTCATTTGAAATTTGGCAGTCACTGTGCGTTCGCGAAAGCGAAAATGCAAACGCTAATGCAGGATTTGCAATTGCATTTGGATTATGTCACAATTTATGCGTCCACATATTGAAAACGCAATTGAAAATTTTAAATTGTCCGGAATATCGTTCCATACATATCCCCTGGCTGTTTCCCTTTAAAAATGTTCAATGCTTAGAATAAATTGATTTTCTGCTCACGGTGAATTCTGAATGTATGAGTATGCACGAATGTGTTGGCCTATGTGTATAAAAGGGCTTTTGAAATGCTTGTGCTGAGGCCATTTGGTTCATGAAAGTTTCATAAAGCCCCTGTGCCGGAGAACATGTGGGGTTATTAATAACTTTGTCACTCTGTCGCAAGGAACTAAAGCCCTTCTACTCTTTGCATAAGCACCTCAAAAACCTGTCTCTTCCGTTTCTTTGGCAGAAATTCCTCCCGGCTACCCGTATCAATCGATAACAGCACCTTTCGGCAGCCATTACCCCTACCTCCTCCAGCCGGCTGCTGCTGCAGATGCTGACGGCCTGGCTCCAGATGTGCCGTTGCCGGCTGAGACCTCCGAGCACTTGGTAACCACCACAGATGTCAAACCCCAGCACTTGTGTTCTCCAGTGGTTGTCGAGCCACTTCAGCCATCCAGAGGGCCAGAGTCCATGGAAGAGGTGTTCAAAAAAGAGCCAAACCTGGAAGACAGCAAAGAGGTCCTGAGCCAGGACAGCCTGAGGCGTGCACCCATCACCACTCAAGACTCTAGCACCCCCACAGAGGCAGAGGCACACCCTAGACACACAGCCACACCATCGCCAGAGGAGGAATCAGATGAGGAAGATGGGGAGGCTGTCAAAATCAAAGCTGCCACCTCAAGCCATCCAGGGCTGTACGAAACATCTAGGCCGGACTCTGAGAGAACCACCAGAGTAGAAACTGCAGAGGGCTTAATGGGTCTGGTAGACCAAGTCTACAAATCATCATCTAATTACAGTGACACACACCATGTAGTTTGTGACATCCAACCAGCAAAACCGCCCTCAGATCTCTCTGATAGCCTGAACCCAGTAGACCTCAGAGATCCTGTCTTGGACGCTCCACACCTAGAGTCCAAACTTGACAATCCTTTCCTGCCTAACAGCAGCCCTCCTTACCTTCAGCCCTCTTCCGCACCGGTGGCCATCCTGCCTGAAGACCCCATGGCAGGCATGTTCGCCCTGGTCACAGCCAGTGAGCTTCCGCAGGCCGGAGCAGTGTCCATCCTGGCAGATGCATGTGGCTCTAGGTCTGAGCTCTGCGCGGTTGTCAGTCCCCTGGAGTCCACTGCTCTGGAAGGCATGGCCCTGCTCAGCCAAATGGCAGAGCTGGAGATGCAGAGGCAGCCCATAGATGACACACAAGGTGAGTCTCATTTCAGAGAGAGAAGGGAAATCTGAAGGATGTGGGACTTGATCTAGTGTGCTCCAACAGTTCTCAGGGAAGCGGGGTGATTGGGGAGAGAGATTTGCTTGCTGTAGTGAGCTGTAAAGTAAAATGTGCTGAAACAAGCTCAGGAATTGTTTCAGCTCTAGTGAATATATTCAGAATTGACTGGAGTGTTGAACAGTGTGCCAAGTTGCTCGGTCTTCAAGGTTTTTTTTTTTTTTTGAGTAAAACATTTGTTTAAAGAATAAGTAAATGCAGCTATCTGATCTTTTAGATGTATCTGGATGTCAAATCCATTAATGCAGTCTGACACAAGAAACACCCATAGACTGATGTATTGGAGAATGTGGGGTAGCCGCGTGCTCCCTAGAGGTAATTAATGTTGGTATCGATCGTGTGTTTGTGTGTGCAGCTGTAATGCTCTGTGGACTGGAGAGTCTGTTGGAAGCTGGCAGGCAGGTCCTCCTGGAGGCCATTGAGTGTCAACCTCAGGTTATCATCCGCCTCCCCCGAGAGCTCAACCCTAATAAGAAATACAGCTGGAGACAAAAGAAAGATGAACCTGTATGCTTGCCTTTTTATTACTCTTTTTATTTTCTTCTCCCTCTTATAAACCTGTGCTTTACAAGTTGTTTTTTTTTGCGCTCTAAGAATTGTAATTCTAAGATGTTTGCAAATTTAAATACAAGCAATGTTAACACATTTAATTTGTCATGTTTACAAATTCCAGTAGCATTTGAATTGCTCACATTTTTAACAATGTTTACAGATGGTGGCATTAGAATTTTTACATTTGAGCAGTGTTTACAAATTCCAGTGGCATTTTCATTGTTTTAACTGTGTTGACATAGTGGTGTTTGATGCTTTAACATTTAAGCAGTACTTATAATTTCCAGTGGCATTTGAATTTTTACATTTTATCTGTTCACAGCTCCTGACATTTGAAGGTTTAACTTTTAGCAGTGTTTACAAATTCAAGGGCATTTGATTTTTTTTTTTTTTTTTACGTTTGAACTGTTTAAGTTGGAGACGTTTGAAGTTTTTACATTTAATAAGTTTCACAATACATTAATTTTTTTCTACAAATTCAATTTCAATTTGAAATTTTACATTTAGCAATGTTTACAATTTTTTTTTGTTTTTGCAGTGTTTGACCTTTTGCATACGGACATAGTGGGTATAGAAAAGAATCACCACCTTTAAAATAACCACACTTTATTGCTTTGCAGCCTGAAATGAAGACCGACACAGTTTTTGTTTTATCCAGCTGTATTTACTCAGTGCAACTTATAACAGCCAAGTGACAATATAACACCAACATTCAGAAAAAAATTGTTCAAAAAAAAAAAAAATCACTAAGTTGGAAAAAAGATCACCCCCTACTAAAAATGAACTTGACTCAATCCACAAGCCACCTAATCACCTTCTTAATGGCACCCAAAGCCATTTGACTTTCAACTGTGATCAGTTGTGGTCATTTTGATTAGCTCAGCATGAAAAGAGTTTTGCTGGAGCATTTCAGTCCTTGGTTGTGCAGCTGAAGCAAACAATCAACTATGGGTGGCAAGGCACTGTCAAAAGATCTCCAGGATAAAGTTGTGGACAGGCACAAGTTAGGAGATGGATACAAAAAAAATTCAAAGGCCTTATCAATGCCTAGAAGCACATGAAGTAAATTATTAAGAAGTGGAATGTATTTGGTACAACACAGACCCTCCCTGGATCAGGATGACGCTCCAAACTGGATGAAAGAGTCAGAGGAAACTGATCAGAGAGGCGACCAAGAGGCCTACAGCAACTCTGAAACAGTTGCAGGAATTTATGACCACGAGGTCATCAATATCTCATTCAGTCACCACAAATGTGTCTTTTATGGTAGGGTTGCAAGAAAAGATGCCGCTCCTCAAGAAAGGCCACGTGCAGTCAGACTGAGCTTTGCTAAAACGCACCTTGAAGATTCTGAGGCCGATGAGACTAAAATTGAATTATTTTGCCTCAACACCAAACGACAGAAATCCAATACAGCTCACCATCCAAATAACCCCACTCCTACAGTAAAGCATGGAGGTGGTGATATCCTGTTATTGGGTGTTTCTTTCTCTTGGCCCAGGGACTGAGCACTGTCCCCCCCCCCCCCCCCCCCCCCCCCCCCCCCCCCCAGTGATAGAATGAAAAATGGATGGGGCAAAATACCGTCAAATTCTTGAGGGAAATCTGCTGCCCTCTGCCAGAAAGTGGTCAATGGGAAGAAGGCTTACATTCCATCATGACAATGACCCAAAGCACACAGCAAAACTGACACACAGTGGTTGAAGGAGAACGGTTAATGTTTATAAATATGCGCTCATTCTAGATAGGGATGTGTGCGACGACTAATTTGACTGTCGTTTAAACGAAAGTTTTGTATCTGACTAGTCTAAAAGCAAGAAACCCCCAAAAGATGGTAAGAAAAAAAAAAAACTCTGTGCGTGCGTGTAGCATATAATAGCCTATATTTGAAATACTTAATCTATAAATCACACTGTCAAATCCCTCAATGAATTTCGCTTGCCACACTTAATTGCCTCGCGTTTGACTTTCATTTTAGGCGGTCCGTTAAAAAAAAAAAAAAAAAGAAGCGTATACAACTCATCGTCGGCCAAAGCATAGCTTATTTATTCAAATCAGCTGGGGAAATGCAGAACAATGGAAAATCAATCAATAGCCTGACAGAATTCTTCATCTTTATATAACGTTAGCCAACATATTAAAACACAAGTCAAAAACAATAGGAAGGTTTATCAAGAAATAGCATTAAAATGGCTTTTAAAAACGTACTTCGTGTAGGCTATATTGTCTAAAAACAAAACAATGCCCATTTTACTTACTCAGACAATGCGTTATTTGTTCAGTGAAATTATTAACGTGGTCTGGTGAAAGACGGGACCTGAGGCGATTAAAATTAAAATTCCTGCACTTGAAAAATCGCGCTCGGCAGGAACTGAACTCGCAGACACGCAGAGATAACGAAAAGCAAGCCGATAGAGTTTCAGAAAGCGCCTGGACATCCCGCACCACCACCGAAGTGGGTCTTCGTTAGAGGAATAGACGGCGCGGACGGGATCGCAGCACCGACGGGTTGTAGTGAATGACGTGATTGACATTTGCTGGCTTTGGCCATCCTCTAAGCTAACGCCTACGTGCCTGTATTGAATATGATTACGCATCGCTCCAGTAGAGTTATTGTTAGACAATTTGACATTACACAGTTTACACAAAATTTTTCAGTTTCCTTTTAATTCAAAATAATCCCACACCTTGCTGGTCTTTCGCATGGTCATTTTTTAACTCGACGCAACTGGCACGAAGAAAACGCATGTGAGGTCTGAGCTCTGAGGTAAAAATGTAATTTCCGCCCAGATAAACTTTTAAAAATAATGTATTATTTTCAAAAGTTTTATTTTAACTTGTTATTTAAAATGTTTTAAATGCAATGTTAAAATGACAGTAATTTGAATGATAGAATCATGTTTTTTTTGGTCGTGTAATCGACTGTTGTTTTCAGTGTCGACTAGTAGGAGCTGTACCGTTTAGTCGACTAGAGCCGCACATAGTCTAGATGTGCAAAGTTAGTAGAGTCGGAGACATATCCCAACAGACTAAAGGCTGTAATTAAAGCAAAAGTTGTTTCAACAAAATAACGACACCGGAGGGTCTCTGATTCTTTCTTCTTCTGACATGTTGGTGTTATATCTTTCACTTGGATGTTATAAGTTGCACTGAGTAAATGCAGCTGGATAAAACAAAAACTGTGTCCATCTTCATTTCAGGCTGCAAAGCAAAAAAATTTGATTATTTTAAAGGTGGTGATTCTTTTCTATACGCACTGTATCTCATAGCAAGCTTTTAGCTAATAATACTTTTGTTGCTGCTGAGAGTACTGGCTATGGAAGTCAAACTACAGGCGGTAATCTTGCTTCCTCTCTTAGATGTTCTCCAAATCCTCTCTGGAGGGAATGGACACCGTGGAAGTGGACTACCGTGTGAGACTCGCTGAACTACAGCAATGCTACAAAGAAAAGCAACGAGAGCTGGTCAAACTGCAGAGATGGAGAGACAAAGAGTGAGTCTCCCAATTAATTACCTCCCTTTACACCACTTCATTAAGACCAGTAATGCAAATTTACCTCACTTAATCCCACTAACAATCAAAACAATCTGCTATTTGTGATCCCTGTGATTCACAGAGAGAAATATCAGCAACATCATCAGCAGCAACAACAACAGATTCAGCAGCAGGAAAGGAACAGAAGTTTAGCCCGCAGGGGGCCGGGACGTCCCCGAAAAAGGAAACATGGCCTATGCGCACTGTCTCCACCCTCAAGCAAGCTGGATTCGAAGTGTGCGAAGTGAGTGTGTAGCTCAGGCACAGATAAGGCCCTGCTGTGCTCCACAAGGCCTGCCCTCCAGCTGAACACTCTGTTGTTTTGCAGGTTGGGCAGAAACGTGCTTTACTCAGAGGACTCTGAGAGCGGGGAGGTGCTGAGGAAGCGCTTTCGAGCCTCTAACCGAGATGAGGAGGAAGAGAGTGCATTGAGATTGAAGAAGAAAAAAAAGAGCTGGAGTGAGCAGGAGGCATCTTCAAGCTTCTCTCATGAGGTTGGTCTTTATTATACTGGAGTTGTACAAAAGCTTTTCTTGCGCCTAAACTTCTGCAGATTTTTGCTTTTGTTGAACAGGCATGCATCAAATTAAATCCATTAATTGCATTTATCTCTTTTAACAGGCACCTAAAATGGCTGTGAAGAAGAGCCGAGTGAGCGAGCAGGAGCAGTTGGCATCCAAACTTGACAAGGCCTTGTCCCTCACTGAGCTCAGTAAACTCAGCAAGCCCTCTTGTAAGTTCAGAGACGGTTCCTCAGGGAAGTCCAGGGCTAGTTCTGGAAGCAGAGTCCCTATGCTCACCAATATAGACATGAGAGACAAGATGGGAAAATCCAGCCTATCAAAAGATCTCAGTATCTTTCACAAGTTTTCCAAAGGAGGTAAAAGCAAAATGGCTGCCAAAACGAAGCCTTCAGATCCATGCCTTAAGGGAAAAGGCCAGCGGAGAGCACCTTATTCTCCAGTGAGGTCAGAAATCAGCAGCTACTCTAATAGTAAGTCAGTTTTTTTTTTTGTAAATGTAATTTTTAGTTGTTGTTGCCAGTGTTTTGTTTCTGATGTAAACAGGTTACAAGAACCCCAGGGGCTTTTTCCTGCTAAATGTATTTTTTTCTTAGGTAATGGAGAGTTTTTGTTGATAACTATCAACCATTATGTGTTCATAATAATATCTGTAATAAATTGCTGTGGGCTGCATTTCGATGCTACTGTTTATGATTGACTCAGTAGGAGTAATTTTATATCATAGTAATTTCCATAAAAAGATCAAAAATGCTGTACTGATATATAAATCTATTCATTACCATTGAGAAATTTGGTGTTAAGAGTTTTAGTAATGTTTTGAAAGAAGTCTCTCATACTCACTTATTTTTTAATCAAATATACAGTAAAAGCAGTAATATTGGGAAATATTATTTCAATTTAAAAGAACTTTCTGGTTTAATATATTTTAAAATGTAATTTATTCCTGTGATGCAAAGTTGTATTTTCAGCATTATTAAGCCAGTCTTCAGAGTCACATGATCCTTCAGAAAGTGTTTTAATATGCTGATTTGCTGCTGAAGAAACATTTCTTATGTTAAACTTCTGTGCTTCTTAATATTTTAGTGGAAACTGTGATACAATTTTCCAGGATTCTTTGATAAATAGGAAGCTCAAAAGAACAGCTTTTACTTGAAATATAAATATTTTGTAACATTATAAATGTCTTTACTGTCACTTTTGATCAATTCAAGCATCCTTTGATTATTTTTTTATTTAATGATTAATAAAAGTATTATGTATTAGTTTAAAAATATCTTAACTGACCCCCAACTTTTAAATGGCAGTGTATTTATAATAATAGTCTTCTATCATTGTTTTGAATCAGTTTTTAGTTCAACATGCTTTTGGACCGCCATCCTGAGTGAAATCTCTTGTGATTTGTACCAGACACAGATTCAGAAGAGGACAATTCACTGAAGGATGGCTGGCCTCCTAGCTCCATGTTGGGGAGAACAGGGTCACGTCCACAGCTCCCCGGCCTGTGCAGCACTCCATCCAAGAAAAAGCGCTCATTGTCCAAGAGAGCCTCTTCATCACTCAAGTCCAAGCAGGCGGCCAAAGAGAGGAAACATAAGCACTTTGCTTTATTGCTACAGGAGGCAGGAGTCAGCTCCTCTGAGGACTCATTTGATCAAGGTTAATAAAGCATACCTCACTATGCACAGAATCGAGAAGGCAGCCTCTCGGTTTTAGCTTTTTTATTTTATTTTTTTGGGTCTGTCTTGTATTTTTAACCATGACCATTGGTCATGGTGACATTTTTCCTGAGAAGCCATTTTAAGATGCTTGCGTCAGAATTTGCTACCTCACTTCCAGTATATAATATAATCGGCTCTTGTTAGAGTCTCTTTTAAATGGTTTTACTTTTTTAGGAATGTCTTGCCATTGTGCATTAAATGTGTGTGGCTGTGTGGAAAGTGTTCTTTATTGTATTGCAGTTTGGTACCCAAGCTTTATTAAACATGCTGATTTCATTTTTACTGAAAGTAAAGAAATGCCGTGTTCTCTGTCTCTTTCGCTACATCTCCTGCTGTAGAGTGCTAGATTGCAACGCTCCACACTCCTGATTTCCTCTGTTGTTCAAATATCCCTTTCATCAGTGAAGAGCTGTCACAAGAAGATCTTTGCATAAATTCAGTGCTCATGAGCAGTCCTGATGAGACTCAATAGGCCGAATGATTTCGAGAAGCATAACTAACTTGTTGTTAGGTTCTTCAAAGAGATCAGATATTTAACAAATGAGAAACCGTTGAATTCAGATAAGATGGATGTTGGCTAATGTTTTTCTGCATTTACAATATTGTATACATTTATCATTTTAATTGGTGCCATAAACTAATGCGAAGCCACTGGTAGAAGAACAAACTACCATTATAACTATGCTAAAGTCACTAAATCTACATGCCCACGACCAGAATTTGTTGAACTTTAAAGCTTAACCTGCAATCATGAATCTTGAACCGTTCCAAGAAGTGTTTTCCACTATGGTAAATGTGTGAACAGGCAAAGCATTGTGGGATATTTGGAAAATAGGGAGTTCCCTGATTTACTAAAAAAATGAATAACCTAGCTTCTCTAGACTGCTCGCTCTCTCCCTGCAGCTGCTTGGCCACCCCTCCACCTCTGACCCCTTCTCCTACCCATGATCCTTTTGAATGTCTATCGGTCTGTGCATTTGCTTGTCCTGCCGCAACAAAATAAGAAGCAAAGGGCTTGGCTGGGAGTAGGGCAGCCAGCTGTTCAGCGTGAGGTCACTATCCATGTCACCTGAGCCTTGAGCATTGTTCTGTAAGTAGGCCACCACCCTCTTTTGCTGTGACTTCTCAATTTCTACTAATTTGTGATTATGCTGTTATAGAACCAAAACACAAACAAACAAAAAAAAGACTGGATAACAGACTAGGTGTTGAAAATATATTTGTAACATGCTCACCTCCTGTTACATGCCCTCAAGCCATGGTTACAGTGGGGAAAATATTCATTTGATCCCCTGCTGATTTTGTAAGTTTGCCCACTTGCAAAGAAATTAAGGGTCTGTAATTTTTATGGTAGGTTAATTTTAATGGATAGAGAGAATATCAACCAAAAAAATACAGAAAAAACGCATTATATAAAGGTTAGAAATTGATTTGCATTTCAGTGAGTGAAATAAGTATTTGACCCCCTACCAACCAGCAAGAATTCTGGCTCCCACAGACTGGTTATGTGCCCATGTGGAACACCGATTAGTCCTGTCACTTTAAGAAGTCACTCCTAATGTCAGCTCGTTAGGTAAGACACCTGTCCACACAATCTGTATCTTCCATTCCAACCTCTCCCACCACCATGGGCAAGACCAAAGAGCTGTCAAAGGATGTCAAGAGACAAGATTGTTGATCTGCACAAGGCTGGAATGGGCTGCAAGACCATCAGCAAGAAGTGAGAAGGAGACTATTCTGAAAGAGAGATTATTCTGAAATGGAGAAGACAAAACCACCATCCTCATCCTCGGTCTGGAGCTCCGTGCAAGATCTTGCCTCTTGGGGTAAGGATGATCATGAGAAAGGTAAGGGATCAGTCCAGAACTACACGGGAGGAGCTTGTTAATGATCTTAAGGCAGTTGGGACCACAGTCACCAAGCAAAACATTGGCAACACACTACGCTGCAATGAACTGAAATCCTGAAGTGCCCGCAAGGTCCCACTGCTCAAGAAAGCACATGTACAGGCCCGTTTAAAGTTTGCCAAAGAACAGCTAAATGATTCAGAGAAGGCTTGGGAGAAAGTGCTGTGGTCAGATGAGACCAAAACTGAGCTCTTTGGCATTAACTCGACTCGCCGTGTTTGGAGGGAGAGAACTCGTGAACTTGACCCCAAGGCAACAAAGAAGTGGCTCAAGAAGAAGCACTTTAAGGTCATGGAGTGGCCTAGCCAGTCCCCAGACCTCAATCCTATAGAAAATCTGTGGAGGGAACTGAAACTTTGAGTTACCAAACAACAGCCAAGAAACCTTTAGGATTTAGAGAGGATCTGTAAAGAGAAGTGGATCAAAATCCCTCCTGAGATGTGTGAAAACCTGGTGACCAACTACAAAAAAAATGTCTTACCTCTGTGCTTGCCAACCAGGGTTTCTGCACCAAGTACTAAGTCATGTTTTGTTTGGGGAGCAAATACTTATTTCACTCACTGAAAGCAAATCAATTTCTAACCTTTATATATTGTGTTTTTTCTGGATTTTTTGGTTGGTATTCTGTCTCTATGCCTTAAAATAAACCTAATGTAAAAATTACAGACCCTTAATTTTTTTGTAAGTAGGCAAACTTACAAAATCAGCAGGGGATCAAATAAATATTTTTTCCCACTGTATGTTTGTATTTGATGAAAAAAGTTTTATTTTTTTTATTTTTTTAAGTTTAGGAAATCTCCCTCTACTCTTCTTTCTCCATCATCATCCTCTTGTCCTCCTTTTCCTCCTCCTTCAACTTTACTTCTCCAACTTCACCACCTTCTGCATCTCCTCCTTCACCTTCTTCATGTTCACCATCTTTTCCTTCTTCACCTTCACCTTTTTCTTCACCTTCTTTTTGGTCATTAATATTTTAAGCTTTTCTACATCCGTTTTATTTACACATTTTATTTGGTTTATTTGTTTGCCGTTTTTATACAGTATATAACTGAATGTTTCTCTTGGATGTTGAATTTAATTAAATGTATAATTAAGATTGTGTTACGATAATGTATATGATTTAATTATTATTTTAAATCAGTTTTTTATTATCTTCCCTCAATGAAGATAGATAATGGCTGATTTGTAGTTTTTTCATCATTTACCGCCAAGGAAGTAAGAGGTTTGAATTAAAAAAAGAACATAGCCATGGCTGCAGTGGTGAATGGTCTGAGTTGAGTCTCAGGAGCCATGGAGGACTGTCCTCACAGAACCTGCTTTGTGTTCCTCTGCTTTCTTTTTCCTGTACACATCCTCTGCTTGCTGTCAGTTGTTGTAATACATGTTTCAGGTTTTAATGCTGTGGCATCTATAAAATTATGTTCACAACATAACCAATCGAAGTCCTTGTCTGCTACAAAGTCTTTGTCTTTAACAAACTCACCTCTGGCTTCAGCTACTCACATCCACACTGAAAAATCCTGTGTCTGTTTCCATCACCAAACGTGTTCCTCACCCTCAAGAGAATGAGAGAAAAGGGGGTGTTGCTTAAAGTGGGTACCTACTGTCTTACAGTTAGTCTTTTGATTTTTTTGTTGTTGTTGTTTTTTTTGCCCTTTATCAGTTTAGACAAGCTCTGAGCTGAAGAGACTGTTAATAATTGATGACTTTCTTAGTCAGGGATTCTGCCAGCAACCTTAGCTTTCTGCAGTGCTTGTGGCTTATTTCTATTCCCATTTTTCCCTCAGTGATTCAGCTCATTCAGCATATTGGGCAAGGCCACTTTATTGGCTTCTCTTATTTGGTTTGGGCTTTTGCATTCCCGGCCCCTCTCGATTTGGAACGAGCCAGCAGCCATGCTGATTTTAAATCCTGCCCTAAAGCTCTGAAGGTTTGAAAGCTGTGCTTGCTAGATCCTGCCTGCCCAGCTTAGTATATGCTGCCTGCATGAAACCAGGCTTTGTCCCCCACCAGTAATCTTGTGTAGTAGTGGGTGGGCTGCAGTATTTGAGCAAGAACACATTAATCTAGAGAAAGTCGGCTTCTGCGATGCTAGATTACAATGGATACGTGAAAGTGAGAATAGCACTACAGCTGACAGAATGATGCATTAGTGTTAGCAATCTAGTATTCAAATCTAGCTATGCAGATTTTATTTGATGGTTTTATTGTTCTACAAAGAGAACTAAATAGTCTTTATATGTTGGATATTTTTTATTTAATTGCATGGGATTGAGGTTTTGATTTAACGGAAGATGATTGAAATGGATAGTTCACACAAAAATGAAAATTCTGCCATTTACTTCCTCTCATGTCATTCCAAACCTGTGACTTTCTTTCCGAAAACAGAAAGAGTTGAATTTTAAAGTCATCCCTGATTTTATTACATGCAATGAAAGTCAGTAGGGTCTTAAACAACATCGATTGGACCCAATCGACTTCCATTTGTATGGGCAAAAAAAACATTCTTCAAATTATCTTTTTTGTTCAGCAGAAGAAAGAAACTCATACAGGTTTGGAATGAGGGTGAGCAAATAGTGACAGAATTTTCATATTTGGCTGAACTATCACTTTAAACCTGGGCACTTCAACTCCAGTCCTGGAGGGCCAGTATCCTGCAGACTTTAAAAACAATCTAGATTTAACCCACTTGTCTGCACACTCTTAAAAATAAATGTTCTTTATTGGCACCAAAGATTCCATGTATACATATACATACACGCACACATAATAATAATAATAATAATAAACACTTGTTGCTCTTAAAACAAAGGTTGCATATTTATTAGCTTGTTTAGTTTGGTTTAGAGCTAAACTCAGCAGGACACTGATCCTCCAGGACTGGCGTTTTAGAGCCCTGCTTTATATGATGGAATGTCACAGGCTTCATCATCAATTTCTGAACTTCATATAATTTTCATAAGTCAAAAATCCTAAATGATTTTCTTTCCATTGTTAACAGAGTATTTTACCGAGCGGAATGATTTTGATGATGATGACGACGAGGATGAAGATGGGTATGATTACGAGCTTGATGAAAGCGACGGCCTGTGTTCATCTTCCGTAGAAGAGAGCGGGCTGGGTCTTCTGGCCCGTTTCGCTGCCAGCGCTATCCCGAGCCCCGTTGTCACCAGTCCGCTCTCGGTTGTCCAACTGGAGGCTAAACAGAAAGCCAAGAAGAAAGAGGAACGGCAGAGCCTTCTGGGTAAGGAAGTGCTCTTTCTGAATGGATTGGATCTTTTCCTACACTCTTAGGTTCATCTGTAATCTCTCGAATGTGACATCAGCTGCTTTTCTAAGCCCATGGGACTTGAATTCCCAGGTGACATGGTGATGCATTGTTATTGGCTGTCTTTTGTTGCGCTGTGTCGTGCATGTGCGCCGGCGAGTGAGGGAGTTGAAAGGGGCTGGCAGATGAAAACACATTGTGCTTTGAGTAGTCACTCAGTAGGGGTGTTATTCAATATAGACACCCATCAGTTTTGCCCCATCTTGAGAATGTAGTGTCATTATCCCCTCGATGCATTTGTGTGTGTGTGTGTTTGCTACGCCGCTTGCACTCACTGAGAATGTGAAGCTGACAGGCCTTGCTTTGATGAGGTTGGGCTGTGATCCTGAGTGGGTACCCAGCAGTGCACGCGACAGGCCTGCCAGCGGAGACCAACAGCCCCCTTCATTAACTATTCCAAGACCCTGCAACAACATTTGGCCTTAATTCTGCTCCCACATCTGGCCCTGTTTATTTCTCACATGTGTACAATATATTGTCGTTCTTCGTTTGCAAATGAGTTGACCACATGTAGATGTCTTAAATTATATCAGATGGCCTAGTATTTACATTACTGGTATGTTTTTCATAAAAGGCACTTTGCGTTTATGTGCGAGTGCATTTAGTTTGCATGCTTTAGTAATAAAGGTTATGTCTTCTGGGTTGTAGGTACAGAGTTCGAGTTTACAGATTCTGAGTGCGATGTTAAGATGAGAAAGAAGTTTCCGTTGCTTTTGCATGGCAAACGGTCGGCTCCTGAGCTCCCGCTCTTGCCGCCCGCGAGCATCATGCGTGACGACTCCAGCCCCAGCAAGCGTGGACGCAAACCCAAGAAACCCAAGTCTCCCCGGGAGTTCAGTTTCGACCTTACTGCTGACGGCAGCGAAGACGAACAATGGACACGGCGGAGGAGCGAACGCATCTTCCTCCACGATGCTGCCCAAGCCAACCCCATCTCCCTGTCCAGCAAAACTCCTCTTCCACTTACTTCCAAACCTGCCCGTGGCCCCAAAGCATCCCCGCAGAGCCCTAAGGAGCTGGCCAAAGGCAAGGAAGTGAAAGACCCCAACAAGGTAAGCCCTTGTTTTATTGATGTAGATGAAGTCCTATGTGCCAGACCCAACGAAACAGTGAGGGCGCTTGATACCAGCAGGTGTTCTGATACATTTGTCGGACAAGAAAGCCCCCGCTACACGCTGAGTTCAGTGTTGCGACCACCCCAAAAGGATGACTGCCGCCTTGCCAGGCTAATACTTACCACCATCACAGTACAACCTAGGAATCCCCCCCCCCCCCACCGTCCCCCCCCCCCCCCCCCCCAACCCCCCCCCCCCCCCCCAACACCCCCCCCCCCCCCCCACCCCCCCCCCCCCACCCCCCCCCCCCCCCCCCCCCCCCCCCCCCCCCCCCCCCCCCCCCACCCCACCCCCCCCCCCCCCCCCCCCCCCCCCCCCCCCCCCCCCCCCCCCCCCCCCCCCCACCCCCCCCCCCACCCCCCCCCCCCACCCCCCACCCCCCCCACCCCCCCCCCCCCCCCCCCCCCCCCCCCCCCCCCCCCCCCCCCCCCACCCCCCCACCACCTTTTTTTATAGTGCTCAGTGCAATGACTGCCTAATAATGTTTGCTTGTCTATCCAGTGTTGTTGAATGGCTGTAATGTCTGGGAGAACTGAGCCCAATTGTGTCATGCATTTGTATGAGGCTTTTCACTCTAGTCCATGCTGATAGTTTGGCTTTGTATCTGGTGTGAATGTTCCAGAAGAAGAGGGTTAAGGAGACCCCCCTGTGTCTGCCCCCACCCCAGCTCTCCAGCACACCCTCTGATGGCACCGGAGCTCTCCCTGTCAGCCCAGGGCGCAAGAGCAAGGTGAAGCCCAAAGCCAGAGAGGTAACTTGCCTAACACTGCAGTGTTAATAAGTCATAAACTGGCTGATATTTTGCAATATTTTGACTCATGAACAGAAATGGTAGTTTCCTCTTGAGACAATTCTAAGATCTACCAACAAACATCAACTGGGTTAATAAGTACTTTATTTTATTTTTTTAGTGTTGTTAATCTTATATAAGCTCTTTTATATTTCTATTTCAAAAGTTTGTGGTCGGTAAGATTTATTTATTTAAGAAATAGTTCTTATTTATATATCAGTTTTATAATAGTTGTAGTCAGCAAGGGGGCATTAACTAATCCAAAATGACATAAAGACAATTTTATTGTTACAAAATATTTCAGCAAAGGCTGTCTTTTGAACTTTAGTCATCATTATAATCTGGGGAAAAAAATGATCATGGTTTCCACAAACATTAAGCAGCATGACTGGTTTCAACATTAATAATAAGAAGAAATGTTTCTTGAGCAGCAAATCGGCATGTTAGAATGATTTCTGAAGGATCATGTGACAATGAAGACTGGAGTAATGGTGCTGAAAATTCAGCTTTGCATCAAAGGAATAAATTACATTTTAAAATCTATTCAAAGAGAGAGAGGTTAATTTAAATTGTAATAATATTTCACATGCCGCCTTGGTTTTCATCAGACAAGCCCAAATTTTATTATATTGTATTATATTATATTATAGCTACCACTTTTATGGTCGATGACAAAAATATCCTCCTTTTGCATTTGTTTGGTCTGCCTTAACACTCTTAGTACATAAAAAACATGATGCACTGTGAATTAACTCACATTTTTAACATGACACAAATAAATATTTGAAACGGAGCCATTTTGTGCTACACTGTGAGGCCAAGGAGAAACACTGAAAGGCATCAGAATAATTTTACCTGGCAGGCTCGAGGCCTATTGGGAAAAGCCTTGCATTTAAATGAGCCACCCCTTCCTGCTCCCCTGTCCCAGTCTGTATGGGCCTGCTCTCAGTACCCACCGTGACCAAAGGGAGGGAGGTGAGATGGGAAAGAAGGAGAGAGAAAAAGGCCGAGTGCAGTAGAGCCAGCAAGCCTAATTAGACTGCACACTCAGCAGGCAAGCAGTGAAATTAACCAAACGACACTTCGCTCCATCCATTTCTCCACCCCTTCAGAACAATTTATTTATTTCTTCTCAAGATAAACCTCCACTGCATTTTAAAACTCTCCGCCGCTGCTATTATTCATCTTATGTATAAATCACGTGTTTTAATGCACAGTGCAGAAGCTCGGGAACTCCTCTGGGTATTTGCCGCATTTGAAATCTGAGAGCCGAGCGTGTCACTCATCTAAATGGGTTTTACTGAATCAATTCTCCTCTAGTAAGCACATGGGTCTCATCTTTAGAACTGAACCAACAATGGCTCAGTGTTCAATATTTCATTGTCACAGGAATCGGGGCAAAATGTGCTTGAATTCCCCCAGCAGGCTCGAGGGAAGGGCGGTGCTGTCAGCAAACTGATGGAAAGTATGGCTGCTGATGAGGACTTTGAGCCCAACCAGGACAGCAGCTTCTCCGAGGATGAGAATCCCCCTGTGAGCGCTCAGCCAGAAAGACCCTGCACCCCCGGTGAGACGCTTTCACATTCCCTCGTCAGCAAGGTCGCAGAGCTCTTTCCCTTCATTGCTCCCCCATTTTTAATTGCTGTTTTATGACTAAATCAGACTTCATTTTCTTGTCCATGCATGCAATTAAAAGTGAATGTCTTTTGAATGATGTTAAGGAGATATAATTTCACAGCCTATTTTATCCTAATCCAGCATTAAAAATCAGAAAATTGATTCGGCCTGATTGCATTCATACGTTAATGGGACGAGCTGAGAGTTACTGCACGCATTAACTTGATTTGAAAACCTTGTGAGCTGCTTGCTACCTACAATAACGGTATGATAACCGTCATGAAACCTTACAAGTGAATGATTTGAAACATTCTGTGTAGACAGCAACACTGTGTGTCACACAAATAGCCCTTACCATGAGAGAGAGGCACAATTCATGATTGTTCGCAAACTGATTTCATTTTAATTCATAGATTTGTTTTTTTTCATTGACCTGGTCACAATGCATTCTGGAATTAACTTCTGTGCGAGTAATACATGTGATGCTGTCTTAGAATTTGGCTTAAATGAGATACTTAAATTACTTTTGGGAACTGTTTTCACATTAAAATTTTGCATCCATAGGCAGCTCTGTGGGTTTTGGAAGATAGCTATTTTCTCGAACATTTGCAGTTTTAAGGTGGTGATGAGATGCCTCAGGTTTTATTTAGTAGCACAAGTTTCGGCATGTCTCTTCTCATCTCCCTCTGTTCTGTTTTTCCCCCAGCCCCTCGGAACTGTGTCATTAACAAAGATGAACTGCAGGATGGGTTACGGGTCCTCATCCCTATGGATGACAAACTCCTGTACGCCGGCCACGTCAGCACGGTTCACTCTCCTGACATGTAAGAGACCCCCCACCCGAGCCGTTTACATTCTCTTTATACCCTCTGCTGTGTCTTCTTTATTGTTTGTCTAATTCCTTATTGTTTGTCTAATGCTTATAGGCTGCAATAGTTGGATTTATGTATAAAAAAAAAAAAAGATTAGCATTTCTTATGGCTACTACGTATAGGTTGATATGGTAAGTACATGGTACTATGAAGGGGTGAGGCTGGATGTTTAGCACATTTGAAGTGAAAGTACTTGATAAACATATACTATGTGTGGAGAGTAGGGCTGTCAAAATGATGAAAAAGCTCATAGGGGGGAAAATTTTCTACTTAAATATTATCAAAATTCAAATTATATTCTAATTTAAAAGGCACAATTAATAAGTTAGGGGGAAAAAAGCATTTGGCTTCTCTCTGAGGCACAAGAGGGCGCATCGAGAAAATATTATGCACGTTCTTCACCGCGTAATAAAATAACACTATATATTTGAAAAAAAAAAGTGTCTAATGTTTAAAATGTTTATAAACAACTAGTAATTAATAAAGTGCTTAAACAATTTGTAAAAAAAAACTAGACACCATGAAGTATGTATAGTTAATACAAGGACTGAAGCCAATCCAAAGAGTAGGCTACATTTTTCATTTAAAAAGATGAGATGCAGTGGGATGGGGAAAAACCGCCATGTCTTTAGACATGTTTTTTAAAAGTTGAACTTGAATTAACGGCTTGGGTTCAGTTTTGACGTAAACATCTTCTCCACACTGATGCTCTCGTTTTCAGCAATATATGAATGAACAACGTAGCATCGCCGCATCTAGTGAGTTCAACTGGATAGACTAACAAAAGCATTACAATGCAATCAATGACACACACATCGTCATCGCATCTCGTGCACCACTGATAAGGCTGCCTGATGGCTGACGCAGACCTTACCGGGGTCATATGATGCGATTTAAATGTTTCATTTCTCTTTGGAGTGTTACAAGCTGATTTGTGCATAGATAAGATCCCTGAAGATGCAAAGACTAAAGTCTCAAAACCAAAGAATATCTCTTTAGCAAGTTAAAGACTCTGCCACCCCCCCTAAAACGGCTCTTTCTAACACGCCCCACATATCTACCTCACTTTGTGGAAATATTTGCATAATGCCACCCACATGTTCACGCAAAGAAAGACTAGGCAGTGGTTTCGTAACCGCCGTAGTGTTTGAGCAACCAGTCAGGGAGAGCTGTTGTGTTTAGGCAAAGCACTTATTGGCCTCAGAAAGTAGAGCATTAGGAATCTTTAAGATTAATACAACACCGAAAGCAAGGCCTTTATTGGGGACGTACATTTCGTGAACTGGCGGGAGGTCATTCAAATCAGCTACGGTTTTGTTATTAGTTTAAGTATTTGCTATTTTCTGTTCAAATGCGGAGTTTTGCGCATCGTGTGTGTGTGTGTGAGAGAGAGAGCGAGAGACAGGGTCACATAACATCACAGTGGAGTCAGCTGTCTTTAACCGTGGCTTGTGTACTGCAAACACATACCAGCTTCATCATTGTGTCTGTCATGTGACTCTGTTCCCCTTTCGGGCTTGAACTGATGGTAAAACTAATGACATTATTTACTATCTTTACATTTATTTTGAAAGATGAAACTCGCGATTATTGTAAGGGGCGTTACATTTATGACGAGTGCTTGCGGTGTTCGGCCAAAAACAATGCACTGGGTCAGCTGGCCAACAAGAGCAGACTGCGCTTGTCGGAAGGACGGACTTTGTAGAAAATGAAGCGTTTGAGAGAGGCAGGGCATAGAGGACCTACAATAATGTACAGTATTTGAAAAATAATGTTTTTTTTAACATTAAAGCATGTCAACATATTCTGTTACACCAAATACACAAAATAATGATCTTTAAAAAAGAATCATATGACCCCTTTAAATTCGAATGCAACATTTTGGCAATTGAATGTGGATTTTTTTTTTGTTTTAATTCGACGATATCGAAATTTGAATTTTTTTTTTTTTTTTTTTTTTTCAGCCCTAGGGAGGCATCATCAGTAATTATCTCCATTTTGACAAGATGACTTTTAGAGGACTTTGCATTGGAATTTCATATATATAATATGATAGATAGATAGATAGATAGATAGATAGATAGATAGATAGATAGATATATAAAATTTGTAATATTATGTCAATTGCACGCAAAACCAACTCCTATCTGCCTAAATGGGGAAATACTGAAATTAAATTTAATACTTAAATTAAATACTGAAAAAAAAAATTCATTGGACACAAACTGTCCAATGAATGATCATATATCATTAAAAAGCATACGTTTCATGTTGGTCCAGCCAATGCACGTGAATTCCCAAGCATGTGTCTCAGGCTTGACTGTTTTTATGGGAACCTGCACTTTCAACAGAAGGCAATTAGCTGTTTTTATTAGAAGGTGGGATCTATTACGCTATATCATATTGCGTGTTGCGGTTTCTTGCATTCATAGGAATATGAGTGAACTGTCTTGGTATATAAACAGTCTTTGGCAAAGGTACATTAAGCCAATAAGTTAGTATGTTTATTTTTTTTTTAAATCATGTTTAATTGACAAATTCAACATGTACGTTATTGTCAATCCTTAAGTGAGATCCACTGATTAGAGAAGTCTTTGTAACCATGAGAACAAAACTCACCGCGAGATGGCTATGTAAAACTACATTAAATTACCTGACCGAAATTTGTGGGGGTTTGATGCATTTACAAATCCAAAAGAAGAGGTGTTATCTGAAGAAAAATAATTACAGAGGGGTTTTCAAGTGGGGGGGAGGCGCGGGGAAATTATAATAAATTAAATATATAATTATTGAGTTAAATTATTATATGTATTTTTTATTATATTTAAATGTTTTTATTTAAACGATACTAAAAAATAATAAGTAAAAAATATGAGAATTTTTTCACCCAGAAACGGCCAGCTGTGAATATGCCTATTAATACAATGGAGCGGTTTCTGAGACCCCCCGATTCAAAGCCTTCAACTTCAGGGCTTAAACCCAAAAGATGACGATATGGTGATCAGTATTTGAGTTTAGGATTTACGTGGACAGGACCAGCTGATGAACCATGACCTTTATGTGTGGTTTGTCAAGAAATTTTGGCTAATGACAGCATGAGACCCGCAAAACTTCGGCGACACCTTGAAACCAAGCAAGTTGAGGTAGCAGGAAAACTTCAAACCTTTCAAGGTCAGAAAAAAATTGTGGAAGATTTTGTCAAATTAAATGGAAAGGCCACTGAAGCTTCATATTGCGTTGCATTGCGTATTGCCAAGGCAGGCAAAGCAAAGCACATACCACTTGAGAGACGTTAATTTTACCGGCAGCAAAAGACCTGTGTTCCGTGATGCTAGGAGAGGCAGCAGCTTCTAAGATCGATTCTGTTCCACTCTCTGACAACACAATAAGTCGGCGCATCTCAGACATGGCACAGGATGTGGAGCAAGTCAGACACAGCCCATTTTTTGCACTCCAGGTCGACGAATCCACCGATGTGGCCAGCTGTTAAAAATATGTGCGGTACGTGAAAAACATCGGGGGGGGGGGGGGTTTGGGAAAGTTGGGTCAAAAGGAAGGCCCACTGTCTTAGACTTTGAAAACCCCTGCATTACAGTGATACAAAATTTGTTCCTTTGATTGCATAATTCTCAATACTTTATGTGAGGAGAAAGTTTAGACTAGTTTTCCTCTGAATGAAGTGTTGTAATGTTTTGTTTTACCTCAGAGCCGGTTGGTTTGGTTCAAGGCTTAGAACCAAGGCCACTAAAAAAGTTGGCATTCGTTTGTGTGCCCTATTTAGTTGTTTTAACAAACCGCTTACTTGAGCCACTTAGTGTTAAAGGGAGTGAAATATTGCCAAGTTTTTCCTATTGTAAGGTCCAGTTCAGAGTTCTCCATGGAAAATTTTGGAAGTGCAACGTTTTGTTTGGTCAGGAAACAGAAGGGGTGTGAAGTGTCTTGAGGGAGGCAATGACAGAAATGGGCAGTTTTGTTCTGTTTGGACTTTGTATGCTTTCTGTAGTCTCCCACGGCCTATTATCCACTTGGATGAGCAAGTTTTAGTCTATTGGGGATGAGAGAGTTCCTCTCAAAGTCATCCCTATAAAGGATAATCTCATTTGGTGAGAAATGTCAAACTGGTGCAGCATCTGGTCGGGGAATCTTTAATGAGAGTGGCTCTGTTGTGTTTCTGCTCTCTGTGAAATGTCTTGTCCTCCATTTTAGTTTCATTAGAGCAACGGTCCACAGTTGCTCAATAACTGTGTTTAGCATGCAGCACAGAAACACATCTTCCTCTTATCAGTCCGAAAGCGAGGAGCCGCCATCATTCACTCAGACGCCCATCACAATCCCTTCTCCTAAATTCCAGTGGTCTGCAAGCAAGAGGTCAGGCAACGTGCTGAAAATCTGGATGCTAGTTCATAAACGTGTATTCCTAAATTAAGGGAGGAGATAAGTGGTGGTTTATCTGTTCATTTGCAGCACATTCGCGTGGCATAATGATATGTTTGTCATATTTTGGCAGTGAAATAACTCTCCCCTCTATCGCTCACTCTGCGTGTCTCTTGTACTAAAAATAGCAGTTCCAGCCAAGGAAAGGGAAGGTGCCTTTGTGCAGGACTGTGTTACCACGGCTCTTCAAAGCGGGTAGTTTGTGTGATGGTGAGAATTTAATATGATGAGAACAGGCTCTAGTGCGGAGAACTTGACTGCAACATATCGGTTGTTGTCCACCCTGCCCTCTGGAAATTAAATTCTGTGATGGCTTGTGCTACACAACACACATTAAACGCATCCAGAGATTGAAAATCCGTGCTTGGGCACTCAGATGTTTATATGCCGCCACTGTCGCTGCCGATGCTGTTTATATGCCTCACCTGTCTTCATTAACAGAGCCTGTTGTAGAGAGCCTGGGCTTCTGCAGGCATGAACATACTTGCTGTACATGAGAGCAGACTGGTTAATTGTGCAGTCAATAACTCACACAGCCGGTGTCGAATTGGAACTGAAATCTAGGGTAAGGAAAAGTGTCTGTTCTCAGCCTGAGCCTCGGCTTTCATGAAGCCTTTGTGTTCTGCTCAGAAAAGTCCTTTGGCAAAGTCATTGTCACACTTTCAGATGTGAATGAAGACCATGCTAATGGGACAGGCCCATTATTTATGGGTAATGGCAAACTAATTGAAGCTTTCACTCCATCCTTTTTTTCTCTGTTGTATCTTTAGTTTTAGAGTTGTGGTTCTATGTAAAGAGAGAGAGAAAAATTAGATTTTTCACCGCTAAAATTCCCCATCTTTGCCGTTCTGACAATAATCAAAGATTTCTGAATGTCATGTCATCTCAGAGAGAAATCTAATATGGCAAATTGCATTTTATGTTTCTACACATAACTACTTTCTTTTGAGCCGTTTTCTCCATTGACATGTAAATAGTCTTTTTTTTTTTTTTTTTAACCTGCTTTTTTTTATGCTGTTCTGCTGAAGTGTTTATTTATATGAAGTGATGTTTTAGTATGTGTGTGTGAATCATCAAGTACAGTTTCAAGATATTCGACACCAAATAAATAAAACAATGGATGTGAAAACTTGATCTGAGCTAAAATTATTTTTATTATGTGAGAACAAAGAGACTGTGGAATGATCATAGACAATTGCTATTTAGGAAAATCAGTTTCTTGAGAATATTATACATTTTTGTGGCCGTTACACAAAAATGTTTTAAAGCAGAATGCTGTAATTGACCAATCAGAATCAGTTATTTCCCAAAGGACATTTTATTACAAATTAATCTATAAAGACCTTTAGTACCAAATACCTTCCCTTCCTCTTAACAAACAAAAACAAATTTACAACGACCCTTCCCATGTCCTAAGCCCACATCAGGCTAGCCATCCACCGACTTGACAGATATTTAACCCTGCTTGTCCGGTCAATCTTTCTCCCCTCCCTGATGCAGCTGGTGTGAATTTATCCCAGGCTTTGCAGACAGAACCAATCAGGTTTGGCCAGCAGATTCCTCCCCCTCAGGCCAGATCCAGGAGGCAGTGATCTGGAGGACACTGTCCCACATCACCTCCCAGGTCCATGTCACAGTAATAAGGCTGCCACTCGGTGATGGACACCTCTGAAGCCTGGCTCTGGGTCCATGCTTGAACTGCAGGCACCTTCATGAATCCAAATGAAAAAAGGCCAAACATCCAACTGCCGCCTTTTTTTTTTTTTTTCTTAACCAGAAGCCCCATCTTGGACGTCATGTATGCGCCCATTCTGATTTATAAAGCCCATGTGCTTGCATCCAATAATAGAGAGAGACCTGCACTTTAAAGAACCGGTCACTGTTGTTTCTCTCTTTCTCAGACAACCAATAAAAGTCCAAAAGCTTCCTTTTTATTTAACAGTATTGATGTGTTTGCTTTTTGGTTCACTTTGGCAGTGGAAACTAATTTAGCTGGAAGTGGGTGTTGCAGATTTTACAAAGGTGAAAACGGCCAACTTCCAGAAATAATATTCCAATAATATTCCAAATCTGGAGAGACAAACCTATGTTTGGATTGTGGTCCGCCTACACACTAACTTAGCCTGGTTTGCCTCTTTTTATTCCTTTTTTCCATTTCCGTCAGAGCCCATTTTGGCTCTCATGTGCGATGTCAAGAAACTGACTTATCTTACATATCCCCACTGCTCTGACTTCTTAACAGTAAAGACAATAAAACCGCTGCAAATTTATCGGGCAAGGAATTCCAAAAAAGGGGGGGCAAGCCCCTCCAAATTGTATCTCTAAGGTTGAGCTTGAATAAGGAAGGGAGGGTGGTTGGAGAGAAAGCCAAGCTCCTTTGGGTATTGTGAATAAAGACCGGTTCAAAGCTCAGTGTGTTTCTCAAAAGAGCCCTGTCTTCAAGCTCTTGGGCTGCTGAGTCTTTTGGTTTAGCCCCTCTGCATCTCCTCTCTACAGCCTTCTACATTATATTTTTAGACAAAACCATTATGCACTGAGTGCAGAGTGCAGACAGCTTCCTTCAACAGTTTCATGTGTGTTCTCACCTATCCGACATGACAAAAGTGACCCCATTCACTTTATTACTACACGTGTGCATATTATTCAAAAAAATAAAAACAATGGTCGTCTTCATCTTTCATCACATTGAATTGAATTAACTTACTCAACTTTCACTTTTTACTGCCATCAGCTAGGATTAGTTCGTTAACCAATAGCCGTATAGCGCAACAGCCATTGTTTTTGTCTATTGTTGTGGTTAAAGCAGCCTTTGTACAAACTTCATGATATTTAATGTATGCATTAAATGAAACTTCACCTATCACCTTCATCTATTTTAAAATGCAAGTTATTGATCTATGATTAGATGCAATTGATTGCGAATAACATACTTCTCTCTGTTGACGTATGCAGGACTTTTAACATTTAGTCTGTTAAAACCCGCCCCCTTTCTTACAATTTACTGCAAGCTCGCATTCAGATCTGCCTCCATCTAATCAACAAACAACGCATAGAATCCAATAGAATATAAGTCCCTACCCTACATTATTTTTATTTATTTATTACTTATTTTGATCATTTCGTTGCACTCTGATGTACATCACAATACAAAAGAAAAGATCTGTCACTACTTGCCTGAATTTGCAGTAATTCATTTATTGCCAGATAATGTTTCATATAATAATGATATAGCGGCTGTGTGGAACAATTACTTTTCACCTAATGGATAAATTCCTAATGGATAAAATAAAGTCCTGGCCTACATTTTTGTTTGTTACTATTAAATATCCTGATGCGTTCTGAAATGAGTCACAATATGAAAGTAAAATGGGTTTCAAATTTTATATCGCTCTTAATATTTCCATGAAAACAGGATGTGCATTCCCTAGATTTTTGTTTTGGGCTCATGACTGTGTCCTGTCTTACAGATACAGCGTGGTGGTGGAGGGCGAGAGGGGGAACAGGCCACATATCTACTGCCTGGAGCAGCTGCTACAGGAGGCGGTCAGTACGCCACACTGTCCTGCACCGTTCGTTGACCCACATACACGTTACGGCTCACCACAACAGGCCTGTGTGTTTTACTCCAGGCACACTCCTCGGTTTCCTCTCTCTGCTAACAGGCTTGGGGCACGGTGTAATATAGAAGCTGTTTAGCACCTTCCCCTGCTATTACGCTAAGGGCATGTTTTGCTCCAGTACCTCTGTCTGTTAGTTTAGGCACACACGCTTTAGCGGCTACCGCCTTTCCTTCCTAATGTACCGTTGGCGGACCACTGCCAAGAGCAACCTTAGTCATTACTGCCTCTCTAGATGGATTATATACACAATGTACATTTCCTCACCAGAAATTGATTCATTAGTTATTCAGCTTAGAAGATAGACGACCGCAAAGTGTCTGAATGCACACAGGTGTTGATTTAATAATCCTCTCTGATCCACACTGCCTTTGTCCTACAGATTATTGATGTGAAACCCCCCTCCATTAGATACCTTCCCCAGGGGACCCGGATTGCAGCCTACTGGAGCCAGCAGTACCGTTGCCTCTACCCTGGCACGGTCGTCAGAGGTATGTTTTTCCTGTTCCGCTTAATTGAGCACCTTTCACTGGCTATTACAGACTATTAACCAATGCGTTTTACTGCGTCTACGTTTCTCAAATGGAAAAAAATATGCACAAATGTCCACTGTCCTCTGCACAGAAGCGTAGTAAGCGAACCTTTCAAGGTTGTTTCATTTCCTTTAATCTAAATCTTTTAGCCAAGCCCATAAGCGCTGCCAGATAAACTGAGCCGGGGAATGAAGAATGGTGTGGTTAGCTACATGCAGAGCTCTGCTCTATTATTATTTATTTTCCCTCCCGCTGAGGAAGGAGGGAGCTGGAGACTTGTCAAGAAACTCTGAAAGGGAGGTCGCTGGTACTGCCGGCATCAGCCAATGAGAATGAAAAGGCCCTGTATGAATCCCTGCAGCCGCTGCTGCACCACTGAGAAATATGCGGTCGCTCTTTTCGCGCAGCAGTGTTTGCTGTTTCACTCAGTGGAAATGTAAATTGAGGTGATGCATGTTCTTTTGCATCAGTCTTCAACTCTGTTACGTGTCCACAGGGAGCCCAGACATGGAAGACGTGGACGATTTGATTACAGTGGAGTTTGACGATGGAGACACTGGCCGCATCCCGCTCTCTCATATTAGGCTGCTGCCAGCGGACTACAAGATTCAGTGTGAGTATTCAGCGAAGCAGGGAGTAAAAGCTAAGGCACGAAGGAGTGCATGAAACATTATCTGAATGTTGAAGTTAGGTAAACAGCCAATATGTGCACTGTTTGATTTGGAGTCCATGCGGCCACTGATTTTTGTTTGGTTTTGCTCTTGAAGCTTGATGATGGATTCAGTAAAAGATGTTTTTCCACTAGTTGCTAGGGGGTTGCATATGATTGAGAGTGAGACTGAGAGATTTGAAGGCTTGTGTGTAATATTTAAGAGCACTGAGTAAATATTAATGTGTGTATATGTGTTTGACTGTGAAAATGTTTGTGTATGAACATTTTCAAAATATATGAGTAGTAGAGAAGCACATGGAAATGTGCCAATATTTTTGTATGTGTCAGTTTTGTCAATCACAAATATCCTTATTGCGTCTATTAATGTTTTCTAAACTGAATTTATCTGAACAGGTGCAGAACCATCCCCTGCTCTCCTCGTGGCCAGCACTAAAAGGCGAGGAAGGAAGTGCAGTAAGGATGTACCTGATGGCAAAGAGACACCACCCAAAAACACAGAGGAGTCTACTCCGAAAAGTAGGGGCAGAGGAAGAAAACCCAAACCCAAGCCCGGTAATTTGCACTCCTTTGAACCAAACATTTACGCTCATTGACATTTTGGCTGGTATAGAAGACATTTTTTATAAAAGTGGTTATTGCTTTGGTTCAAATTAAATATTAAGTCGTCAAAACTGGTGTTACTGAAATTAGAAATGCAGTGATTTTACAAAAAGTGGACTGGGTTGGTGGTTTCATAGATAGTAAATCACTTTCTTTTGCTTGAAAAGAGCTTGCTGTCAGAACAGGAACTGCTTTAAGCCTCCCAGCATTTTTATAGAGGTAAGTGTGTTTTTGGTCTGGCATATTAAAACCTTCCCTCCTGTGCTGCTTTCCAGAGCCTGAAGTCGCTCCAAAGGAGCATGAAAAGCCTGACACACCAACCCCAACGCAGGTCCTCGAGAGGCCCCTGTCCGACCAGAAAAGCGGCCCACGGCCAGGTAGAAAAATTAAGCAAGTCAGCAAAGCCAGCCCCTCCATCCCTGTATCTAATGAAAGCCAGAAGAAAACCACAGGAATCAAGCCCCCAACCAAAGTCCGCTCCCAGCCCCAGTCTGTCTACTCGCCGCCGCTCTATGGAAAAGTTCTGTCTGTGGATCTCTATAATGAGCCCTCCACTTCTCTGGCCTCCTTTATTTCCAACAATGAGACTGCGAGTCCTGCGGGGAAAGGAAAGCCGGTCAAACGCTTGAGAAAGCCTGAGGAGGAGGCATCTGGGTTTGGTGTGAAGACGCAACGCAAGCAACCTCAGACTGAGATCCTTATCAAACTGGACCATGAGGGAGTAATGTCACCCAAAACCAAGAAGACCAAGGCCCTCATGATGATGGAGGGCCAAAACCTCACCAAAAGAGAGAATAAGTCTGTCATGGGTGTCAGCTACACTACGATATCCACTGCTGACAAAACACTGAAAGCTAAAAACAAGGCAGTTAAGGCAGACCCGCCTACTACCGATAGCGTGTCCACCTACAGTGTTCGTAAGCTTTGCAGTGGCAGCGAGGGTCTGATGAAGGTGAGCAACTCAGGGGAGAAGGACAAGAAAGAACTGGAGTGTCCCAACTGCAGTAGCAGCAGCAGCAGCTCGGAGTCCGACGGAGAAGAGGAGCGAGGAGCCTCGCAGGAAAAGAAGCCCAAACAAGACTCGACCAGCTCCAGCAGCTCGCGGGCATCAAGTCCCACCTCTTCCAGCTCTTCCACAAGCAGTTCCTCATCCTCAGCTGATTCTCACTCCTCCTCATCATCATCATCATCCTCCACCACCAGCGATGAAGAATCCTCCTGTAGCTCAGATGAAGAACCGGTTGCTGTTTCTCAACCATCCCCAGCCGCAGAATGTACAATCAAGAGGAGGTTCTTTTTTTTTTTTTTGTTTGAAGAGAGAGGCAAATCAAAAATGGGGCCTGCTGCCAACATTCATAAGCTCCAGAAGCAGCAGGCATCTGGCACACAGCAGCAGAAGGCCCAGAGACAGCAGAAGGTGAAGCAGGGTGTCGGTCGCCCCAAAAGACGAGAGGGAATCCACCTCCCAACAACTAAGGAGCTGGCAAAAAGACAGAGGCTTCCCTCTGTCGAGAACAGGCCCAAGATCTCTGCTTTCCTTCATGCCAGACAGCTGTGGAAGTGGTTTGGAAAGCCTACTCAGGTAAGCCCATGGATTTTAGGATTGCGTCTTTCTTGAAGTCCCACCAATGTCATTTTTACAACATCTCAAATGATGTATTGCATAGTCCAAAGTATATTTCAGTTTTGATGTGAACGTGAGGGTATACCCTTTCAATCTGTGCTTAATTTGGTAGTGTACACGAACGCAGGCACTCGACACGTGCACTACAAAGTTTCATCCTTGTCCAGTGTCTGTGCTATTTCTCTTCAGAAGATATGATTAAAAAAAACGTCTTTGTACTTGTTTAAACTAGAGTTGCATGTATCTTTTAAACCTCACACGAGCACTCATTGATGTAGGTGTCTGTAGTTTCAACTGTGAAAACGGCCTGGACCAGTGTTGCCACCTTGTGGACAAACTAATTAATGCTAGAAATTCAAGACCTGTGCGAGCTGAGCGTGGAGTATGCGTGTATAGACAAATCTGGCTGTGCACATTAGGGTGACCAGACGTCCCCGTTTTCTGGGGACAGTCCCAGTTTTTGGTGTCCTGTCCCCGGAAATGTCCCGGTTTTACAGCACGTTCAAAGCAACAATTACTTTCACCAACAGAGGGCACTGTGAGCTATACTGATTACTAGTCTTGTATTTTTTTTTGTTTTTTCTTTTTTTTTTTTTTTTTGGCGCGCCGCTACTTTAGCCAAAAGGAACTTGGACTAGAGCAGAGCGCTATTATTGTCAATTAACAAAAGAGACACACCGTTATTGGTTTCAAGGTAGTCACATACTAACTATATTGTCCAGTTAAACAAGTAAACTGTTGAGTGCACGTAGAAGGTGTAATTATAAGGCGGGATTTTTTTGCACACAGTATTAAACATTCATCTTCTTTCAACTTCTACCATCACAACCCCGATATGAATAATAATAATAATAATAATAAAATAAACAATTACACTTGCAGAAAGCACATACTTTGTGGTCAAAATTAGCCTGAAATGCAAAATAATAAGGGGTAGTAAAGATCCATTTCCAAAAGCATAAACATCATTTAAAACGTTGTAATTACTCAGTTTGTGAAAATGTTAAATACAGTCAGAAAATGTTACAAATATTTGTTAAATACGGTTTTATTTATCATATGTTCTCATTTCTATTTTTTTATTTTTAGTGTTTTTGGAAAGTCATAATTTTGTTATCCTGTTTTGATCCGTTTACTATTTGCAATAGTTACTATTTTTCATAATGTGATTTTTATTTATTTATTTTTTTGGGAGAATTGTAGTCCTATTAATAAACTAGGGTAAGTTTGATCCTGAAACATCATTGTAATTACTAATTATGATATTAATATATGAAAACCAAAACAATTAAAAAACATACACAAATATATTGTCCCCGTTTTTTAATTTTGCAGATAATCACAAGTGAGATTTCAATGATATTTTGATCACTGAACTAGGAAATGTCCGCGGTTTTCATTTCTGAAATCTGGTCCCCTTTGTGCACATCATACAGTATGCAAGTACTATGTTGATGATGAAATTTACACTGAGCACTGAACACATACTCCAGTGTACGCATAACAAAACAAAGTATATTTTGGGCTTAATTGAAATGGAAATATACAAAATAATGGAAATTACATTTAGTATTTTTGGAAAAAAATGGCCGACTAATTTCAAATCTAGCATTTTATGTATACTAAATACACATAATTGAATAATATTTCTACACTTTTTGCACAATGGACAAAATTACAGATTGATTAAAAATGTTACACTAGGAAAATATTATCTCAAACATGCTCCTCATTGACACCTTACTTTTAGAATTTTTTAGTGTCATAAATGTTTGGTGCTATAAAAAATTATGCTACAACTGTGAGAAAATAAAAACACTAAACATCATCTCATTTAAATTTTTAAAAATTCTCTAAAAATTCAAGTTTTTTAAATTTTATTTTGAAAAGTTGCAAATATAAATGAAGGCCTGGTAAAAAAGTTTCCAAGACAATTTTAATGTGACCTTGATATAACAAGAGGAAAAAGGTTAAAATCTGTTAGTTTGAATAAAAATCAATCCCCTGGGACATAAAAGTGCCCGAAGAAACATCCTTTGCTTTTCCTTCAACTTCTTACAGAGGCGGGGAATGAAAGGGAAGGCAAAGAAGCTTTTCTACAAAGCCATAATGCGTGGGAAGGAAATGATCCGTATTGGAGACTGTGCTGTGTTCCTGTCTGCTGGACGACCCAACCTCCCCTTCATTGGACACATCCAGAGCATGTGGGAGTCCTGGGGAAACAACATGGTGGTCCGTGTCAAATGGTTCTATCATCCTGAGGAAACCAACCCTGGAAAGAAACTTCATGACAAAAAGGTTACTTTCGTCTCCCTTTGCTAAACGAGAATAATGGTTTGTGGGCATTGCATTATGACGTTAGTACTGGAATGGTACTTGATCTGTCCCAGTCTTGCCTTTATCTGGGTTTGTAACTAATCAAATTTTGTTTGGCAGAACTGGGATCAAATGTCTGGCCAAAGTCTTCCTGCTGTTCTGCAGGCTTCCAGCCAGAGAAAAGACTTCATGGAGGTAAGAAAACCAATCCAGTAAATGGTTTGATCATCTTCATCTGGGTGAAAACAGACCGCTAGATCTCTCTGCTTTCTCGTTTCAGCGGGCCTTGTACCAGTCCTCTCACATTGATGAGAATGACGTCCAGACCATTTCTCATAAATGTCTGGTGGTCAGCCTTGAGCAATATGAGCAGATGGTTAAAACTAAGAAGTACCAAGACAGTGAAGACCTCTACTACCTGGCCGGCACTTATGAACCCACTACGGGAATGATATTCAACACGGATGGGGTTCCTGTAATCTGCTGAGGATCAACAAATAAAGGCAAATAAAGGCGCGTGGAACCAAACGAATGAGATACAAGGGCTAGACAGATGTGTTGGCTTTAACCAAAGCCCAACTAATCAGACGAGTTCAGAAAACGTCCTGACAAAGACACAAGCATCCGTTGCGATCAGAGACTACTTCAACAGATGTCATGTGTGCACATCATTTCAAACACGATGGTTGACGGTATTGTAAAATTGCGCTAGAGTCGAAGTTCAACGCAAGTGTTTGGTCTGTTAATGGGGCACCTTGCTTCATGATTGTGGTGGACAAATGATGTTCAGGAATCTCCAGTTGAAGAGTAAAATGTGTCAAAGAAAGTGAAAGCATGTCAAAAATGTCTTGAAGGTCAACTGCATCTGCACTGCTGAGCCCTGTTTGCCTCAGCCATCACCGGTGCGGCTGGAATGGAGGTGACACCACTTCTGCAGGACTCGGAGTAATTCTCCGGGTGAGAAGGCCTGCTTGGAACCAGCTTCCTTGGCCGTGGGACCAACAACTGAAAGAGTAATTAAAGCTGACAGGCCATGTCACACTTCTGCCCAGAGAGTCGTCCCCACCACGTGCTCCGCTGTCCAGTTACTACTGGTAGATCCCTGGCAGAACTTCAAGGGCTGGCTAATGAACCCAGACGGGTAAAACGATAGCAGACCTAAAGCTGCGGCTCATGTGAGAAGCACTTAAAAGAAAGGACAGAACTGTGGTCTGCCAGCCCGCAAGGACTGTTTATTAATAGGAAAGTTTGAGTCACTTTTCCACCGAGTGGCCCAGAAGATCTGTCAGAATATTTATATACGATCCTCGCCCCTCAGCCACGGTGGCAGAAAGGTTTCTTTTTACGAGTCAAGGGCTCTACTGGGACGGAAAGAGATGTAGATGACGCCCGTTTGTAAATACATGCATACAAGCTATATACGATATGGACAAATATATTTTATTTTCGTGCACCATAGATTTATGTGACAGTAATTTTTTTTAAAGTGGCAAAAGATGACAAAAAAAAAGCTTTAATAAACTGTGAATAATGTTTCAAATGTTAACAAATATCAGGAACTGGTTTTAGAGTACAGATCTTGTAAGTTGTTACTGGAATCTCAGATGCCCACTACATTTTCGACGTAATGTAATCTTGATATCAAAACTACTATTACAGGACACATGGTTTGTGGGATTTGACAGTGTTCGAAGCCAGTTGTTCCATAATGCAGTTTTACAACAGGAAGCACTTAAATTCTGCCCTTGGTCTTACACAGGACAGACTTCCCTTGACAATCCCCTGTTCAGGTGGACGTGAAGCGCTTTGCGGGTAAACCATTTTAGTTCTCTCATTGCTTCTCAGGGTCAGTGAGAGATGGAGAATGAGAGTTTAAAAGCACCATATAATCAGGCTATGCTTGCTTATCATGTCTATTTTACTCGGCTTTCTCTTTTTTTCTAGAATTATCCCCCACAGAAAGCAATTGCATCTCATGCATGAAAGCACTTTCTTCAAATAAACAAATAGCAGCAGCGCAGGTGACGTTATCTGTTAGCTCTGAAAGTTGAACGCTGAGTTGTTTTTTGCCTTTCTCACATCTACGTTTATTTCTCCATCTCGACTTTTATTCTAAGCCGTTTTCTGGTTCGTTCTTAATAGCCTTAACCTTGGTCCCTAAAAGCAAAGTCTGAATGTTGTCTTTGAAATAGGTCCTTCTGATTGATATTGTGCTCCAGAGAAAGTGCCATCAATCATCAGAGGCAGTTAGGACCAGGCTATGTATTCGCTGCTTCTCTAATCAAATGTATTTGATTTATGGCTTCCTTACATGGATGAAGAGACTAGCAAACACCTTATTTGCTTAATTGTAATTATGGTTCTTATTTGTGCCTCATTTTTAAGGCTCAAATGAGGTATGAATGTCTTTTTGTTTTTAAGGTTGGACACTATGTATGTATCGTTTTTTAAATAATGAAACAAAAACATCTGTACTGATCTTTTTTTTTTAAACAATTATGGTTACCAAGATGTATAGAAAAGATGAGGTTAGAGGCTACATTTTTTTGTTGTTGTCTACAGTTGCCCAGCCAAATTTTTTAACTCTGTAATTCTTTCTACCTCCCACCTTGGTTCAACGTTTCATGGTTTTGTTTGATATTTTCTCTTGGTGGTATTTTTACACTTGTGAAAGAAATGTCACTGTACGTGGGCTTTTAAACCAATGCCTGTTTTTAATTCTTTCGTCATGATGAAAACCTCTCTGTGAATGATGTTCATTGGATACTTATTGGTTCTTTGTTGTTTTGTTTTATTTTCCCCCCCGTTTTTTTGTGGGAGAATAGTGAGATCAAGAAGGGTATGGACACTAGAGACTTCCGGTCTTTGTGATTGGAAAATATTTGGCCTACTCAGTATTTCATAAATTTCTTTATATTATAGAAATGTTGACACTATTACGTATAGAAGAAATGTCTGAAATATATATTTTTTCATGTACATTTCACATTACATTGCCCAGTCTCTCTTAAAGAGATATTATCTTGTTGATATTCAATAGGTTGTATTTCTTAACATGTTTTATCATTTGTATGTGTGGTCTTGAGGCTTAAAAACGATATTCAGCCTATTCCGGTTTGGACTGTTTTTCTAAGTCACCTAATTTGGTTGAGGATTTTACGCATACCCAAAGCTAATTCAAATGCCAAATGATCTTCAAATGCACAGTGAATCTGAAGCAACATTAAGCAAGCTCTTTTTGATTTGACACAATCTTTTAAATACAGATCCGTGTTGAATGTTTTTGCCTGTTTAGCGAGTTGTACAATTTAAGTGCCCCTCAAAACAAACGTTTACTTCGAGCTTAAGACAAGCTGTAAAGCACTTTTTAAGAGTATTTTTGTCTGCATGTTTTAGAAATTGCGTATATGCTTCTAGGAATAATATTAGAGCAATCAACAAAAGTATATTTTGCTTATTGTGACGTAGTGTAACGTGAATGGAGGTCAGAGTTCATCCCTTCACCTTGGGCCACTGTATGAGACGGTGGCCTCTGCTGGAAGCAGTCATATGGGATGAATCGCTGATGTCCTCTGCTACTCATCTAGGTTCCGTTTGAGCGTATCTTATGATGATAAGGTTTAACTGGCTTATTAGAAAACAGTGTATAGCCAAGTAGAAGCGTTATAGAGTTCACTGTTTGCATGATTCTGTTCAATCTTTTTCCTTTAGTTTTTTCTTTTCTTTCTTTCTGACATTCCCCCTCTCGGAACAATCGTCCTCCATGCTTAATGTGCAATACTGCTGAATTTGGATTCTGTGAGGTAGCTGCTAGTGAGGGAAGGAACGTGTTCATGAATGTGGGAGATGAGAGAGAGAAAGTTAGTGTGGACTGGAGGCTGGTCCTTCACTGGTCTTCATCTGCTGTTCCTTCAGCATTGATATGGTCCTGTTACAAAAAAATAATAATAAAATTTTTTAAAGCTATATATTTGAAATTATTTGACATTTTAAAGCATCAAAGATTTGTAAATGATCCTTTGAGAGGGGGAGATGAGTATGGATGTACTTTGTACACACATTTAATCTTGTAAAAAACATTAAATTTTTAAAAAATTGAAACCGATATTAAAGATTGCTGTTTACTTGTGCGTGTGAATTTATGGAATTGGATTTTTTTTTTTAACACACGCAACCAGCATTATCAGTGTTTTTCAATTCTTTTAGTATTCTCAGTATTTTCTAGTTCATCAATAAATGTCATAAAATGGAATTGAGTTGGTCTCTTTATTTTTTGTGCCTTATTTTTTCAATTATTGTCTTTGTAAAACCCTCTAGCTCTGAATTGCCTCGATCCACATTGTATTTGAAGCTGTAGAGCGGGTGGGCAAACTAAATAAAAAGTTTTATCAGGGTTGGATCAAATATCTGCAGGAAAGTGGCCTGGAAGGGCCAAGTTTGCCCATCACTGCTGTAGAGGAACGAATGAGTGGATCCAAAAACTTTTGGGAGAACTGTTAACCTGATGAGCTTTTTACAGCTCCTGTCATTTGCTGTATAAGTGCATCTTTAAAGATGCCTGCGAGAGCCGAGCAATACTTGTAGTGTAATATCCATGTGACCACCATCATAGCTGAATTGCATATTCACGTCCACATTGAGGAAGATTAATGTTGTCCTCTGAAAATATTGTGGTGCTCTATTGAATGAGTGTTATTTGTGTTATGGTAGTCTTTGAGCCATTTAACCAGCAAAATGGAATGCCCCCTCCCCTTCCCATTTCTGAAAAAGTGTTTTTTAGCATGAGTGATGATTCATTGCACACTCTGTGCTGTTCACAGTGGTGCAATAGATTCAAAAGGTCACCAGGGTGTCATGTTAGGCAAGAGGTGGTTTCTGAGTCTCCCTCCTGAGCAATCACATTCATCAGGATACCATTTTAGAGCTTCCTGGAACAATTAACAATTTATAGCAGCTGCATTGAACTGAAGCTGAGCTCATTTTGCTAATGCTAGTGCGACGTCTTTGGTGAATTTGCCACACAGCAACAGAACGAAGCTTGCTTTGAAGTAAAAAAAAAAATTGTTTCCTGGGCAATTAAAGTTACCAAGGGAGTCATGTTTGCTGTGTTGATCATTTATAAATGATTTCTTCAAGTGGAAATGCGCCACCTCCCTGCCAAAATGGCAAAACATGTTTGCTGATCTTTAGTCTACCATGGTGAAATGGAGCTAAAGTGCTCTCTTTAGAAGAAACTCCTATTATTAGTGGGCTGGTATGACTGTGACCTCACTATTTGAAACCATTCGCTGTTCCAGTACTCTAAATAAGGAAGAGATTGCGTTTTAAGTGCTTGTGAAATCGTAAAGAATGCTTGAATTGTGCTGTCACAAATCATGTTAAATTTAAAGCCCTTGGCTTTTTTTTTTCTCCATCAAAAGCACTTCTCCTCAATTTACATTAACACTGCAGATGAGATTTGAAAATGCATGCCTTTGATTTTGCTTGTAGTGTCATGAAATTAGCATAATGCAATCTAATGGAAGTGCGCCTTAAATTTTATTACTAACAAAAATGCAAAGGGACAGATAAGACAAAATTGACAAGGCATACACATTTGGAAAGACAAAATGAGTAAATTATGAATTTTCATTTTGCACTGAACTATCCCTTTAAAGGGGTCGCTATTGCGCTTCAAGTTTTTAATACCTTTTCTTGGATGTTACCCAGCTGTGTTTTGGTGGATATATACACCCTGAAGTTTGCAAGACTAAAGTCTCCAAAACCAGAAGTAGACTTTATCAAGTTAAGACTCTTGCTGAACAACCCCTAACTGTTCGTTCTAACACTCCCCCACATATATCTACCTCATATTGGATATTTGCGTAATGCTGCCCAAATGTGCATGCAGAGAAAGAAGGTTTGGTTTCAGGAACAGCAGTAGTGTTGTTGCAGCCATGTCAGGGAGACGCTGTTTTTCTAGGCGAAAGCAAAAGTACTTTTTTTTGGCCTTCCGAAAGTAGATGCATTTTAGGAATCTTTAAGATTACTTACAACATTACTTAGCAATGCATTTTATGGACGACCGTTCCGTGAACCTAGGAGAGGAGGTAATTCTGACTTTGCTAGGACAATCAGGCGCTTTTGAGTCAGCTACTGTTTTGTTATTAGCTTAAATATTTGCTATTGACTGTTCAAATTCGGAGTTTTGCACATCGTGTGTGCGTGAGAGAGCGAGAGAGAGAGAGAGGGGGGGGTCACATCACAAACCCATACCAGCTTCATCACGGTGTCTGTCACGAGACTCTGTTCCCCTTTCGGCCTCTGTCTTTACATTTATTTTGAAAGAAAAAAGCTCATGATTATGGTAAGGGGCATTACATTTCAGACGAGTGCTTGCGGTGTTCGGCCAATCACACTGCACTGGGTCAGCTGGCCAATCAGAGCAGACTGCGCTTGTCGGAAGGGGGGACTTTGTTGAAAACGAAGCGTTTAAGAGAGGCGGGGCACAGAGGAAAAATATATATTATTTGAAAAATAATGTGTTTTTTTTGAACATTAAAGCATGTCAACATATTCTGTTACACCAAATACACAAAATAATGATCTTTAAAAAAGCATCATATGACCCCTTTAACTCCTCCCAGTTGGGGTTCGCAGTGTTTCACGATCCTTTCATGGATCACTTTCATAAAGAGTCCCTCCATATCTCCAGTGTAAAGACATTCACATTGAACCTGCTGCTTTGATGTCAAGTCAACACATCAGAATCCAGGCATTTTTCATGTCAATCACTTAAGCAGAGGCATCACATAAGAAAAAAGTTTAGAGACCTCCGCGTCTCTTTGAGCACACGGAGAGCTTGCAACAGAGTGCAATCAGAGTAGCACTTGCACCCTGTGACGTGTAGTAACGTTCTGTGTCTGAATCCAGTCGTTTGAGAAATTACAGACTAATGACTCTCCCTATGCTCTTCTGCTTGTGCTTTCAGCACGAGAGAATTCACATGTGACTAGAAAATATTCAAAGGTGTATCACCTCCAAATTATCATGGAATTTCATTTAAATAAATGAGAGAACAGGAGCTCTGGGGCAAAGGCAGCTACGGCTCAATAATGTGCCCTGAGTAATCGGCCACTCCCGCTGTGTGTGAAAATGACAATAGTCAAAAGTGATGCGGTTGCTCAATGGTAGCATATATGCATACTCTTTGGCTACATGTATTATGACGCCCCATAAAAACATTGTGAGCATTTTTAAGAGCAGAGATGCGGCCTTGCGGGAGTCAACCGCCACTGCCAAAGCTCATAAAAGCAATTAAACCCTCCAATAAACCCACCAAAGGCCACCTTCCTCTCTGTCGACTAGCTATGATCCTCTGTCAGAAGGGACCACAGCGCAACGCAAAGAATCATTATGCTAATAAGACCAAAAAAAGCAGAAAGCAGCCATGCAATATTCATACCCTCCATCATGATAAACTATTCAGGAGTCATTTAGCCGGAATGCTCATTTAACGAACTGAGGCGTGGAACAATTAACGCGCGCCGAATGATGGAAGCGTACTGTGATGGAGAGGACGTCGGCAGCTCAATCTCTCACCAGGGATGCCATTTGAAGTTCTACACACTAATGGTTGACTTTTCCTCTACACCTCCCCTCAATATCCAGAGTCCATTTTGTGTCTTCCATCACCAAAGCCACCATAAAATGGCCTCCAAATGGAAGTGTGGCTGGTTTTCACCGTTACGGATCACTGCTAAACACAAGCTGCGTTTGAATGGAGATATGATTGCGTATTTGCTTTAGGACTGCATTAAACATTAAGGTCCTCAGAGCAAGGGTCGTCCATATTGCGAGAGCATTTTACCATTTATGACCCATTAAAATGATTGCAGTATAAAAACAAACATTTATTGGCAGTCTCAGTCCATTAGTATAAAAGGGAAAGTGGAATAATTCAGAAGTGATTGCTGGGTAGAAAATTGTTTCATTTCAGTGAAGCGGTGCCTTGACCCTCTTGGGTCTGTGGATTGGAAGGAGTCTCAGTCCAGAGCCTCTGCCTTCCTTCATTACTTTGTGTGCTGACAGAAAACAAGCTGACTGGCATTGCTCGGGGCCACGAGGCCTTTGTCATGGCTCTGAGGCCCTAGACCCGGTCCTGTCATGGCTCATATCACTCTGCCTACCAAATTGCTTCCCCCTCAACAGGAACAGGATTTATGGCAGTATGAAGCGCAGAGATGCATGTCTTACCGTGCTCTCGGCTGTTCAAACCGCTTTAGGGAGGGCCCTGTTCATAAAATAATCTCCAGGGCATAACAATCACCGCCTCAGCATTAAGACGAACAACACACAGCACCAATGCGTGTGTGTGCACCTGTTAGGAATAAACCAAGAAAATGTGTGCAATGGACTTCGGCTCCTCACAGGAGAGCCATTTGCCTTGTTGTTCCAATATTCTGCTGTGTGGATACATTAGTGGCCAACTCCCCCATTCCGACTGTCACCGAATCTCCGGGCTCCCATTGTGGGAAGAGAGAGACACACAGGTAATATCACACTGTCATTTTGCTTGAAATGGTAATCTTTTACAGGAAAAAAGATTAGATTTTTTGTAACGGAAAGCAATAAGTGACCAGTTGTGTTGTGTTTTTGTACATTATAAGCTGCCTTGGAAGGGTCCTGCTGAGATTGTACATGGTTTTTATAGTAAAATTACACAGGGAAATTGCATGATGGAAGTGAATCACAGTATATGTGGGTTATTCAGTCCTTAGAGTACTGAACTTATTACCAGACTTAATAATGAAATCTGCAGTAAAGCGCTTCCAATTTGTTTCGCAGTATTTCATCGAGAGGGGCGTTTGTTTAGCTGCACTGACGTGCGGTGATGTATTTACTCTGATAGCGCCTTTGAACACACGTTGGCTATCTAGCGGTGGCATATGCACCTTGGCAATTTAAAGCCGAATGTAAAATGCAGTTCACAAGCATTCCCACTTGGTTTTCTATTGGCCAATCTGTTGCCGAGTCGCATATTGTATGATGGAAGTTGCATGCGACTCATGTCAATAATTTCCCAGAATTCAACCTAGTCGCACATGCTTTGCTATTGATTGCAAGCAACAACAACATCATCATCAACAACAACATCAGCCATGCTGGTAATAAACTGTGTGCCAAAGTTGATTTATGGAGGTGAATAGCCAAGCTCCAGCTCAGCATTTTCTTTCAGGCAGCGGGTGCGTGAGTGAGAACCAGACAACCGGAAATCAAACTGAGCAAAAGGCAGTTTAGAGGAGAGGGGGGTGATTGCAGTGGTTGGATCAAGAGCCATTGTGTTCAACAAAAAGGGACCTTCAAACCCTGCGGAGCACTTTTCCTAAAGATTGCCAAAGTATACAGTTTGAGGGGAGGATGGGTGGGAAAAACCCAGATCTATCACTGAGAGGATTGCTTTTCCTGCTGTCTTCCTATCAGTCACCATTAACAAATTACTGTCGATCTATTCGGGAATTAGCAGTTGGGTCTCTAGAAGTGAAGGGCTGATAGACGGAGGGGTTAATATAGGCTGCTTCACTTTGCTGGCAGAAAAACGTGTAGGTGGCCAATGGCTGATTATTGCTCACCTCCCTCTTTCACAATCATCACAGTTGGAGGAGGTGAGCAATAATCAGCCATTGGCCACCTACACGTTTTTCTGCCAGCAAAGTGAATTCGGTGGCCACAGGATTTATAAGCGTGTGGTGCACACCTGGGATGCCTGTCTTTTGAGGAGGGCCATTTAACATTAACTCTGGCTCTGTGTTGCAGAGAATGATTTGACATGGGTAAGGGTGAGTCCTGCGACGCCCCTTCGGTTTGCCATTGAGGAGAAGGAAATCAGCTGGATGAGAATTGTCACCCTCAATAGAGTCCGCAAACGGTGCAGTCAAGGGCTGGTTTCATTCGTCAAAGCTTGGCCCGGAATGAAGTGTTTTTACACAGGGAATCACTTCAAATGAAGTAATCTCCAATCAGCCCAATGAACTTTTTGGAGTTTTGACTGTCACTGTTTAAATGGTGGGACATAATGAAGCTCAGCTCAACTGCCAGTATAAATTGGCTGTTGTCCTGAAGAATAACTCACAAAAGCTAGGCTAGGATGTTATTAGTTTCTGTATTAAAGCAGTGCTGGGTTTCATTTAGCATCTATTAAATTGTTGGTTCAATCTGGTGAAGATTACTTGATAAATCTTATTCTGCAAAAATCATATGAATAAAATGTCATTCATATTTAGATTTACTGCATTTGGTGAAGGCTCGGATTCATTGGGATGTGGCACCCCATCTGCTGATACCATGTGGACATTGTCAGTGTGATCCAGAAGTCTATTTGTGTGGGGGCTTATGCTTCTGCCCGAAGTAATGTAAACCTAGTCCCGCCCAGAAATCCCAGCATTTATTTTACCTTCTGCTACCTTTATTCAGCAACATTTACAATTAAGATAACAATAAATGGTGACAAATGTATTGTATGTCATAGATCTGATTGAAATTTATTTGTACAATGAACATAAGTGCATACTTTCATCCTTGTATTTACAGTTTTAGCTATATGCTCTTGTAAATTTATTTTGTATCCTATGAAATTGGCCCCCATTGCCAGCTGCGACTTGTTCATCCCACAAATTAACCACCAAAAAGAATCAATAATTCCAATGATTGGTCGGTCATGAATCTTTTTATCCACCAGGCCTCACTGTGACTCTGATCATTGGATGTTTACATCGGGCCTAGTTGTGTATCTCAGGATGTGCACTAAGGATAACACGTGTTTCCTTGGATATGATTTGGCTATACACTGAGTGTGTCTGTTGCCGACTGTCCATCCTGCATACTATATGTAGATGACCAATCAATTGTTTTGTGGGCCACCTCGTGCGGCATGTATTTGCGTGGTTTAGAAACAAAGGTTAGCATATTATGTTTTTATAGTCTATGATTAGGCAACCATTAGCCCTGCTGGTAGATGCTGTAACTACATCACTCTGGGGCAGTATCTTCTCAATGACAGCCATAAAAAGCAGTGCGGTAAATTATTAGTTCGTCTAGGTTCACTCATTTTGATCTCCAGCGGGTTTTTTTTTTTTTTTTTTTTTTTTTTTTTTTTTGCACTGGTCTTAAAACCATTAAATAGACATTTCAAAAAAAAAATTATTATTATTATAATTACATATTTTTCAGTATCGTAATGATGTTTTGTATTTTTTTCTTGGTTGATTGATGGATTTGTCTGTGTTTAGCTTTACCATATGTTTGTATGTTTAGGTTATGACAAAATTAAATTATTTTCACTCTGAACAGTTGGGATGGGAAGTGATGAAAATTGTTTCCACCCTTTTCCATCTGAAGTCTTTTTTTCTTTTCCTCATTTCCATTATGTGCCATTTCAAATGTTTTGATTGTGAGACATTTTCTTTTTACTACTTAATAATAAAGAAGCGGATATAAGACTGCTGTGTTCTCAAATGGCTCACTATCTGGTTATTAATCTGACAAAAGCATCTCCACCAAGATCAACTGAAAGTACTCGCAGTGCAGCTCCTTTGCCAGTAATAACAAAGTGTGCTTTTTTAATATGCAGACAGAGAGTGCGAGTGCATAAGCAGTTCGCACTCAGAAAAGTGCCATGACGGTTTTGAATTTTAATCAAATCTCGACTAATGCTTCTTTTTGCGTAAAAGAGTGCATGTGAAGTGAATGCTCTGAAACGAGACATTGAGGTTCTGAACGCTCTCGCTGCATGCTAACATACGATGCATTCATCTGCTCAAAGAGAGGCAGAGGAGGCCATTGATCCATGTTGCCTGGAGGGGTAAAGGTCTCCTTTCCTGCGGGATCTGCTTCAAATATTCTGACAGGAGTCCCAGATGGAGGCCCCACCACTAAGCTCTCCCATCCCACTGCCTCTGTGCCCCTCTAAAAGGAACAAACAGTAAAGAAGGAGCTGTCAACATCCAAACTGCCTGGAGGGTCTTCACCTTCTTGCATTAGATGGTCCAGTCCACTCTAAACACACCTGAAGCACTGAGCTTTATCCTGTAAACTGTGTGTTGAAAGCAGAGATCACTCTCCAACGACTGATGCCAGGATGTGAAAAAGTAAACCTCGCTCCTCTTTTCCTTTCAGCTGCCCTGCAGTGCCAGGCCCTGTCGAGAGAGTTGGGCGGAAACTGTCTTTCTGCTCCCTGCAGGCAGGTAGACGGCCACTGTGATGTTCAATCAAGCCTTGCACAGCTCTGCACTTTCTTACTTGAAAAGAATCTAATCCATCATAGTCACCATAGCGTTTTTAGTTTCGCACAGTATTCACAGGCACTGCACTGAATGTATAACACATCTACCTGTGGTACTAGCAAAGTGCTTTTTCCATACATGCGGCGAACTCCACAATACACAAAAACTTCGTCCCTGATTCAACCTTGAGTGAATGAACAGAGACTGGCAGAGAGGCCACGAGGTTCTGTGTTCCCTCTGAGCTCATTAGTTTCATTCTACACCCAATGTCCTAACAGATTGATTGATGACCTTCATCTGTAGATCACAGCATCTGGAGAGCAGTAGGATAGCTGAGACTGTGCTGCAGCACAGGGTCCATTAAGTGTGGAGTCCAGCTGCTCTCTGTCCTGGGGTTTTGAGTGTGTGACCATGGGCGATTGGAACATTTCTGACAGATTTCAACAGCATGACGAGGTGAGTCACATAAACAAAGTGGCAGTCTATGTCGCGTCCATTAGCCCAAAAACACGTTTAAAGGAAGAGCTCATCCAAAAATAAAAGTTCTGTCATCATTTTACTCACCCTCATGTTGCTCTAAAGCCACACGACTCTCTTTCTTCTTTCTATGCAAACATTTAATTTGAAGAATGCGTCGATCCAATGCTGCTGAATCTGAAATTACCTCAGTTTTACTATGAGTACGCGGCCTAAACTGAAAGTAGTTTAATAAATGGCCAAATAAAACGTCTTTATATTGAGGACTTTGTGTAGGCAAAATCAACACAACGCTACCAGTGTAATTCGATTCACGAATAAATGAGTCGGTTCTTTTTAGAAAACCAGAACATACAGGGACTAGTTCCCAAGCTAGACTCTGTGAGTCGGTTCTTTTAAAGGGGGCATAACACACAGTTTCACCCAATCTCATGTTAATCTTGAGTACCTATAGAGTAGTACTGCATCCTTCATATCTCCAAAAAGTCTTTAGTTTTATCATATTAATAAAAGAAAGATACAGCTTTACGATTCTCTCCGGAAAAAGTCGAGCTCCTGGAGGAGCGCCGTGGGCGGAGCTAAAGACTGACGACATTTGATGCCGTTTCACTTACCGACCGCAGTTCTGAATCATGACCGGGATCTTTTATAGCTGGGCACGCTCCATCTCAGTACAAACGCATGTTCAAATCCAGGTCGAACTGGAGCCTTGTATAAAAATGTTCGCAACAAACCACAATGTGAAACTCCTGCTGCCCCGGAAAAACAAACTGTATCCACTGTTTACATAATGCTGGGTTCTTTAGGAAGCTGAACAAAAGGTATCTTTCCCTTAAAACCAAAAACACCACTTCTTTGGATTGGAGACATTATTCACGAGCAAGTCACGTGCAGCGCTGCAGCCGGATGAAGCGCGCACAGTGTTGCCAACTAATTTTCAGGGGAAGTTGCTAAAGGAAGGTCGATTTGCTGCTAAAAAGTTGCTAAATGACATTACCTTATTAATTCTCAGGGGAAACAAATATTGTAGTGTTAATTTAGATTTGTTCGTTCAATAATATTAATGCATAATATAAAAATATAAATAACTGTATTTTTAAATACAACATTGAATTATTGAACACTTACACGTTTTTGAACAATTAGGGCCTACAATTAAAGTTGTTGTTTTTTTTAGCTAGTAAACTACACATTCTGAATAATTATAGTTTTAAACAGTGTATTAGCAGTTAGTTAGTATAAAATTAGGGCACAATCTATGTTAATATGAAGGAATTTTCCATATTGAATTTCACAGGTTTTCTTTACCTGCATTTTAAATTACTCATAGCATTTTGTGTTTTCGGATTACAGGGTTACAATGGATAATGGATAATTGATAATGGATAATGTCCTGGAAAATTACTAGAAGCCTACCTTTTCCATTTTTCTAGATATTTTTCTTACAGTGTAGCCTAATTGATCAACAATCGCAGGCACAAGCTAAGGTGTATCATAAATGAACAATTATTCAAATATTCAATTATTATTATTAAACAATTGCAAATAGCAGCTAACATAATTCATGTGAATTGTGTACTGCTAGGCATCTTTGGTTTCCTCATTTTGTGTGACTTAGATGGAAAACTTGTGCCTTTTATCGTTTGAGTCACTTATCAAAAGTTGCTAAAAGTTGCCAAATAAATTTTAAAAACAGCTAAATTTGTTGCTAGGTGCTTTTGGAAGAAAAAGTTGCTAGGGTAATGTGAAAAGTTGCTAAATTTAGCAACAAAATTGTTAAGTTGGCAACACTGAGAGGCATTGATGGGAACCCCCGCCGAGCTCTTGCTCTTGATCATATTAGGGTCGATGCATGCGCGGGCGCGTTTTTCCGGGAGAAATGCACATATAAGGAGTTCCACCCTCGTTTACGTCATAAGAGCCACGATCGAAAAAAACTCTACCAGAACCCGGAAGAGATTTGCACAGAAAATATCTCATACCTCAAATAGTTTTGAAACTTTGGTCATGCTTAGCATGAGGAGTCCAACTCTTTAATGGGTAAACGAACTTGAACTGCATTGAAACAGCATTGTAACCCAACCCCCCCAGATGAACCCCCACTCAACTCCTGACTAATTAATGAAACTGGAATAGTTATTAGGATTGTTTGAGCCACCCCCACTGAGCAAAACCTCATCACTGCCCCGCCGCAGAACCGATCAGGGTGATCACAGCGCGAATGCATGACAGCTAGAAAAGTGTCCGAGATACATTCGAGTGCTATGATGTCGTGATGACGTGTGCCAAAACTCGGGCGACGGCGATGGCGGCTTGTAGGATGCTGTAGTGAGCGCAGTGCTCTCCACGACTGCGCTGACCAAAAGAATGAGGGAAACAACTGACTGACGACACAGTTAATGCTCATGGTTCAGACGAAACTGTGATGCTGTGTTTTCTCTTCTAAAAATATTTATTTCTCTCTGATTTCATGTGATTAGTATCAAACTATGCATGGATATTCCCAAACACTATGACGGTGCAATCTCTGTGTGAGATATGTGATCGTTCTCATATTTCTAAAAAAATCTAAAATAATTTTTTAAAGGGGTCATATTATGCTCTTTTACAAGTCTTGATTTTGTTTTGGGGTGTACTTGAACATGCTCTCATGCTTGGTCAACGCATTATTTTTCACATAATTTACATGTTTTTTCTCTTCTTTTTTCAAATACCTTTCTCCCCAACCTGGCACAAACGGCTTCGATTAGTTCCGGCTTTGATGAAGGCCCGCCTTCTGAAAAACGAAGTGTGATCTGATTGGTTAGCTGTCCCGGTGCTTTGTGATTGGCGAACAGCTTAGACGGTTTTTCAGTACTGCCACGCCCCTTGCTCCATCTTTCAACAAAAACATTTGGGCGAATCAGGCACTGTACTCCCTCGTGTTGTGGAAACTGTCCTCAGTAAAAATGCGCAGCACACAATAACAAATTGAGGTTATAATGCTCAGCAACAGAGTTAAAAAATAAATTGCAACCACTGTTTCCTGACATCATCCGCTTTCGAAAGCCCAAACAAAGACGTTTGGGCACAGAGGTGAAAAATGTAGCGTGTTTAAGGCGGTCGCACACCGGACGAGAAGCGCAGCGTTGCGTCACGCCATGTCTTTAAAATTCGAATACATTATTTTCAATGAGTGTAGGCACACCGGCAGCACCATTCGGCATCTGTCTGCGGCGCCCAGCTACGTCGTGTTATATTTGTAAGAATTGTTCTAGACATGCCGAAAATTTGACGCTACAGCACAGCAGCTCTTCTTCTTGGTTTTCTCTGATGCACTAACTCTGCAGCAGCTCTTCTTCGTCGTCTCGTCTGATGCACTCACTCACAAGTGTTCTAACCACAACCTCGCCCCTGCCCACCCCCCAACCATTCAAATTTCTCTAGGTGGGAATTCTTTGTAATGAAATTCTAATAAGCCGCTTTGTGATATCACAAAGCCCAAAAAACAAACGCTGTAGTCCAAACGAGCCGTTCGTTGTCGTTCTTGAAAAGGGATTTTTTTAAATGAAATATCTCCCTTTGGAGTGGACTTTGAGATTTGTAACTTTCTTTATCTTTTTTATGCCCAAACATACACACTACACACTGACTAAAATTAAAAAAGTGAAAAAAGGCATAATAGGACCCATTATGAAGTAAAATGGATTGATAAAATACCCCTTTAGTATGAATTAAATAGCAAGGAACTTTGAGTTTCTTGTTCATATAGTTATTTTTATAAAAGGCAACAACAGGACGAAATCCTATATGTTAATAGCAGAACCAGCACTGAGGTGTATCTGCTTTGATCCGTAGTATCTTTTTTTAAATTATATTATTATGCCATACATCAGAACAATACAACGAGATACATTCAAATGTAAAGGAAAAATAGAAAAAGATGAACAACATTAATATAATGAAACAGTGATAGAGGACAGTAACAAAATAAATAATCTCGTAGGTATCTGTTCTGTATCTATCTTGCCTGCTCTTATTTCACTCCCCCCCTCACTGCAGCCGCCTGCTCTCGCCTTCATTTCAGGCGAGGCGCATCTCAAACAAGCCTATTATTTCTACTCGTGTCCATAGAAATCCATCAAGCTTTTTGTCAGTAAAATGACTGACTGTGTATTAATAATTATGCTGCTATATGATGCTAAAACAAAATTTGATGATTTAAGGACTTTAATTTCAGCTGTTTCTCACAGTGTTATTTATTATTACTATTATATAGTTTTTTATTAATATTTTGAATTAGCATTTTTTCAGTTTTCATTTAATTTTTTTTATTTTATTTGTTTTAGAAATTTTGTGCTTCTGTCATTTTTACTTTTTACGATTTTGCCATTTATTTCCAGTTAGTGCATGATTTTAGTGCTTTAATGTAAACTAGTTTTTTTTGATGATTTAATGATTTAAGTTTTTCATCTTAATATTTTTATTTTATTTTTGCTTTATTTCAATTAAGTAAAAATGTAATTACATTTACATTTATTCATTTAGCAGATGCTTTTATCCACTGTGACTTTCAAATGAGGAATACAACAAGCAATTCGTCATAAAGAGGCAAATAAACATGAGAAGTTCTTGTAAGACTACGTTTCAGACCTTGTTCAGAATAGTACAAGCTAGAACAGAGAAGGATTAAGAAAAAGTAAGAGCATAGATAGAGGAATGTTTTTTGTTTTTTAAGTGCTCTTGTAAGAGATGAGTTTTCAGTCATCCCTTGAATGTTTTCAGGGTCTCTGTGTTCTGGATGAGGTTGGTAAGATCATTACACTAGCAAGGAACAGTTAATGAAAATGATCTGGATGGTGATTTTGTGCCCTGTGTGACATGGAGTTATGGAGCTGTGTGACATTAATGAAATTTTAGTTAACGATAATAACCCTGTTTCTCTATTGTCTCATATATGGCTTCAGAATAATATAAAATATGGTGCACAAGTCATATACTGTATGTCACTTGTCGAGTGCATTTACTTTAATGCTATTGTGCCCTTTTAAAAGCTTGAAAGCTCTAGTCCTCATTCATTATATCTGAATGGAGAAGCACAGAAAACAGACACCATTATTTGTTTGATGATTTGTTTTCTGTTATGTCATTTTGTCTGTAAATGTCACGCAGCAAGGGAGTGACGGAAAGGCTGACCACTAAGCAAAAGAAATTTCGCTTTTTGGGGGTCTGGCTGCCATTTTCTTGAGATTTCATCCTTCCCATCTCGTGACTGCACTGTAAATGTCTTGGATGCTGCAGGGTTATCACCTCCAGCTGTGTGAGCTAAAACACAAGGGGGAGATGTATAGATTCAAGGATGAAGTGTCTTTTGACAGCTACATTCTAACCATGTGCCCAGAGTGGGACGCTGCACCTGCTGTGCCATCTGGGCACCATCTCACAAACGCTTATAACAGTGATGCTCCCGTGGCTGTTCTATATGACTGACATATTCATACACCTTGAATGTATATGTAAATGTCCAAAACACATGGCATAGTTTGGTAAAGGCATCACTGAGCACTATGTTTAGTGAATGTATATCCATTCAGAGCTGGAGCGTGATGTAAAGCTCCCCCTGACAACACGTGCAAACAGCACAGGAGAGCTGCTGTTACTCACTTGTGTGCACATTACAAATAACATAACGCTGTGTTTAAATGAAGACAGCAGAGTCAATGAGCTGTGAAGAGATGAGTCAGAGGATTAGGGCCTGCAGAGAATCTTCCCACAAGAATATTCAGGTGTCATAATAGCACAAATGTTATAATAAGATTATTAGTGGGAAGTACTCATTTTTTCAAGGGACATAATGATTACATGCCTTTGCATACCACATAAGAAGTGACTCAATAACACAATAAGCCACTTAAAGGGATAACTGCCCCGAAAATGACAATCCGGTCATCACAACTCGCCCATATGTCATTCCAAACCTGTTTGACTTCATTTCTTCTGTGGAACAAAAAAAGGAGAAAGCTGCTGTTTTCCATACAATGAAAGTGAATGGTGATCAAGCACTGACAAGCTCCAAAAATGACAAAAAAGAAATTACATTACAGAGTATGCGTCAGGTGCTATATCCCATGTCTTTAAATGCCATATTATAGCTTAGTGTGATGTTTAGAATGACAAGAGGGTGAGTAATGCCAAAAATGTTCATGTTAGGTATCCTTTACAGCCATGCATTATGGGGATATAGGTTATGATGTTACATTAATGATGGTATACATTCAGCAATGGTTACTGATTTCTTTATTTTTTGAATATTCAATTTATGTTTATTTGTAGTGTTTTACACAAGGCATATCATTTCAAAGCGGCTTTACATAAAATGCATGTTTCCTACATTACAATTAAGAGTAATCTGTTATCAGAGGTGACTGTGTCAAAGTAATGTCCATATGATAGAAATGTACAGTTCTGGAATAAAACAAATGATTAAGCATGATCACATGCTGTGATTATGATGATTACAATATAAGGAAGATTTAGCAGTTTCAGCTGTTGATTGAGGGTTTGTGTCATCTGAAATGCTCACAGGGGTAAATAAAGTATATAGCATTAATAATAATCAAAATAAACAGTTGTTCCATAAAGTGATATAGTTCATAGTTTTAGTGATTTGTGGCAATTTGGCAAAATATTGTAGAATTCAGTTGTTGTTTGGTTGCTACCGAGGTACACTTTAAAATGTTTTCATTTTTAAAAGCATTTAAAATTAACACAATACAAATTTTACCAGGACAATACATGTAATGTGACTCTAAATAATATGTTAATATTGTCATTTGATTAATGTTGCTTTAGATCTTTTTTTTTTTGGTACAGTGGTTTCATCAGTGCTTACAGTCGTGTGTTACAATGATGGCATTTTGTCTTTGTAAGGGTAACATTGCAACAAACGATTAGCAGTTGTTTATGGAAAAGGCTGTTATGATGATCTCTAATTCATCATGTGACTTATTTTGTTTTACCCTGTGTCATTATGGTGGTTATCAGTATTTTTTATAGTACAAATCAGATTTTAGTAGTTCAAGTTGGCTGGAATATTAATATTTTTGGATGATTAAAAAATAGGCCTATGGTTATGAAATGCAGAACCGGCACCAAAAGGCCCCCTGTAATGCTTGGAACACTGCTACCATTTTTTTTAGGTGGATATTTCTTATTCTTGAACGCAGGGGTTTTCAACCAGGGGGGCGCGAGCATCAGTTAATTCAGAGACGTTCCCTTGAGAATTTATGAATATGAGTTAACAAATCTTTAGCCATTTATCTTCTGACTGATTTAGTCGACAGTTAGAGCAGAGTTGGCTCGAGTATCAGTCACGCTCAGTGTTGGCAAGTCCGCGTTTTTCCCGCGGAATGGGCAACTTTAACACTTGCCGCGTTTTGTAGTTTTGGGCTAGTTTTGAGTAGCAATTAGGCGGGTTTTGTTGTGAAAACCTGGCAACCCTGCTCACGCTTATTGACAAGTGTAAGATGATTTACGATTAGCCGTGTCAGAAATCCAACCACGGATTGGCATGTTGTTATCTCAGAAACAGGCTCAGCCATCACGTTGAATCAGGTAAACTGGTTATATATTTATGTTTCAGTATAATTACACACGCTATACCAGGGGCGGTTCTAACCCCTCTTTAGGTGGGTTTCAGCCCCCCTATCTGTCTCCTTATCCCCCCAAAACTATCTTAACGATCAGGCCAGTGCTGCTTCCTCGAGAAAGTTTTTCATTCTCACGTGTTTTAAATCTTGTCAGTTTAAACATTAAAGTAATTTTAAGCCATTTAAGCCCAAGACATCTCAATGCGGTACTCACGCACTGTGATAGAGCGTTTCTATGCACACCGCTCACACACCTGAAGTGCACAAACCCCTGCTTTAACGCATGGATAAATAAAGAATCCTTGGTTTGATCCTTTTTTTAAGTGGCATGACAGTGTTTGTTGTACAAGTCAAAGAAATGCAGCGATGATCACAACACCTTGACTTTGTGGAATGACAGTGAAAAGCAACTCCCTGCACATCATTCAGTAGTGTACCGAGCCTGTGCAGAGCTGTAATGAAAGCCATGATGAATGTGACATCCAGTGAATAGGGGGGACATTGTATAGAATCCCTCAACGGCTCAGAAAGCCTCTAATCTGCAAGCAAATTGAACTTGGAATTAAGCATCTATTTATTTGCATGATTTGATTTATTATTCCAAGACTAGATGAAAGATGAGATATTATTTATTAGAATAGCTGAAGATTTGACATCCAGATGGCTTGTCTCAATTTCTCAATATTTTTTATTTGAGGCCAGAGTTAAACTGCTTAAAGGACAGAATGCATCTGTTCCCCTCGTGGATTATCCATTACTTCAGACAACATCTTTCTCAATTTCCTTGACTGCGGCACATTCTCCGTGCTTTTAATGACATGGTTTCATTTATTTTGGGGTTAGGTGACGTAGCAGATTTGATTTATAAAATATTTTTACATTTAATTCTAGAAAGAGAATACATTCATAATACAAATTTATTTTTGTGTCAAGCAGTCATTTGTATTTCATATGAACTGAAATAAAAATATAAAGAGCAAAAGGAGAAGCATCTAAGCGGCTTCTCGTAATTATTGTAACATATTGCAGAACTGTTTCCTAATGATGAGTTACCTGTCATTATAACTGTCCCTTGGGCTCTGCAGGAAATGGGACTCTGTACTAAAAGTGGAAGATGTTCTTTTCAAATGAAACTTTACAAGGACACTGTAACCAATCAATTATACTTCACCATATGATGAAAAGATGTATTTCTTGAAGTTAGAAAAAGCCTAGATCATCACAGATACTGAACATCTGGCAGCCCAGATATTTATGTAGTCGAAAATCAAATCATTTCTCCTCTCCCAAGGTTTCAGCTGCAGAATCAAGATTATTAAAACTAAAACCATAAAAAACCTTCATTTCAATCTTATTTCAGCTAGTTGTTAAGGCAACATTTGTTCTTTTTATTTAGTTTGTGATTTTGTACTATAGCTAAATAATAAGTAAAAACAGCTATATTGGACAGACTGACTTTTAATGAAATAGCTTAGTTTATATTGAGGGTATGGGTAAGGTGACCGCAGACCAGAATTCATTGTGTTTTTTTTTTTTTTTTTTAAAAAATTAAGAAATGAAAAAAAAATGTTTCATTGTGGAATAAAAAAAAGAAAGAAAAAAAAACATATTTCATTTCAATAGTTGCCAAGGCACCATTTCTCATTTTCATTACATTTTAATAACTAAAACTAAAATTATAATGAATACAAACTGTATAGGACAGACTGGATTTTAATGAAATATTTAAGTTTATTTCGGGGTTAGGTGACAGCAGATTTGATTCATTTAAAAATATTTTTAAAAATAATTTTACAAAGAAAATAAGTTAATTGGTGGTTCATTGTTAAAAGATATTTATTGAAAACATTGTTTCAGCTGCAAAGGCAATTTTAAGTTGATGTACTAAAATAACTCAAACTGAAACAATAATTAACAAAATATTTAAAATAATTCATACAAAAAATACAAATAAAGGCTATAGACATTTAAAAATAAGAATGACATAACACAACAACATTTACAAAATCATTTAAGTTAAAAAACAGAAAATATGAAAATATTCAAAATATTAATAAAACATATAATAGTATCTCAATGAGACTAAAATAACACTAGTGGAGGGTCTGTCCTGGAGGTGAGACTGCTGTGAGCAGAACCTCCTTACACGCTCAGTCGGACACTGCGAGGCACCACTAATGTGTTCTGACTTCAAGTGCTCGTTTGACCACAGCTCTAGAGGGGCCCCGAACACAATGGAGCTCGTCCATATCACAGGCACAACACCTCCGGCAGCACCCCTCGCTTCTGTTCATTACAAAATCACAACAAAATTAAAACATCCTTGAGTCTGTTTTGCATTAAGCAATCAATCATAAATACTCATGTCTGTGGGACAGGACTAAATGAGTCTCTCAAATAATTGTGCAATCAATGAGAAATAGCGCTGTGAATGCTAATGTCTCTGTCGCCCACTACTCACTTATTAGTGGCTTGTTCCTCTGTGTAATTATTTCATCATGAATGGAGGGGAACATTCGCGTGTGGCCTGCGTTCCTGCGTGAACAAACTGCACCACAATCAAGTCGACGCACGCGGGCGTTTGCTGAGGCACAAGTTCCCGTGGGATGCATGAATGTACGTGGGAGGCTAAGTTGAAGGGAAGAATGAGATTGTGTGCTTGTTTTGGGGATAGAGAGCAAATTCAGATGAACTCGGCTGATTATGAAATTCACAAGGTTTGTATTTGTTCACGCATTTGTAAATCATTTATGTTTGCTGCTTAATGAATAAAATATTTAAAGGGGTCATAGAATGCGATTTCAGTTTTTCCTTTCTCTTTGGAGTGTTACAAGCTCTTGGTGCATAAGGAAGATCTGTAAAGTTGCAAAGACTAAAATCTCAAACTTAAAGAGATATTCTTTATAAAAGTTAAAAGTCAACCACGCCTACCTAAAACAGCTCGTTCTAACACACCCCCACATATCTACGTCACGATTTGGGAAGATTTGCATAACAAATGTTCACGCAAAGATAGAAGGCGTAACTTTATTGCTGCTGCCACCGCCGCCATGTCGTGAAGGCGCTGTGTTTCGTTGTGAAAGCGAAACTACTTTGGTTGGCCGATATCGCTTCGTCATGCCTGGAGCTGATTCTTGCTGGTCGCTGAGGAAATACTTCAAGTTCGTGCTGTGGATCACCGGATCGGCTTCACTGTGGACGAAGCGGAGTCCAGCCCGGAGCCGTCACATGTGGTTGCCGCAAGCCCAACGGCAGCTCCTTCGTCGAATCCGCCGGCCACACCGTTCTCAAGCCCGCCGACGCCGATCACTCAGGGCCTGGCATAATCTAGGAGCCGGCCTCTGCTCACTCAAGGCTGCCGTGTTTGACGCTGCGTTTCGTTGTGAAAGCGAACTACTTTGTTTAGCCTTCCAAAAGACGACAACTAGAAATCAGTGGTTAAGTTAAATTAAGTATTTACAACACTGTTCCAGAACACATCAACCCAAATATTCAGATGTTAACAGCGCATTTTATGGAGGACTGTTTCCTGATCCTGGTAGAGTAGACTACAATGCCGGCTGTTCTGACTCACAGGCTGTAAGTACGTTTTTTATATTTAAAGAATTTGCCACTGACGATTCAAACACGAGTTTTTGGGCAGTGTGGAGTAGCACTTGTTGTTTGTCATTTCTCATATCACAAATGCAGACATGGTTTTATCCTTACGCGGCTTTGACAGGCGCATAAAATATGGGAAGGTAAGGGGCGTAACATTTCCATCACATGCTTGAGGTATTCGGCCAATCACAACGCACTGGATAGCTGGCCAATCACAACACACCTCGCTTTTCAGACCAATGAGATTTGTAAAAATCGACGCGTTTCAGAAAGGCGGGGCATAGAGGAGAAATAATAATGTACATCATGTGGAAAATAATGTTTTTTTTAACCTTAAACTGCACAAACACATTACACCAAATACACAAAACAATGTTCTTTTAGCAGCATCATATGACCCCTTTAAGGCAAGCTTTACAAAAAAAAAAAACCAGTGGTATAATAAAAGATACAGCTAAATTACATCTAAAAAGACAATATTGTTTGTAGGTTAGATAAATAATGACTTGATTTTGCTTGGTGTAATTTGGTACACCGAAAGTTACCTCGGCAATTAATAAAGCACAATCTGTATTATGCTGTACGCACGCACAGATGTACACAGCAGGAAAATCTCTTGATTTTTTTTCATCAAGTGCTGTCAGACGAGGAGCAGCTTGCAGTAATTCAAATGCAACTAGGCCACCCATATTTATAACCTAAAAACCTAAAAACAGCAGCTAGTTCGAGTATTGTCTGCACAAATTAGATATGTCCCATGTTTTGTTTTTCTATTTAATATTTTACTAAAAAAAAAAAAAAAAAACTGATTTCTTGCACCTTGAGTTACCATTGGTCTCTTATTAGATTAGAGGCCGTTTTCTTAAAGGCAACAAGAAATTAGTTTGCTGTGACTGTAGCGCCATCTGCTGTACCGTTATGTGAAGCAAACAAAATCAGCACCATCAGACCGTGGCATAATGAATGCTCGCTCTCAGAAAGAGGTGTTCAGACTTCAATATAAAAGAACAATTATGCATTCCCGAATATCATAAACCGTTTAATATTAAATAGTTCAGATAGGAATGAAGTTACAAGTAATTTGTTAGCCCCTTGGGTCAGCTAGCTATAAAAACTTTTAATTGGAGCTTATTCTCCAATGTACTTTAAATGCCCCAAAGTCATGTTTGGCAAGCTTTTTTTTTTTTTTAATAGTGTTTATATGCAGAAGCAGTTATGTCAACCATGGTGGCAGACACCTAAAACGTTTTAAATTCTGTCCACACACAGCCTTGCTATAACTTTATCCCATGGAAATTTAATGAGGACTGAGAACATTTAGTTTTGGAAACCATTTGTAATGATTTGTGGAAATGCAGTACAGATAATGTGCAGTTGGGTAAACGCATTCATGTTGCTACTTTAGTCTGATATTCTCAAATAATTTTAGAGCAAGTTATTTTGCAGAAGTCAAAACTATTGATTTGTTAAAGCCAGCTAATCCTACATTTAACAGGTCAAGATAACCAGTGTCCATTTCACTGAAGTGCTTTCCAATGGAACATCTAATTGAGAAATGTGAAGGCTCATACAACACTTTAAGGGAAGACTATTTCTAAAGAGTCTGCTAGAAGACTTCAGAGTAAGTTCATTCAGCACAAACAGGAAATCACACAGTAGGATGTTTTACACATGTGCACTTTTATTGGAATTGAATTAGTCAGTGTACAGGTTGGCCCCACCAAATGTCTGGCACCGCCACGTTCCACACAGCTTTTACAATATGCCCGGGGGGGGGGGGGGGGGGGGGGGAAATGGAAACCTTTACATCTTGAATGGTAAAGCTTCGTTTTTTTTTGGAACAAAAGAAAAAAAAAAATTTAAGGCTGAAAGTACAAAAACCCAGACATTGTTTTGTTACATAATTTACATACAATACTACAATGTTAAGTATGCTCCCAATTACTGGGCAGCCTTCATAGAGGCAAATAAGTTTCAGAACAATGCATTTAACAAACATTTGGAATGACTAAAAAAAAACAAAAAACAAATTGAGTCCTCAGATGCATTGGAGAACTTCGGGGATGCTTATTTGCCAAAAACCATTGCCGTCACCTTCACCGTTCCAGTTTTTAGATCCTGAGTCAAGCGCCAAAAATAACAAAAGCCATGCCAATGTTGTCGTTTGAAGTTTCTCTGCGCAGTTCGAGTCGACGTGAAGTGGTAACAGTCCGCTTAGAAGCATTTGCGGTGGACGATGGATGGTCCAGACTCATCGTACTCCTGCTTGCTAATCCACATCTGCTGGAAGGTGGACAGGGAGGCCAGGATGGAACCTCCGATCCAGACAGAGTATTTACGCTCAGGTGGGGCAATAATCTGTAGAGAGAGATGAATTAGAAACATGCAGAGCTGCCACAAATGTTCAGTTATAGACTGCTATGACGGGTAACAATCACAGCTCAGAGCCTAGCTCACCTTGATTTTCATTGTGCTGGGGGCCAGGGATGTGATTTCTTTCTGCATCCTGTCAGCAATGCCAGGGTACATATGGTACCACCAGACAATACAGTGTTGGCATACAGGTCCTTACGGATGTCAACATCACACTTCATGATGGAGTTGAAGGTGGTCTCATGGATACCGCAAGACTCCATACCTGCAAAAGGAAGATGAATAGTTCACCCAAGTTCCTCAATGTTCTACAACTCCAATCTAGAAGTACACACACAGACCAGGTAGTGTTTGTCAGGATACCTACCCAAGAACGATGGCTGGAACAGGGCCTCTGGGCACCTGAACCTCTCATTGCCAATGGTGATGACCTGTCCGTCAGGCAGCTCATAGCTCTTCTCCAGGGAGGAGGAGGAAGCAGCGGTGCCCATCTCCTGCTCAAAGTCAAGAGCCACATAGCAGAGCTTCTCCTTGATGTCACGGACAATTTCCCTCTCGGCTGTGGTGGTGAAGCTGTAGCCTCTCTCGGTCAGGATCTTCATGAGGTAGTCAGTCAGGTCACGGCCAGCCAAGTCCAGACGGAGGATGGCATGGGGCAGGGCGTAACCCTCGTAGATGGGCACAGTGTGGGTGACACCATCACCAGAGTCCATCACGATACCAGTGGTACGACCAGAGGCATACAGAGACAGCACAGCCTGGATGGCAACGTACATGGCGGGGGTGTTGAAGGTCTCGAACATGATCTGGAAAGAGAGCGTTTGAGAAGTTAGCTTGATGCTAAAAACAATTACAGCACACCATCCACACATCCATGCAGAGTTTAGTTGGAAATCCAGAGTAAAGAAACAAGTGTAGAAAGAAGTGTGGCAGAAAACTGCAAAACAGGCAGGCAAAGTATATAACCTGCTGCTTCCAGCAAAAGAGGAGAAACTCAGGAGCTCAGAGGACACAAAGCCTGGAGGAAGTGAATGAATGAACAGGAGAACTTAAAATGAGGTAACAGGACAGACTAAAGACTTCCACGCACCATTTTCTAGCCAAAAACCAACCTGTGTCATCTTTTCCCTGTTGGCCTTGGGGTTCAGGGGGGCCTCTGTGAGCAGAACGGGGTGCTCCTCTGGGGCAACACGCAGCTCGTTGTAGAAGGTGTGATGCCAGATCTTCTCCATATCATCCCAGTTGGTGACAATACCGTGCTCGATGGGGTACTTCAGGGTAAGGATACCTCTCTTGCTCTGAGCCTCATCACCAACGTAGCTGTCCTTCTGTCCCATACCAACCATGACACCCTGTAAAGAAAGAAAATTGTTAAATTTAGAGCAACGACAAGCAACTAGAACAAAAATAAATTCTCATTATTGGGAAGCCTGAAATTAATCCCGTTTCTCACCTGATGTCTGGGGCGACCCACAATGGATGGGAAGACAGCACGGGGAGCATCATCTCCAGCGAATCCGGCTTTGCACATACCGGATCCGTTGTCAACAACCAGTGCGGCAATTTCATCATCCATGGCTGAACTGTAAGTGAATAAGAAAACCGGATTAGAAGTGCACAGCGGTCAAGGACCACAACCTCAGTGAGCATGTGGAGTCAACTTCCTGTTTCGTGCTGCAATCTACAGTCTGACCGCTAGTGGGTGCTAGTGTGACAATGCGCGCCTCAGATACGCCAGACAAAAGGAAGTCCCTCTGCATTCTCATTATTACCATAAAAGGCAATGGTTTGAGCCGCTTTGCGGCTGCCGGCGGTGTGGCACTCAGCCAGAGACATAGGGTTCAGTAAAAAGGAACGGATTTCGACATTCATCACGCCAGGGCCACTCCCTAAATTCTACACAAAGTTCTACATCCGCGAGCCTTCCTCGCCTGGTATCAGTTACTCAACCCAATTTCAACGGGCGTCTGCCCAAAATAACTGCGTCACAGATCTGCAGTCACTTCAATAACTCACGAGCAGACGTCCCATTAAAGCAACCATCTTCCTCAGCTTATTCATATTATATAGCCTTTTAGTTTTTTTTTTATCCTCCGACACCATAAACCACTATTTAAACCTAACCAGTACTTATCACCAATGATTAAAACCGACTAACGTTACCTTGCATTTAGTAACGCTTTAATAGAGAATAAAATACTTTAATAATCTTAATCAGCCTAAATGAAAGCCTGAAGGGCTGCACACTACGCTATAACACGCCATTTTCCCTACAAGTGCTGAAAGCGAGCTAACAGACGTGTCTTTGATCACTTAACGTTAGACATCAAACGAGAGAATATTAGACTCGTCTGGTTAACGGCAGATGAATGCTGGTTAGCCGGCTAACGTTAGCTAAAGTAGGTCACACCCTGCTGCAGCACTGCCTGCATAGAGAACGTCCCATGCCGGCTATCCATCAAGTGTGCAACGTGCCTCACTAGCATCTTTAAAACGGTAAAGTCATACTTATAGCTGCTAAATCATTGTTAACCAGAGCACATCTTGAGGTTAAAAGGGTTGAAGACGTATTTCAACACCGGCCCATTCAATGTCGTGCCTACAACGGGTAAGTTAGTCATTTCCACCTGACATATCCAGTAGTTACAGTTATGAGAACACAGCAAGTATATATATATATATTTAAAAAACTACATAAAGAATAACTGGAGTTTTGAAGCAAAGTTCGCACGTAACTGAAAAACAAAAGCCCGGTAACTGAGCCTAATAACTTAATCTGGCTTTATTTAAACAGTCTAATTAAACGTTTGAATTGATATTACCGAGCTGAAAATACTTCAAAGGCTTAAATCAACTCACCTTAGGTTTGGGGGGGTTTGTCGACTTTAGAGAATGGGTTACAAACAGATGATATTCCGCACTAGCTGCGTGTGGAGGAGCTCAAAGTGAGGCTGAAAGGCTGGGCGCGCTCTTTTATACCACGGCAGATGCCCGGCTCTAGCCATAAAAGGTAAACTTTCGGAGCTCTGCGCTCTGATTGGTCCAGCGTCACACACCCGGCTGTCGCGTGCACATTGCTACACTTGCTTCTTGCAACTTGAGAGTGAAAGAAGGGGAAGCTGGACTATTTGAAGAGCAAGGCCTAAGCGATTTTGATCAAAACTGCTGTTTTTATTTGCGAGGTTCAATACATTGTTTTCCGTATTTGCGTATTTTGTTGTGATAACGTCAATAAGGCTCTTTTCAGCCTTTCAAATAGTCTGTGCAAAGGTTACAAGTGCTAGTACTGGTCATAGTGGTGGAAACCTTCTTGATCCTGTGTTGTGTTTACAATCTAACACAGCAGCAGCTCTGTAGGTCATTTACCTATTCGCAATAATGCCGTAATACGTGTCTGTGGTTATCTACCAAGTACTTCTCAATGCAAAATAGGGGTATTTTTAATTGAAATGAGGATAAGTGACATGACTGTATACTGTAGGAGCTACTTGCTGGTCTGAGTTTATTAGGTAAGTTAATGTTGTCAAAGAAAGTGTAGTGAAACTTGGAATGAATCAGGCTTGCATTAGGGTTAGGGTTAGGTTGCCTACGCAAAATTTACAGGAGTAATATTACTACATGCTTGGGTGTGTGCATGTTACGTGATGATGATAAAAGGAGTGATAGTAGTTGTTGATGGCTGTAAGTAGGCCTAACCCATGTTTATACAGTTGCAAGAGTATGTATATGAACCTTTGTATTTGCCATGGATTTCTGTTAACAAATCTTAAGTGTAGAGAAGCATGGTTGACATCAGACAATGCTTGTAAATAGCAAATTCAAAATCTCATTTTGCTCATTGTTAATCAGTGTATTTTTGTTTATCTGTTGTCCTTTTTGACAAATTTATGCAGAAGACAAGAGGGTTCACATACTTTTTCCTGCAACTGTATTAGACATGACGTTTACTGTTAGCATTCAAGCCTAGGTCTTGATCATTGAAATGCCTTCTTGTAGATGTTTCAAGGCAAGTATGGTTTCTCATTCAAAAATATATTACACATTATATATATCATCCATACAGACAAAATAACTTTGACATAAATTGTTGGGGAGATATATAATTATAATAAATCTTGAGAACATATTTTCTTTGTGAAGTGAAGGCATTCATGGTCAACTTCATTACATACAAATATTTCTGGCATATTTTATATAGTGCCACAGTTTGAATAATATATAAGGCTGTGCTTGAACAGCAGTGATGTCTGGAAGCTATGTGTGACTTTTTAATGTGTAACTTGGGAGTAACGCACATGGCCTTCAATGGCAGTTATAAACAAAAACAGCTGATTATGTCAAAATCTCTTGCTGATACCAAGGACAGTGGGATTTTGTGGCTTATATTATTTTTTTTCTTTTGTCTTCAATACATTTACAACATATTTAACAGGAAACATTTTTACATTTTGTGCACACGAGTTTCTCTGAAACTGAAGTTAAGTTATAGTTTAACAATGCACAACAAATATAACTACTTTTGTATTAAAATGTTAGATTCAGCAGTTAAACCACAGTTAAATATGAGATATTTATTGAGAATATGCTTATATAATCCCAAAAGTAAGAAGGTCTAAAAGCTTTTTATCTACAAGCAGGACATATACTCATCAATAATGTCTCTTCCTCCCACCTCCCAGCATTTAAAAAAAAAAAAGCCAAATGTCCATTCCCCCTCATAAACACACAAGTTGCTGTAAGATAAGCAAATAGTAACTATGCACCAAACTGTGATTTAATGTGATGTGACACGCATCTTGCAATGCAGTCAGTTTTTTACTTCGAACAACCATGCTTCTCTTTGTAACTTTTGTAGATTGGACTGGGGTCTTGTTACAGCAGATGTGCTTTTGTGAGTCCATAGTTCCCCTGAGGACCACCCTTCCCTGATAGCTGCCTGCCTTCCCTCACTTCAGAGTTCCCATTCTTCTCTAAATAAGGTACCATCCTAATGATCCTCAGCTTTGCCCTATGACATAAGACATCCAGATCAATACAATTTTGTTGTGGGCCGTCACCACGATAATGCCATTGTACTTCGGAGTGCTGAAGTTCTTATCTTGATTCTGATACCAAAGCTCTCCTAACACTTGCAACAAGATAAGAAACATAATTTTGAAGTTCTTTTCAAAGGACCACTTTCTGGGAGTGGGTTGTTTTTATGTTGCATTTAGAAGTTTGTTGTCTGGCAAGAAACTCACTTCCAGCAGTTCAACAATACACTATTCCAATCCCCAAACTAGCCTTTTCTTTTGTTCTTCCGTGCTTTTAAGTGTTGAACAGAAACACTCTTCATCTTGAAACAAGCATTGAAGCAGAGCAGAAGACCACCATTGGTCCCCCACAAATAGCAGAAGGACCACCGATTGATTTTAGATTAACTTGTACTTGGTTGCTTGATGCTGTGTAAAGCCAGACACTCAAACTAGAAAGGAAGTCACATTTATACTTACAGCTGACCTCTTAGTCTAGAGATTGGGTTGTCCCCCCACTTTATGTCCCAAATGGATTAATATGCGCTCGTCCATCTCTTTTTATGCATGTAAACAAATTAGATACTTTTCTGACTCAAGTATTATGCAGCAATGTTTGATTTGAGATGCATCTATGACCAAATAGTGTTCAGAAGTGATTCTAAACAGAACTACTGCAGACAGAGAAATCTTTTGTATCTTGCAACAGGATTTGATACTGACCAAGAAGACAAACACTGTTCCTCATTTGTGTTCCTCAGCATAAGAGTTGTGACTGTGTCCTTTCTTACCATACCAAAGATTCACTTCCTCTTTGCTGTAATAATTGGTAGAGGACCACAGGTCCCATTTATGGCTGTCTGCATGTATACAGTTGGCAAACATATAGCTTTGCGTACCTGTTGAGTTTGGGTTTGTCACCGTTCATCATATAGTGCAGGGATAGGTCGTGAAAAAAATGTATTTCTGGTATTATGTACTCCCATGTCAACCCAACCCTGTATACCTTTATTTCTTTTGTGGAAGATATTTTTTTTAACTGTTTGTCTGTAAAATGATAGTCATTAGGGTCAAAACAGCAATTCTGTGGTCAAAAACAGTTTTTTCCACAAACGACAGAAAGTCATACAGGTTTGGGATTTCAAATTATTGGGTGAACTATCCTTTTAATGCTGCATTTGTTTTGGCACCTTCTTGTAATGTTTACATGATGCACTATAAGAAAGTTCTACTCACTGACTGTAGTGAAGTGAAAATCAGATTATTTTACAGTCTTGGATCTTTGAATATCATTCAGGAAAATAAACAAAACTTTATTTAAGTCATGTTTATTTGAGCAGAGTTATTTTTTTCCCTAATATCCCGATAACCTGAATATGTCTGTTTTTGCAAACTTTCATCATATTCCGGATTAGAAAATCATAATGCAGCCAAAGGCAAATCATGAGAAATGATTAATGACTGCTTGACGACTCAATTGGGTCTTCGTTCTTTTATCGCATATGCTACATATGCTGTGTACAGTAAACAGAATTGATTAGTTCACCTGAGGCGTTTTGTTCATGAATGAAAGGAGGTTGCACATGTTTGGTCACACACACACAAAAAAAAATCACTGTCGAGTCATATAAAAAATCATTCATGAGATTGACACATCACCCCACTTTGACTACTGCTAACAGGGGCTATTAATGAGATGTAAAATGTTACTGATTCCCTGTAATATACATTACTTATATTTACTGAATTTCTCCAGAGATTGCATAAAATACATTTACCATTTTAACATCTTTGCCATTATACTGGAATGTAGAATTAATGCATTTGGTTCCACTACTGTGTGGCCTGCAATTTTCCTCTCCAAATGCATTGGGATTTACCCAGAGCTGAGATGGTACTACCATATCGGTCAGTTTTTAGCAATATCTGCTTTTCTACCAGGACCCTAGGCCTGCTAATCTACCTTCCCACCATCTGTCTGCTCATGAGAGGAGGGCTGAGCAGGGATTGGCCCTGGAATGAGTCAGACGTGCATGTCCACACTCCAGACTCAGTCAGCCTTTAAACCAACATGGGAGAGATTACCGTGCCAAGCAGCATCACCTAAGCCTGCTACAGGAAGTCGAGTAATGCTAGCAGGAAAGAGGGCCTGCACCATATTAGAATTTTACAAATCAGAGAGCAGTTTCATCATTCATGACCTTTGGTCAAACATACACTTAATTCAAGATTGAAATGATCCTTGCAGAATATTTGCTTATATCAGTTTCAGACCATCACTTCAGACCCTGAATAGCACATACAAAATGTTAATGGCGTATACGTACCACTATTTCTCAGAGGGCTCCTTTTCAAAACCCTTCAGCCAATAACTTGTCCTCACAATTTGTTTTACGGAAATGAAATTATATTTCAAATTGGTGTTGTTGTGTTCTGTTGAATCTGGCAAGTAAAAAAAAAAAAACATTCTAATTTCCAAAAAAAATATCGTTGCGCAAGTTCAGCTCATGAAAACTCTAGTTTTTTGTTCCCCAGAAGAAATTGCCAGGTTAGTGTCTGCAAGTCATAACAGTCGTGTTGACTACACCGGAACCTTTATCTAAATATTGTAATGAAAGCTTGCTGTCATTTCGTCATTATCCTATTCATCAGACCTTTTATTCTCAAGAGTTTCAAATTAATGTCTCTTGTGTATGAAATATCTGCCATTCCTGAGTTATGTCTATGTGAAACTGATGAGGTGTGGCACTCTCAACATCTTTGGCTAGACTGACAGAGTTGTAATACGGCCCAGCTCTTGCATTAATATTGGCAGAGTTTGGGTCATTTGTGCACAAAACATACAGGTGCATCTCAATAAATTAGAATGTCGTGGAAAAGTTCATTTATTTCAGTAATTCAACTCAAATTGTGAAACTTGTGTATTAAATAAATTCAATGCACACAGACTGAAGTAGTTTAAGTCTTTGGTTCTTTTAATTGTGATGATTTTGGCTTACATTTAGCAAAAACCCACAAAAAAATGAAATATCTCCCTTTGGAGTGGACTTTGAGATTTGTAACTTTCTTTATCTTTTTTATGCCCAAACATACACACTACACACTGACTAAAATTAAAAAAAGTGAAAAAGCATAATAGACACAGATTTTTCTTTACTTTGAGTTTCAACAGATTCAAATCTGACCCAGGCAAGTAAATATGCTCATTGAAATATAGCTTCTTCCTTAAAGATTCAAATTACACAGTGTGAAAACCAAAGGCCATTGTTAGTTGCCAAATAAGGGAATGATCTACGCATGTCTTACAGGAAGTGAATTTTTAAGGGATGTCATTTCATCTGCAAGTTTGCACAGGAAATCACATTCAAATATTCTGGTGTGGGAGAGAGCCTAGCCAACTCAGGAATGTACAGCTGAGTAGTACATACTTAGTGTTTTCCATCATGCCGTGCAATGCACACCTCACTCTCAATGATGTGTAAAAGACAACATTACAGCACACAAACAGGTTTTTTTAGTTTGTAAACAGCTGCCCACCTCATCTGAGAACTATATAATATATATAGTAATATATTACTTTTAGCAGAATTGGTCAAGAGCTTATAAAGACCATGTTTATTGTCAAATTGTATTGTCTGATTTTTTATTAATATAATTCCCTCTACCAGAAGGCATTTTATCTATTTGTTCAGTTGTATTATATGTACATCTCATTTCATCAGTCACTAATGTAAAGCTGAAAAAATAATCATTTTGTGACTTAGCTTAAAAGTTGAAAAACTTAGGAAATCTCTATGACTTCTTTTTGTAACCTTTTGCCACAGTCCTTGCAAGTCTTTTGCCCTTTTTTCAGTGATTTGAGATGCCCTGACTGTGCATTGCGAAAGAAATAAACAAGTCCTTTCTTGTAGAGCAATTTGACACCCTATTGGCTCAGGTGTGGCACAAAGCTCAGAATAATACCCAACGGAAAGAATTGCTTTTGTAAATGTGCAAAATTATACATTTTATGTACATTTAACAGTGTAATATAATATCATTTACATTTACTTTTTTGTAAAAGTTAAATATTTTCATACATATATAGGCCTGTCAAACTATGTATGACATTTGAGCGTGATAGAAACCCTTGACATCACCAGATATGTGAAGAATTTACATGCAGAGAGATGAGATACAATATAACAAGAAATTCTGCTTGACTTGTGCTGCATTTTCTTCTAACTTTGTCTGCAAAAGGATTCTTCATATTTATTTCCTCAAGGGCTTTTACTGTAGACGGTTTGTGCACTTTGGCTGTGTTAGGCCTCGCCCTCTGGTCGATGTAACAGCAACCGCCATAAAAGGAAATCTTTAAGTGTGTCACATGGTAACAATGTCAAGAATTCAAGGCCCTTGTCACATGGGACTTTCTCCTGGAAATCAGATTGAAACTTCTTGGCCTAATGAATGAAGCAGCTCTTGGTCAGAGATGCTGGGGAGTTTTAATTAAACAAAGACGATTTTTACTTCTGGTTTGCTGCAGTTTCAAACTGCACAATGTGAGTCTCTTTCCTTCACACATGCTTGTATATTCAAGTATTTTATGTAAATTCAACCTTCACAATATACAGAAACGTTTCTGATATTTGTTTATAGTATTTCCTTTAGGTTACAGTTGGATTTCTGTTGTGTTTATTTGAGTTAAAGCAACAGTGTTCCTCATTCATTTCTTTAGTGAAAAAAATTAAGGTTTACCTCCAATCTGCCTCACTATGAGTAAGAAGGAAGTGGTTTTAAATAATGACAGCGAGGTCATATCCATATATAGTCAGCCTTGGCAAGGCAACGATGACTGATGATGTCTCAACTTTAGATAGCTGATTTCATCTCTCTGTGTTTTGCTATGTCTATCAACATCAATCACTCACATTGAACTTTCACACACACACTAACGCTTGACAAAATCCAGTAAGCCCAGATAGACTATCAACAGTCTCTTGTTCTTTTTGAACATCTCTCTCACTTTTTCTCTTAATCTACCACTCCCAAACACGCACACGTTCTCATACTCTCATGCTCTGCCCCTCCTTGCAGTGTTTAAAACAGCAAACAATTACTAGTACGAGAGCTGTTGGGTGGGGCTTAGCTTTATCTCCAACTTCTCAGCCTCCATATATGGAGAGGACTAGCAGGTAGTGATTGCCAAACTTAGTCATCAAAGCATGCGTCTCATTCATTGCACACTCAGCTTGTGTTTCGCTTGGGCTCTGAAGACGTGCGACTCTTGCCATGTAAGCACTGACTTCTTTCTGATTTCCATTTTTCTCCACAAATTCCATTACATAATATGCTAATGGATATTCAGCGGCTGAGATCTTTAAAGGAGTTTGGGGTCACTTCCTTCAGCTGGATTTGCAAGGGGAAATGGCATTGTGCTGTAGCAGAACCATATATCTTCGGAATTGACTTGTGGATGTGGCCACAGCAGCTTTTCCTTTGGTTTATGAGGTGGTAAATTCCTCTCGGCAGATTGTTATATGTTGATTATTGACTGATCCTGTGTCATGTTTAAGATTGAGAGACACAAAAGATTTATGCTCTCCCTTTGAGTAAGAAAACAAAAGCAAGTGACCACATTTGTCAATAAAGATCCAGTCTGAATTATGCTTAGATCTCAGTATGTTCATTGTCCAGTGCCACAACTGTTCTTTAGAGAGGAAAATTATACACTGTGCCCATGACTCTTGACTCAAAAGTTTTGTTAGGGTGGGTATGGTTGAGCCCATATGCGTGGTAATCATCAACTTGACATTATGGGATGAAACAGTGGTTTTCGGGTGAGTGCTTGCCCATGTCAAAGCCTGCTTTCATGGAGGCACAGCAAGACGTTCTCTGAGCACCACTAGAATTACTTGCAGCACTTATGTAACTAAATCTTACTGGCTCATGGAAAGCTGACCCTGATGACCCTGTAATTAAGAGTTAAGCCCTTGTATCAGTCAACAGCCACTCAAATGTGCATTAACTATTCAATGTAACTATTCAAAGTGTACAGAATTTAGAAACATCTTGGGAAATGTATATTTAAGTATATATTATGTATATTTTATTTTAAGTGTTTTTTTTTTAAATCACACGTAGCTGGCCAAAAGAACATAAGAAGAATACCTTCATGGATCCAAAAATAAGATCTCTTTTTTGAAGCCCCCCAAAGGTGACTAAACTGTGTTTAAAAACAGACTGAAAGTGAGAACTATAGTTCATGACATCCCTCAGTGCAGGCGTTCCCAACATACAGAATGTATGTCAGGAATAACATGTTACATAATGCACGTTTTGCACAGCTGGAAGACCCAGGCCTGTTAACCATGTAATGAGGCAGCAAAGTGAATATAAAGGCTGCTGATATTTAGAAAGCTTTAAAATTCACTTGCAATTCAGGAATCGTGCATTCAAGTGAGGACTTTAAGCCTACTTATTTGATTCACGTCATTCAGGATTTAATGCTATTAATTATTCACATTCAGACTTAAAGCTGAATCTTACATATTGTGACCTACTTTTTGACTGTAACACAACCAGATTTTTACACGCCTTCTCTGTTAAGCATGGGATCTTTCCTCTTTCCACTGCATGAACAATTAGAAAAGGGGGTGGCACGCCTGTTTTTAGGGGCTCTCCTGTTTTATGGGGTATTGAAATTGAGATGCTTAGTATTCTGGCTGGCCCTTTGCCTAGCCTCACTCTTTTAGCTCCGCCTCTGCACTGGGAATCCTCTCCACCCTGATCCCCTCTCTTTCAGAAGCATTTCATTCTCGTACTCCCTCCCAAAAAACACAGCCAAGCCAACTGCCACAGGCAACAGAGGGTCATTCAGAGGCCTTTAAGGGTACCGTGGCTGCAGCAATAATCTTGCTAAGCCATGGGAAAATAATGTTTTTTCCTACAGGCCAAGTCTGGGAGGGTCTGTTCATACAGTATGCCCATCCCACCACTACTCTTCATGTCTGTCTGACTGACTGGCTGATACTCTGTTTACTGGATGAGGGCTGATGTCATTTCGCTTGCTTTTGAGTCTATTTATTTCTGCCTGTTAGAAAGGAAAAAGAGTATTCTGGAAAACCATTGTCATGTAAAGTCTGGGCGGAGGTGATGAATGTTTAAATGGAATATTCATTTGCAAGGTCAAGTATAGTCAGAGTTTTCTTGTTGAATATTGATGAAACAACATCATTTATTTACAAAGAATGGTTCAATAAGTTTGGTTAGATTACAAATCATGTAAATGCAGTGGCAGTCTGGATCTAACTGTCCTGAAACAGAAGTGGAACATATAGTGATATAATTTAGATATAGGCACTATTGTGATGGGGCAAAATTTGTCACAATAAACGTATACTTTCAGCATTTTTTGAATAATATTCATGCACATTTTAAGTAACCACTAACACAAATGGTGTACTCATTTTTATTTATTTTTTATGTTTGTCTCTAGAAGTTTATAAAAGAAGTTCTGAACATTTCACTTACATTTTGATGTACATTGATTTTATAGGTGTATTTCACATATGAATCTCCATTATGATTGCTGCAGTCTATTCCCTTGTAGTAACAGAAAACACTTCCTCCTTCTGTACCAATCTAACTGTGTTTTGGTGGCATTTTTGACCATAGTGGTTTTCACTCCTTTTAGCCCCTTCAAAAGGGTGGCCATTTACCCCAAATATGATCACTTATCTGACAGTTACAGAAAAACTGTTGATTTAATTACTTTGGGGGAAAAAAACTGAATCAAATCATTTTTTCTCTGAATGTCTATGATACTTTCAGAGACTCCCATCATTTAAAAAATGATTGCATGTAAGATTAAATGAATTCTAAACCTTTTGTTATTGCACACACTGGCCTCATGGATCAGGACTACTATGAAGTCCTCCTATGAAGTTCATATTTTATAAGTTGGGAAATTGCAATTACGATGTCAGGTGCAGATTACTTTGGTCAGAGCTAGATGGCAATGTACATTTTATACAAAAAAAATAAAAAAAATACAGCAAGGTCTTTACACTACAAAATTATGAATAAATGTGTGCATCTGGTGTTTTTGCTTTTTTATGTTTTTAATACATTGTCTAAAAATGCTGTAAACTGAATTGTTATACATAGTATTGTAATAGTACGTTGTTCAATATATGTTGCACATGAAACTAGTTTTATTGTAAATAAAAAAAATTTAATTTCATACATTTCAACAAATTTACCATCAACTACATATCAACTACATATGCTGCATCCTTTGTGTCCACCTTCTTATCTCAATGATATGCCCTCATCTCGTTTCCCACTCATAATTATGACATTGTGGTGGCGTTCATGTGTGTTCAACTCATAAATATGATCTTTCTGACATGACTTCAACGCACTATTATTTTGCAGTTGTTTTTTCATAGCTGGGGGGTTTTGTTGCTGTTTAGTGTTTTGGAAGAAAAAATGGTCTTCTGATTGTGAGTAAAGCAGTTTACTATGCCAGTATAACTACTTGAATTGAATCTGAATCTGAGAGGGCTTTCAGTCTAAATACAAATCTAAAAATGGCATCAAATGTCATAATTTGTAACTGTTATAGAATGTGTTTGGTAGCAGGCTTGTTGATAAACAAAGAAAATTCAACACGTTCTTACAGAAGGAGAGAGATAATGAAGGAAACAGGGTAAACTGAATATAAAGGAATAAAAAGGGGAGTCCAGAGCTTGCTCCAGGTCTGTGACAGCTATGCCCTAAAAAGGAAATCCAGTCTGTGGGCATGATGGGCGGGGCACCAAATAAAGAGAGAGTCTTAAACCTAAGCAAATAATCATTTTACTTACAACCAATTGTGATGATGGTCAACAGTCACTTTTAAAAATGTTTTGGAGCCTTATAGGACACTGAGAAAATCTCCTCACCCTCTTGATTTCATCAGTCTAATCTGAAGCTAAAGAAAATGTTTACTTTTTAATTTCAAATGCTTGCACAATTGCAGTTAAATGTATGAAATAGAAACCATTTTTTTTACTTTCAAGTATGCTTTTAGTACTTTGACACAGTGTACTCATACTTTCATTTAAGTATCATTTCTCAGCGTTTTTTTTATTCCAGACAAGGTATCATAACATGTGAAATCCTAGTAATAATTGTCAGTGAAGCATAATAGTAAAATACTTTTTCTCACTTTAGAAGAAAGCTGTAGTCAACTCTGGCACTAGCACTTCTCCACAGATAGGTGGCAGAATGTTTTACTTCAGAGCATGTATTCCATGATTCATCCCAAAATGACTGTTGCTCCAATCACACACACTCACATTTGACCTATACTTCGTAAACCATTAGTTTGTATGGTAGGAGACTGGCTGTGCTCATGTTTTTTAGCACTCAGGTCTTCCCTTCAACCAAATGTTGTTTCTCTGACGGGATGTGATGAGAACACAAATGGATTGGAGCCAGATAGATGTGTGCCATGGCAAACAGATTGCTGTTTGACTAATGAATGAGAGAATGTGTGTTTTTGGGAGCTGGACAGATGGGCAGTGGTGAGGCAGGATCACAGATCACAAAGACTTGGCTCAGCATGAGATGAGAGGGTGGTGCCTGCAGGCCCCTTTGCTCCACCAGCTTCAACCTACAGGCCTACATCTGGCCTCTGGTCACCCCACTGCTTTCTGATACATGTGGAAAGCATGGATGGGCTGCACAAAGACATTGTGGGCTGGTTAATAGTACACTTTCAAAAATAAAGGGGCTTTTTGGAGCAATGCCATAGAAGATCTATTTTGGGCAATGGAAAGTTTCCATGGAATTTAAAGGTTCTTTATGGAGCCATCAGTACCAATAAATAACCTTTATTTTGAAGAGTGTGTTATAGAGAAAGGAATTTTGGAACAGTTTCGCAGTAAATCTCTAAAATGAGACAATGGACATAAACCTTACAGATTGTATTCTGACATCAGTAGTGTATGTGTGTGTTGGACCATCTGTGCCAGATGTTAATGAAACATCACTCTGAACAGATGGTATGTGTCTGTCCCCACATATAAAGTATATGGCACTTGATAAGAGAATCTGACTGGCATCAGTTTCAATGATAATATAATTCAATTAATGTGAATTAAAACATCACAATGTTGAGAAGACACCTTCAATAATTGAGGCACTTTTTTAAAAAAAATACCATCTCCATGGAATCTCCTCTAGAGGTACTATAATCTGGTTCTTAAATATTTAGTTTAGTTTAATTTCTCAAACCTGGCCCAATATGTGTGGAGAAAGAGAGCAAACAGCTGGTTGTGAATGGTGTAAAGAATCTGCCCCACATGAGAGCAGAAGCTCTTTGTTGGACCAGAGCATATCATTAGCATATAAAATACCTTATTTACCCTGTGGAGAGCTGAGTGAAGACAGAGGGGGAGGGAATCCAGCGGAAATCTTCAGATGAGCACATGATATGAAAGCTTTCAGTCACACCTCAAATAGGAGATATGTCATTCAAAGACCTAATTCACAGCATGAGTGACAGGCGATTCTATAGGGCTTGATATTACATATAACATATCACATCAAATGGCATCTGAAATAAATGATTCTAGACCTTTCCTCAGAACTAACTTGTTTTTTTTGTTTGTTTACAAAACGACTTTTAATTAACTTGTCAGTGATGGTTTAGTACATGTATAAAGCCATTTCCCCTTAAGTTCACACAGATAGCAGAATAACCATAGATGGATAGATTATCACATTAATCATGGACATTTGAAAACCAGGACGTTTTCAAATTCTTGTCTTATTTTTGATTAACAAATCAATTGTTTATTTGTTTGATATCTAAAAAACATGAATTGTGGAATGTTTTGCTTGAAAAGTGTGCTTGTGCTTGGTTCACTTGGTTTGATATTTTGATATTACATTTTTACATTTCTGTGTGTGACTTAAGTGTCCAAATACTTCTTGGGTCAGACGTGTGGCCTGAGATTGTCCTCACTGCAGAACACAAGATCCAGGGGGAGAGGTTGGATTCAGATCCAACTCCTCCCACCTTATATATACCTAAACCTTCCCGTCTCCACCCCTTAGATGTGGATTCAACCCTGCCCCCTGGATCTTTGTTCTGCAGTGAGGGGCTACTGGGGGCGCCTGGCAGTAGTTATTATAAGGGATGCAGTTGCACTAAAGTGTCAGTAGATGGCGCAGCAGAGCCCCAAACTGCCACAAAATCCACGTAATGCTGCACCCAAAAAGAAGCCATGTCAGTCTGACAACTGGTTCAGTCAGACATTGTGATTGCACTGGAATTTACTTTCAGTAATGGAGCTTAGCCTACTGTTTTTTTATGTCTTTTTAATGATGACACATCATGCATCAACTGCCTGTTAAAAGTTATTGTTTGTGCTTTTCTGCCACCCTGACCTTGTGCTCTAATATCTCTATATCAGCAACTTCAAGGACATGCATTCCAGCTCCTCAGATCCTGTTCCCTATCCATCCGACACACTCTGCACATGAAGATCAATGGAGCCAAGGGCAGCATGTAAGCGGATCCAGGGCCAAGGAGGAGAGCAGATCTGTGTTTTATTTATGTGGTGCAGCCCTGTTTGATGTGACCCTCTCTCATTTCATTCATCCGGAAAATCTGCTGTGTGTGAGTGAAAACTGGGGGAGTGGGTCTCACTAAATACTCCGATGTAATGAGGAACTGCCATTGATGTTAAAGGGACAGTTCACCCAAAATTGAAATTCTGTCATCATTTACTAGCTCATCATTTATTAGTGGTGAGGCAGGATCACAGATCACAAAGACTTGGCTCAGCATGAGATGAGAGGGTGGTGCCTGCATTCCATACTTTCTTTCTTCTGTGGAACAGAAGCTATTTTGAGAAATGTCTGAATGTTTTTTAGTCCGTCAGAGGAAGTCAATAACAACCAAAACGTTTGTTACCTGCATTCTTCAGAATATCTAAATAATATTTTATGTTCTGCAGAAGAAAGAAAGTCCTACAGGCTTGCAACAACTTGAGGGGGAGTGTTATGTATTAAAAACAGGAAAAGATATGGAAATGTATTTGAGACCTGATTCCCGTCAGGGTCATCTTACAGTTCCAAATTTGTAAATATTGCCATCTTTTTAAAGGTGATGATGTGTGTAATTTTCCTGATGTTAATTTCATATGCATAGACTTAAACTTTATTAGTAATTTTCTCCTAAAAGTGTAAATGCTGCACTTTTATTTAGTTTGAGTGTTTTTTTCTATCAGCCCCCGACACGGCAACACTGACTCAACCAAAAGTGTGACTGTTTTACAGACAAACCTTTGCACATTGTGATGTTAGTTTAGCATAAATAGTACAGAAATCTCACACTTTTTAAGTTTTTATAAAATAGACAACTTCATAAATCATAGGATGCAAAAAGAAAATTAGTTTGGGGTCTCCAAAATTATTGTAGTGTGCATTGCTCATTTAGACATGACAGAGATATGACTGTAATCCAGTCTTTTGTAATTAACCTCTGAGCTTTCCTGTGTGCTCCTAATTAAGCAGCATAAACAATGTGGGATCAGTGCTAATCTGAAAGAGCCCATTCAGAGGCTTTCATGTGGGGCTTCTTATGGGCTCTGCAGGCGGGGGAGTGCAGGCTGATCTGGAGGAGGTGGTGGGGGGAGTTCACAGGAGGGAACCGTTGACAGCTCACCCACTCCACTGGATTCAGATACCAGGGTTGAGGGCATAAACTCAGTATCACATGACATTAAACAACCTGGTTCCACTCTGAAGCCATAACCACCAAACCCACACCATAAACACAGTGCCTGCAACTCTTGATGCACATATGGGGATGCAGACAATGCTTACAGACATCTTGCCATCTCGATTAGATTATATGTGACCCTGGACCACAAAACCAGCCATAAGGGTCAATTTTTCGAAATTGAGATTTATGCATCATCTGAAAGCTGAATAAATACTAAATACTGTAAGCTTTTGTTAGGATAGGACAATATTTGGCCGAGATACGACTATTTGAAAATCTAGAATCTGAGAGTGCAAAACAATCAACATATTGAGAAAATCACCTTTAAAGTTGTCCAAATGAAGTTCTTAGCAATGCTTTTTGCTAATCAAAAATGGTTTTAAAAAAGGTTTAAATATTTTACAGTAGGAAATTTACAAAATATCAACAAAACATGATCTTTACTTAATATCCTAATGATTTTTGGCATAGAAGAAAAATCAATAATTTTGACCCATACAATGTATTTTTGGCTATTGCTAGAAATATACCCCAGCGACTTAAGACTGGTTTTGTGGTCCAGGGCCACATATTAGATTACAAGTACAGCCAATTAAATGCAGTTCGCATCCAACTTGAAATACAAATAGTAACATTTAAAAGATCCAAATGTTGGACAAATGTCATTATAATGCAAGTAGTCAGTGTAGTGCAGAAGATATGGTATGCAGGACAGAATGTGTAACTTAATGTCTCTGCAGTTTGAAAACTTAGGGTTAGGGTTAGGTTGGAAACAAAGAAACATTGTTGTAAATGAATTATGTTTATAATATTTCAGATTCTAATAAGCAAATTAGTGACATTGGTCATGTGACTGTAAAGAAGGTCAGATATTCTTCCATTGAAGCTCTTTGGATCATCTTAAATCATGCAGCACATGGTCATTAGGTTTGAGACAAACTTGCTCGGGTGCTGTCATGAAAACAAAAAAGGGGCAAATTAGAGAAATGCAAAATAGAAGCATCTTTTTGCCAGATGGCCCAGATGTTTGGATCTCACTATATCTTAGAAATGTGTGGTGAAACGAAATACTGTAGACATGACACTGTTTTCCTCTTCTTTTTTCTATGGTAATGTTTTCACTGCCAACAGTTGTCTCTTTATGTTTATTTCGACACAGGATGATCACCTTATCTTTTATCATGAGATCTATTTGATTTTTCTATTAAGAACATGCAATCAGCAGCAAGCCTGAAAGACAGCTGAGCTGAGAGGACAGTCATTCATTAAATCATAAGTGGACATATTTGTTTACTTTTTAACATAGTCACAACACCCTGGACCAGGAATGAATGTCAAACAATATAATTCATGATTGATGAGTTTGTTTCTTCAGATTTTGAGAAATTTAGCAATACATCACTTGCTCACCATTGGATCTTCGGCAGTGAATGGGTGCCGTCAGAATAAGAGTTCAAACAGCTGATAAAAGCATCACAATCTTCAGTCTTTACACCTAGGATGGGTTGAGGATAAGTACATTTTTATTTTTGGGTGAACTATTTCTTTAAGAATAGTTGTAGTATAATATGTGAGAATGTACTACAAATTAGTTTAAACAAGCATAATCTTTTGAAATTTTCATGTATGACAGCAGAAAAATAATTTCAGTGCATTTCCAGTCTCCTGCATCACATACCACACTATCAGAATCCTTGTATAGCTTTATTTGATCAGGCGATGTCAGCTTTGTAATCCAGCACCCCTTTTTGTGTGTCATGAAATTTGATTTACTGAGCTGGAGCAGGGTTAGTAAAGGCGATTATGATGCTCGACATCATAATGAAATGCCTACATGCTGAGTCTTGACATTGAGGAAGATTTGCATCTGCAGGTACAGAAGCCGCCTTCCGACTGACTTGTGCATTTACTGGTTCATGCGGTCAATGCCACACACTGCAGTCACCCCTCCTCACATGTCTCTGCAGCACGACCGCCCCCCTCCTGCCTCGCCGCCCTGTCTCAGGGTTTGACTGACCTATATCTGCCTGCTCAGAGCGTAATCTCTAGCACTCTCATGGCACTCTCTGCTGCCTGCTGTCTCATCGCTGACGGGCTCAGATTCACTCACGCCACACTCTGAGCCCATGCAGGAGCCCCTGCTGCTGATGTAGGGCAGCCCCGTCAGTTATTCAGCACTTCGGAGCACTGCGCCGCTGCAGTCTGGGTAGAGGGGCTAACCCGCCGCTGCCGGAGTGATGAATTAAACAGGACACTCACTCCCTGCCTCTCTCTTTGGAGAAGCTCGCCTTTTTCTGCCGGCTTTGCTGCTTTTGGCTCAGGCTGAGCAACTGTTTTTCCTGTCGGCATGACAGTGGCGTGAGGAAAGGTGGAAGCAAGCATTCTAGCAGACTTAGGGCTCCACAAAAACAAGCCTGTGACCTTTCACCCCAGCTGCTGGAGGAGTGGAGAGCTCCCCAGTGGTTTCAGGCATGGTCTTTTATTGAGCAGAGGAGGTTGTGATGAAAGAGCTGCAGTTGGGAAGCAGTACATCCAGTGGTGCTGCTCCTCAGAAATAAGCCATTCTTCACTTTTGAATTCTATTCAGATTAGGTGACATTGTTTTTGACTGGTATCACATTGTGGATCATTTGCGACTTGGTGCATTTAATTAAATAAAGCTAATACATATAATCAGGGGCGTCATGCAGCTGGTTTTGTGGAGAATCTAGTTGTAGCTCACTTGGGCAACATACTGTAGGTGAGGCAAGATAAGACATGATCACCTAGGCAAAATAAGACATAATCAAAGCAGTCATGAGTGTTAATTTAGTCATACTGCTGTCATTCAGCGTGCAAAGAGACCCATACAGTGACTCAAATCCCAAACTAAATATGTACACTACTCTTCAGAGGCTTCTCACAAAAGAAATCTCGTATGCTTACCATGCTGCGTTTATTTTTTATTTATTTTAAATAGTAATTTATGTCATTTAAAATGTAATATGCTCAAGAAACATCTCTCATATTAAGGGTGAAAACAGTTGTGTTGCTTAATATTTTGTGGAAACTGTGAAGCATTTTTTCAGGATTCTTTGATGAATAGAAATTCAAAAGAGCATTATTTAAAATAGAAATGTTTTGTAACATTATAAATATCTTTCCTGTCTTTTTTGATCAATTTGATGCATCCTTGCAGAATAAAAGTATTTATTACTTAAAAAAAACGTACTGCCCCCAAGCCATTGAATTGTATGGAATTTAAAATATACACCAAACAAAATTGCATCTGAACTTGACTACCAGTGATCACAGTGCATTTTATTGTATGGCAAAGAGCAACTCTGACATTGTGATAACTTGTTTTGTGTTCCAGGATTAAAACTAATTATGCATATAATGAAACAAAGTAGATTTGGGAGGGGGCAGTGAAGGATACCCTTGTTCTCTTTCTCTATTCTCCTCACCCCATCCCTGGACTCCCTCTGCTTTTTCCTGTGCCCAAAACAATGTCATTCCACAGTCACCAGCATGTGGAATAGTCATCAGATGGTGCTGCAGATTAAATTTACTGCAGAATTCAAAACTGCCCCTTTATACATTAACTTAATGTTACACTTTTCAACAGGCAGTTTAATTATGGTAGAAATATATTACTGCAGACATGTGTTCACTGTTCATTATAGCTATATAACAAGAAGGATGATATATGGCCCCCTTTATATATACAGTATATTTGTGTGTGTGTCTGCCTTATTATTAATTTGTGCATAACACAAATCTGGCCCTCTAATAAAACTCTTTGCTCTTAATGGAGAATAGAAATGTGAAAACATCTAAACATCAGATGTACAAATTATAAACCCACAACTAGCACTAGCTTTATGTATCCAATTTGTCTGTGCCAGATCATCATGTTGTATAGGTGTGAGCCAATTGCATTCAATGCCTAACCCACAAAGAGCATCTCAATGTACTGTATGTAGGTCAGTGAGTCAGTGCAAACTTTCCACAGAGAAGTGGCTGCTATCAATTCAGATCTGTGGGAAACAGGACAGCCATTGCTCAGTCAGCTGAGAGGAGGAGACCAAGAGGTGTGAGACCTGAGAGGAAAAATTGCTCATACGCATCACATTTGGGTCAGTGACCTTCTGATGTGTTTCTGTCTGATTTGCCTTGCAATGTCACCTCAAAAGACTTAAGAGGAAGTGTGGCAGAAACATACGCCCATGCAAGAAATATCCCTGAACATCCTCTTGGATTCTTCCACTGCGGTTTGGTGTCCAAAAATAAGAGCTATTGAGCCAGAGGCTGATGTGCAACAAAGATCTGCAGTGCATGTCATGTTTCAGAACAATGTCACATTTAATGCATGTGCACAAGTATTGGTTGTCATAAAGGTATATACAGTGATCACAGACATATTTGGATATTTTTAGGAACAAATAAAAATGTATGAAAGGATTCCAAAATATCAAACCAAGTGACATTTATTTTTGAGTAGCTCCTTGTTAAAAAGAAGAGCACAGTTACGGAAATAATACACTTTAAAGGAATATACAAACCAAATGTAATGTTTTAGGATACTTACTTGTGTGTTAAGTGCAATTAAATGAAAATGTATTAGGACTTAATGTAGTAGGTCTTAAGTACATATTATCATATACATTATATGTAATTTCATAATTACTTCTATTCTCTTTAAAATATGGTTAAAGTGTACTGCTGAATATACAAGCATTTATGGTAAACTAAAATATACTTTAATGTCATTTCTATTGAAACTTTAAATATATTTGTAATAATTTGTACTTAAGTGTGTTAAGAAACATTTAAGTACACTTAAGTTGCCTTTTGTTTTATTAATATATACATAATAAATATACTTTTAAGATGTGAAGTACACCACAAGTGCACATCCAGTGCATTTAAGCACACTTCTTTTTCATAAGGGAAAAGTGCACAAACACACTTCTCAAGCAAAAAAAATAATCACCAAAAGAAATATTTCATATATTTTAGATGCATATATTTGAACTGTTCAAAATTCGGAAACAAACTTTGTGGTTAATGTGTTGAACTACACCTTAATGTTCAAATGTGTCCAAACTGTAAATCATCTGAACAGCAGTTTTGACTAATGTTTCATGTTGCATTATAAAGGAACATTTGTCCAACATAGAAGTTCTTCAAAGCCCTTGTATGGTGTGCTGATTGTAACATAATCACTTTTGTTGAGGATGTCTAGGAGCACATGCAAAGTACAAAACTGGCAGCATTTACACAGTAACAACTGTTTTGCTTATTTTGTCGACTTGTGAGGATTCTAATGCCTGGGAGGTAAATGTGCTGCTGAAATGAGAAATTACTCATCAGGGTGAACACAAAGAAGCTCTGTAATGCAGACTCTGATGGTTTAACTTCAAGGGAGGGGCTACACGAGGCTGTGTCTGTCAGCAGCTCTGTCCGATTGGCTGGGCTCCAGAGGGGTGTGTGTGTGTGTCAAGGATGTGGGCACTGAACGAGTCTGCATCTGCTCAGAGCGCTGCCAGGTCGCATACTGACGCAGTACTGCAGCATGGCATCAAAATGCCGGGTTCTGCACCTTTTCCTCGTATTCTTCAAATGAAAGAGGGACGATACAAAATGTTTCAAAAGTTTTCCATGCGCACATCTGCTGTTTGGAGAGAGAGTGGGTTGAATGTGACCGAGCGTCAGCCACACAAGGGTTTGTGTGCTGTTGCCATGCCACGTGGCTTCAGGCATCTGCAAAGTCAGCCTCACATCACCAGCCGCCACCACCTCATGCCCACCCTGCTATGCCTCTCTCAGCAACACAATCAGACAGAACATTATGCACAGCAGGGCCACAGTCATTGCTTTGATTTGCTTTGCTTACTTGATAAATTTGTTTTCTCAGTGTGCACATTGAGGTAATGTGAACTGCCATTTAAAACACCATATGTTGGTGCAAGAACCATTTCTGATAAGATGTTTTGACCAATGTGATTGCTTTCTACAGATTCTGTGTCTGAAAGTCCTGTTGTGTCTGCTATGCTGTGATCAGCTTTCATTGTGCTAACACTGCAGACCTTGGTTAATTTTAGCACAGCAGATTGGAATATCGTCTCCATGGCAACTGCTTTGGCTTCACACTGTTAACAAAGATATCTTTCACTTAGAAATGCAGATAGATTCCCACCCATTCAGAATCCAGCACAATGGGTGTAGCTTTAACCTCAATATTTTTTGAAGGATTAAGGTGAAATTCTGTGTGCTAGACATGAAGTGATTTACACTTAACCTCTTTAGGCAAACATCAGCCTAGACAAATGCCACAACTGTCTGGCATTATGCATGAGGATCAAAAAGGGAGATGGCTTTGCTAAATGGTCGTTTACTTTTGCATTTGTGTAAAGTAGACAGCCATTCTCAGCTCGTTAATCATCCCAGATAAGTAATGAAGGCTAGATTGCAGTTGACTGGAAGCTTTTGTTGTCATTTGGAATATTTCATTTCTCTTTCTCTCTCTCTAGTTGTGTCCCAGATGTACTATGTGCACTTATGCTATGCACTATGTTTTTTTTGTCATCCAGCATCAGAACCTGATAGCCTTACAATATGTAATAAAGCTGCACCAGTTGAGTGCATGAGTTCAACATGTCACATTTTTTAAGTTTTAAGTTAATTAAGTGCATTATCCAGATATTTGAAGTGCGCTTATTCTTTTTGAAATTTTCAGTGTGAACACAATATTTTTTACATTTGTTTTCACACACGATATACCAAACCACTTTTTGTTATTAAAAATAACAAAAAGCAGAATGCAATAAAACATAAATATTCAACAAGACATTAATGATTTTTAATAATATTTTATTGTATGGCAATATGTTTACAACAGTGAATATGGTGATCAAAGCAGTCATTGGTCAGTGATCAAAACTTATAATTATACACCAGAATCCACTACATTACTTTTTAGAGATGTACTGTATTATTTGTATACCTGTTTATACTTTGAACTGCTCCAAATATAAACATAAATAACCCTACATATTGAAATTTCCTTTCAAACTCCCTTATATTCACCTATTAACAGTATGTCTGATAAATATCTAATCTGATATGCAAATGAAACTGGTGGCTCATGGTCAGATCCAGTTACTCCACACAAAATGCATTTGTTTCATTAAATAATCTTATATTAGCATTTGCCCTTTTATGAAAATTTTGTATTGAAATACCTATATGATTTTTCAAACAAGCTCTAATGTGTTTTTATATTTACACGAATGCATTTTGCACAGTTCCTGTAATAAATATATGCCAATAAAGACATTTCAAGCATTTTTAAGGAATATGTGATTGATTATAAGTCATATGAAAGAATCATAAGAACTACAAAGACAGACACACTGGAATGTTTGTCCTGCATCATTTTCTCATGCCTGTGTGCTGCTGTTGAAACGGTGCCAGTGGTATTTGGATGAAGCTGCTGTTTATTTGATTAGACCTTCCTGAACCCATTGAACAACATGTGCAGCCTGTGAATGTCTTTGTGCAGAATAAACACTGCCTTGTGTTTCCTCATCCTCTCACTGGCCGGTGAAGAGGCATTTGTCCTGGAGTAAAACAACTGCTGAGAGACTCATCATGGAAAATGAACATTATATGTAAATGCATGGTTTATGTAAAACGTATACCAATATCTGTTATGTGATTTGCCATCTAAATTTCTCACTAAAATTGAGTGATTTTAAAATACATTTTAACCATACTTACTGCTCTGTCATTATTAACTCACCCTGGTGTCTTTCCAAAGTCTGTGGAACATAAAAGAAGATATTTTGAAAAATGTCCCTCTTTTTGTCCATACAGTTTAAATGCAATCCATTGTGGGTTGGACAGGTTTGGAACGACTTGAGGGTGAGTACATTTTCAGAATTCTTTTCAAGTGCACGCGAGAGTTCGACCTCTCTCAAATGCGCAAGGATGCTCACGTCTATTTTACGCAGTAGATTCAGTGTATTAGGAAAAGAAGTAGTTTGTTAAACTCTTTCACTAGTGGGAATATTATCCAATTCTGTGTTTCCCAACTCATTTTGGGATGTGTGAGTGTGCTGAAGGAAGGCGGGACAGGCGCGTGACATCACTCATCTGTATAAAAGCCACAGCTGTGGCTATGCGCTCGCGCTGTGAGGCTGCAGAGAGAGAGGCGCGCGCACGCTCGCTCCGGCAAACAAAGAGACCCGTCAACATCATCCACAGTGCACCAGAACCCATTCCAGCAAGGCCAAGAGGAAACATGACTGCAAACGGAACCAGCGACATGCTCAAAATCCAATTCGGATTGATCAACTGTGGGAACAAGTACCTCACGGCTGAAACGTTCGGCTTCAAGATCAATGCATCAGCCACCAGCATGAAGAAGAAACAGATTTGGACCTTGGAGCAGAACGGCGATGACTCGAGCACGTTCTACCTGAAGAGCCATCTGGGGAGATACATCGCAGCTGACAAAGACGGCAACGTGACGGGTGACAGCGAGACCCCGAGCGAAGATGGTCGGTTTGTAATCACTGCACATGATGATGGGCGCTGGTCACTGCAGTCTGAGCCTCACAAGCGCTACCTGGGCGGCACCGAGGACAGAATTACCTGCTTCGCCCAGACCATCGCCATCGCAGAGAAATGGAGCGTGCACATTGCCATGCACCCCCAGGTCAACATCTTCAGCGTCACCAGGAAAAGATACGCGCACCTGAGCTCTGAGCAGAACGAGATCGCCATTGATCGAGACGTTCCCTGGGGTGTGGATTCCCTCATCACCTTGGTCTTCCAGCACCAGAGGTATCACATACAGACGTCTGACAACCGGTTCCTGAAGAACGACGGGAGCCTGTCCCAAAACCCTGACAAGAATACGGGGTACACGCTGGAGTTCAGGTCCGGGAAGGTTGCCTTCGGAGACTGCACTGGGAAGTACCTGGCTCCCTCTGGTCCCAGTGGAACCATGAAGTCCGGCAAGAGCTCAAAGGTTGGCAAAGACGAGCTTTTTGTTCTGGAGCAGAGCCACCCTCAAGTGGTCCTCACCGCTGGCAACGACAGGAATGTGTCCACCAGGCAAGGTAAATGATGCTGCTTTATTGTCAGTTACTAATGTGTTCATCTATGCAACACCAGTCAGGGTTGGTTTCCTATAAATCCTCCGTAATTATCTACATCTTGTTCTTAATAGATATTCAACTCTTTTTCTTTTCTTGTGGTTGTGTGGATATGAGGGTGGATGTGGTTGGGTGGATCGTGCAAATGCGGAGAAAAGAAAAATACCATATGCCTTACTTTGATGATCCTGAAATTTGGTCTACTCGCAAATGTTTCCTGGAAATATCATTTTTAATGATTAGTCTGGTTGTGCATCCAAGCGAGGCTCCTTTTTGCTTCCTTTTTTCTGTCTGATGAGTCTGTGGGTTACAGTACTCTGGTTATTGTCACAATAGAAATCTGTTAGCCGAGAATGAAATCAATATCCAAGCCCTTGTCTGGAGTTTTGCACAATCATTCTTCTGTATTCCATAACGCCTGTATTTTGGAGAGGTCACTGTACTGTAATTAAGTTGAGAGTGAAGGCAATCATTACTGAAAACACCCAGAAGAATTGACCTGAGACTGCCAGACTGAAATAATATATCAAATTATATAGTGGACTGGTGAAATATTGTGCTTTTCAGCATCACCATTACAGCTCCACTAGCCTATTACTGCTGAAAATGAAATGAGATGATCTGCTATGTTTTAATAACTGCTAAATTGAAAGGCATAAATGGCATTAAGAAAGGATGTCTGGGATTTGCTTGGCAATCCTAGCTCTGGTTTACCAGTATTGCTAAATGAGGCAGGACAGTGCCAGTGTGTTGGGCCTGTGCCAGGAGGCACGTGGTCTCTTCAGGTCATGATTGGCTCTTCTAAATGGCCTTTGTTTCTTAGACTTTGCTTCTTTTATGTTTGTTATTAATTTAGCCTTGTGGTAGTGCAAGATTTCATCTGTCCTCAAAAAGCAGTTCATGTGATTTGCTTACAGCAATCTGGACTCAATTATATGATGCACAACATCCAAATCACACGTGCTTCATCTTCCATCCAGACCCCACCAGTGCTCATGCTTGCCTAGTTCAAATATTTGCCTTCAGGGATACAATCCTTAGAGGAGTAAGGCTCAATGTTTGTGTCATGTTCCTTTTTAGAGAATTTGTGAGGGGCCCGAGATTTCAGGCGTGTGCTGAGGGTAGAAGGAGAACAAAGACCGCATGCTCTGGGCCCCAGCTCACCATGCAGCCCAGCTGCTGAGAGTCTTTAGGCAGCCCAGCACGCAGAACAATGGAGCCTCGCTATGCACAAGTTTAGCCATTTCAGCACACACAAAAAACACTGATGTACTCTCGCTTGAATGCATCTGACTTAAAAGATTAGGAGTCTGTCTGCTTGTTTGCCTGCTCTTCTTTCCTTTGTGGCAAGGACATCAAATGTTTGTCATTCCGTAAATGCAAAAATGGTTTCCCAACAGTGTGTTGCGTTTTATTTTGTATTCATTTGAATTGTTTGTCTGTGCTGCTATATGATAGCAGCTGCTTGACCCTGTTGAGCTCGTTTGAGTGTCTGGCACTATAATTGTGAAAATGACTTAAAACATCCTAAATGTATGTCCCTACAATATTTTGCTGCCAAGGTTAAAGGCTTTTCACTTGGGAATAGAAGCCCTGCAGTTGTCGTGTGGATGTATCGACCATTCGCAGTCAGGCGTCGAGCGATGGGGGTTGGGGGTGTGTCTGCTGGTGGCTTAAAAGATCCTCCCAAACCATTTAAATGCCGGGTGAGGATACATACCACCCTAGAATGATTGAGGGGATTTTTTCCCCCCCTCTTGTCCTGCCTGAGACCGATTTAGAGCAAGTCTCTGGACGTCTTAGTCATTCTCCTTTGCAGATCTTACATTTGCAGCCATGTGTTTCTCATCTTGGCAGGCATTTTTTTTTGGCAAAACTCAATCTGTTTTCCAGAGGCCAGGCCGCGGTGGTGCTAATACGCAATTTCGTGTAGCTGTATTACGAGCTTTGTGAAACTGGAACATGAAGGCAATCATGGTGAATTGCAGATTACCATGTATTGTTCCAAAAGATTTTTGATTTCACCAAACAATTCATTCTCAGAGTAGATGTTAATAAAATTATAGCTGTAACTTCATCTTGTAGATGTTTGTCTTAATGTAGCTTTAATATTTCCTTTCAAAAACCTGTCTTCTGTTTTCCTCTCCAAAGAGGTTTAGACCATAAACGCTAGATTTATCTGATGTCTGTGTTTCTAAATGCACACAATGGAGTTTAATTAGATTTCCTGCAGTAGAGGACTAGTGGTCTGGTCTTTCATTGAGCTCCATGAATCTAAACTACAAACCATTGCATTGACTCTTGTTGTCCTGAAGCCTCCCACTAAGCTTCCTGGCATATATGACAGTCAAAAATTCTTAGGGCGATTAACTCTCTCTCTCTCTCTCTCTCTCTCTCTCTCTCTCTATCTATCTCTGTCTGTGTGTGTCTGTGTGTGTATTGTGTGTCGGGATGTGTGTCTGTGTGTGTGTCCCAAAGCAATTGCCGAGTGATTTAGCCATCGGATTCAACATCTAGTCACAGTAATCCCTCAAAGGATCCAGCATCCCAAAACTGCCAAGCTCACTCAGCATGGCTAAACCAGATCTAAGATGTGTTGTGAGCTCACGCTGGTGAAAGCCAGGGGTTTGGTTTTTATAATGTGGTTTACAGTATGCTGTGTTTTTGTGTTTGACAGGCATGGACCTCTCTGCCAACCAGGATGAAGAAGGTGACCAGGAGACCTTTTTTTCCCAGATGGAAATTTTTTTCAGTAAGGACACGAAGAAGTGGCCTTCGGACCTGCACTGGCAAATACTGGCCCTCAAAGCTAATGGAGTGGCTTCAGTGCACTGCCTTCTACTAGTGAGTGTGGATCACAGAACATGCCATAATGAAGATGGCTTAGGAGTTTGTCAGTGTTTCTTAATCGCATTCTTTAGATGAAAGAAAGAAATCTCTGTGTTGGGGTAGGCCCACTTTTTAATGTCTTGCACTAACCATACAATATTAATGTAATTAGATGGTAAAAGGTATCTTAAATGCTTAGTGTTGGGGTCAAATTGTAAGACAGAAAATCAGCTCAGATAAACCCAAACCATTTTTCTTCAATATCAGAATTAACAAATTCAAATTTATAATAAAATTAAAGACCCTTTTGAGAAAAGTCAGACTACATTCAGTTTTAGACTTTTTAATCGAAGACCTATTTACACTGCTGTTCAAAAGTTTGAGGTTTTAGTTTTTGAAAGGAAGTCTCTTCGACTCACGAGGCTGCATTACAAAATTATAAAAAAAGATTACAATTTAAAATAAGTGTTTTCTATTTTAATATATTTTAAAATGTAGCTTATTCCAGTAATGACAGCACTGAATTTTCAGCAGCTGTTATTTTAGTTTTTAGTGGTTCATGATCCTTCAGAAATCATTCTAATATACTGATTTGCTGCTCAAGAAACATTTCTTATCAGTGTTGAAATGGTTTTGTTTTTGGATTGTTAGATGAATAAGAAGTTTAAAAGAACAGTGTTCATTTGAAATAGAAATCTTTTGTAGCATTATAAAAAAAGGATAATGTATAATTATACATGTATAATTTCTTCGACCAGGTCTGCTAACTGCTACTTTGACATTGAGTGGCATGGGAAGAAGATAACCCTGCGTGCCAATAATGGAAAATATGTGGCTGCCAAAAAGAACGGACAGCTGGCTGCTACTATTGACACAGCAGGTGGGGTGGGGTGTTGTACACCGTTTCCGCTGTTTCAACCTTTTGTTTGGAAATGCTGCTGTGATTTAGTAAACTTGTTGATAGATTGCCCCTCAATTGGTGGTCATGTTGAGTGGAGCATTACAATGGCGCAATCATATTCCCGCTTGGCTATTGTGAGTCTCAATTCTGAAAAATTGCTTTTTCAGGTGAGACCGAGGAGTTCCTGATGAAGCTCATCAATAGGCCCCTCATTGTGCTGAGAGGGGAGCATGGCTTCATTGGCTGCAGGAAGGTGACCGGCACCCTGGACTCCAACCGCTCCTCATATGATGTCTTCGGGTTGGAGTTTAGAGATGGAGCCTATAGCTTGCGAGGTTTGTTTACACTTTAATAATGCTTTTAATACAGACTTTATCTTGTTAAAAAGGAAATGCAAGGTTTTAACTTGACTTTTCTTGATGCCATGAATCCCTTCTCAGACTCCACAGGGAAATACTGGATGGTGGGCAGTGAATCGAACGTGCTCAGCAGTAGCGACACCCCGGTGGACTTCTTCCTCGAGTTTTGTGACTACAACAAAGTGGCCATCAAGTCAACTGAGGGGAAGTATCTTAAGGGTGATCATGCAGGTGTTCTGAAGGCCAACGCCGATGATCTGGACACCTCCACTATGTGGGAGTACTAAAAGCACTTAAGTAACCACTGTGGCTTATTCTTTCCAGTTTTTTTTCCTTTCTGTTATGCATTTTGAATATGGTTTTTGAATACGAGTAAGCACACCGGCCAATAGCAGAGAGAAACCCAAAGGTGGAGAGTCTTGCTTCTAGTCACGTATACTCTATTCTGTCTAAATACTTCAGAGTTTGTGTTCCACAGTATTACCGCAGTATTGTGCGGTTTTCATTGACGACGATTGGCCAAAACTGGGACTTAACTGGCATCCAAATGTGTGTTGTGTGGTTAAGCACATCTAATGCCATCTCTTAATCTGTCATAATAATTGACTTCCATTCAAGTCGGTTCACTCTCTGGAAGATCGACTATGCGGGCGCCACACATCGAGCCACAGGATTTAGATTTTGACCAGATTGTAGCGAGATCCTTCCTAGTCTTTGCACAGTCCTGTATGAGCCTCGCACTCTTAATATTAACACATAGCGAAATGTTAAAGAAAACCTTGTGACTGTGAGCTATTGATGTAATGCCTCCCACTGTATTGCCAGTCATAAGTACCTACCCTCATGAGGACTAAGGCAATATTTACAGGTAAATGTATGAATGTTGAGGTTTTTTTCCGTTCCATAGACTTGACAGAGTTATGAAGGAAGCTCTCAGACCACTGAAACGGCAATGAGCTACACTTTTGTTTTCTTGTTTGAAGTAGGGCAGTGCTTTGCTTGTGTACTTCTGTATGTACTGCCTCACTGTCTGTGCCATTAGAATTAATTTTAATGTTTAAAAAGAGGTAAAACCTAGAGAACTGGATTGGTACCTCACAGTCCCTCATCTCAAAATTAGGGTTATGCCTGGAATTGCGACTGGGCGGGAAAAAAGAAATAGATATTAAAATGGTAAATGTTTTCTGCAACTTGAAAGCGGTGTCATCGTTACGTTGTGTGATGCAGCTGTGGGTGTGAAGATACCGACGTGAGGTATGTTGTTGCAGGTTCAACACAGTATTTATGCTAAATTAAACCACTTTTCCTTCTTAAACCTGACAAATCTCAAAGGAATGGTGGGTCTGGGTTCACTGGACTCATGCAGTGGTCTTATCTGGAAAGGTGTCTGGAAATGTCGCCTAACTTTTGTTGTTATTGTTAGAGAAGGCACAGACATTATCATGAACCTTATTCCTTCATACACATTACAGTACATTAACACCTCAGTGAAAAAGCCAAAATGAAGACATTAACACCACACAAGATTGATTAAAGATTTAAACCTGAGGTTAAACTGGTGCTTAATTAGATTTCAGGTGTGCATCAAACTAACAGAGCCACGCTGAGCTTAACGCATTAAGAACTTAAGAAAAATTATTTAAGAGCTATCATTTCACATGATAATGATCTCCCGTTGCTAAGGAAATGATAATGACTGTGCCTTAAAAGGTCATTATGGGGGGAAAAAGACATTCCACATTATACTTTGTAAAGTCTTTACAGATGTCTTTTTATTTTGATATTATGGTTATGTTTCCTCGTGTGCCATGGGTACAAATGAAATCCGTAAATAAATATGGTTTGAATATGAAACTGTCAGTGAATGGTTTTTTAATTTCTTGAAAATAAACATTAAAAATGTTGGTTTTCTTTAAGTGGCAAAGCAATGATCAAAGCAAACACGTTCCCTCTAGTGAAGTGATACGGCTTTATCTAGCTAACTGTCACTAAGCTTGAGCAGAGTTCGGTGAAGTATGACTGCAGTGAGTTTATTTTGAAAGCTTACAGAAGCAGCAGCAGCAGAATGAGAGAAATTAGTTTTCTCCTGAGACCTCTACTCCATCTTTTTTTTTTTTTTACTTGCCTTCATCAATGAGGCTTTTGTTCTGTGTTATTGCTGGAGCAGAATGATGTCGAGGTCATCTGCTGAGTTGAAACAACAAAAAGGTTGTTTATTGACGTTCAAGGAGCCTAAAATTGTAATAAAAGAGCCTCAGTATCTAAAATGCAACTAGAAATACAAATTGAAAGCATGTGATCTTTGCTGCAAGCTATAAAAAATATTTAAAGTCCACAATATTTCAGTAAGATCCTCAGAGAAGCCACTCAATGTGAATAGAAAAAAGAATAGACACATTTTTTTTGAACGGCTACCCTGATCACATACTATGTAAAAAAACAAACAAAAAAAAACAATGCAAGTACCACATTGAAATAAACATGATTTTTTTTTTAAAAAGTAGAAATAGTTTTTCCTTGTAAAATGTACTCCAATAATCTGACAACTTTGCAAAAATCAGTCTATTACTGTAGACTGACCCCTTCGGTATACACACCCATCGCAAAGACAGAGTGTGCATCATATTTTTAAGACAGGAAGTTAGGTTTATTGAACAAGAAGCTGCTCCGGTTATTTGTAAGGGCAATAAATATGAATGCACCCGATTGATTGGTAGACTAATCAGAGTAAACAAATGAAGATGATACCATGAGCATTTCCATTCTGGCTTTCTAGCAACTAAGAAAAGAGACTGAAAGGGTTAAACGATCCAGTCTGGCTGACACCAGGACCAATGTTTCCATGGTAACTCATGTCATTTGAAGGGGCTTTACTGTGGGGGTTGATGGTGGGGATGGAACTGCAGTTTTTCAGGTGGGCAGACGGATTTTTTAGTCATCATTTTCATGATGTGCAGGCTGATTCACATGATTGACACAAAATTGTACAACATTTGAATAAACACATCAGAGCAGAGCAACAGCTTTTGCACAGATGTGACTGTAACATTCAGTGGGAAAAGAACAATGTTTGCAGTGCACTGACAAATGTCAGGACATTTCTTGAATTATGCATGTGGTTTCTAAGTTTTCCATGTATTTGCATTTTTGTGATATGCATGGAATGGAACATGACCTACTCACAAGGTACACTGCCTAATAATTTTTTAAAAACTAACTGAAACCGTAGGCTCCCATCCATGACTAACATTTCAAACTATAGTAGTCACTTGACCTTGTCTTACAACATTTTACCTTGAACATTTTTATTTTGCATTTAAAATTTTCAGTTTTTATTTTCAATATCAATTTTCAACATTCAGTTTTGTGTAAAAATGTCGACTTTGGGCATTCTTATCAAATACGGAGTCAAGAAAGCAAGCAATTCAAATTATTCTTGTAATTCCAGCTTCCGTCAATGGAAGAGCTTTTTTTTTTTTTTTTTTTGTTTTTTTAAAGGAAAAAATAAAAAGCCCTCACCCAAAATGGACAATTCTGTTATCATTTACTCACCCTCATGTTGCTCCAAACCTGTATGAATTTCTTTCTTCGGTACCCAAATATTTGAAGAATGTAGGTAACCAAACAGTTGCTGGTCCCCAGTGACGTCCATCAGAGTATGGAGGGGTGAAAAGAATTACTATGAAAGTCATTGGTGACCAGAAACGTGTTTTTGTTGTCCCCAAATCTCTGTTCACCTAGAAAAGGATTCCATAGCAGGTTTGAACAAATTGAGAGGGAATAAATGACAGAATTTTCTGCTTGAGGGTAAATAATGACAGAATTTTCATTTTGGGGTGAACTTTCCAATTAAGTGTGCACAATGCACACTTCAAAACGTTTTGATTTAAGTCTCTTATGCTCACCAAGGCTGCATTTAATTGATCAAAAATACAGTAAAACAGTAATACTGTGAAATATTACCATTTTAAACAACTGTTTTCTATCTGAACATGCAAAAACTTAGTTTATTCCTGTGATGCAAAGCTGATTTTTCAGCATCATTACTCCAGTCTTCAGTGTCACATGATCCTTCAGAAATCATTCTAATATGCTGATTTGGTGCTCAAGAAACATTTCTTATTATCATTGTTAAAATTTGCTTTGCTGCTTATAGTTTGTGGAAACATTTTCTCCCATATTCTTTGATTAATAAAAAACTTAAAAATAACCTTATTTGAAATTGAAATATTTTGTAACATAATAAATATCTTTACTGACACTGAGCAATTTAATGTCCTCGCTGAATAAGTCATCTGTAGTTTACCACAACAACAATGAATTTTAATCTATCTTCAGGTAGACCTGATCCATATCCACAAACCACAATGTCACTGTTCAAATTCAAGGTTCCAAAAGGAGTTTTTCGTAACAATGCCATAGAAGAAGCATTCTTGGTTCCCCAAAAAACCTTTCAGTTATTAAAATAAGAATTCAGTTATTATATTACTAAAATGTTCTTCAACACAAAGAAAAAGCGGTTCTTTTAAGAACTGTTCACTGAAAGGTACTTTGGGGAACCCAAAATGGATCTTCTATGGAATCACTACAAAAATGCCCCTTTTGAAACCTTTTTTAAGAGTGTTCCAAAAGGGGGAAGAACCATTTTGGGTTCCCCAAAAACATTTCAGTGAACACTTCTTAAAATAACCACTTTTTCTTCATGTGAAGAACATTTTAATAACCTAAATAACAATTTTTCACTATAAAGAACGTTTTGTCCAATGGAAAGGTTCCATGGAGGTTAAAGGTTCTTCAAGGAACCGTCAATGCCAATAAAGACCTTTTATTTTTAAGAGTGAGAGACTTGATGAAACATGAGGCAGAAGATTCAGGGGCACAGATCCAGTTTCAGGAAGCTCTTAAGCTGTGGGCGCATTGAGCACAAGCTGCCAGGATCGACCTTTCACACCTGCAGGCCTACAGGCCTAAAGACTGTCCATCTGCTGGCCCATTAGGAGGTTACAATGTCAAACTGAGACACTTCATTCATCTGCACCGTGTCAGGTGTGGTACACCGGTACTCAAATACACCACCAACAACAGATGGGAGAAGATGGCCAGATTATCCTGATCTTCTCAGGATTGTGTTACACCTCAGCACTGATTTAAGAAGCTGCTGGTCATTCCTTCTAGTTTGACTGACACGCCACCATCCCTTAGATTTCACCAAAAAAGGGCTACTGTAAGAGCCTCGTGCTCTCTGTGAGGATGAGTAATATGCTTTAAGAGGCACGAGGGGTCTGAATAAAGCCCGGGGCAGAGGGGCTGCTGCCAGCGGGGAGGAGAGCAGGAGGTGAGGATCCTGTGGGCTCCATTAGTGAGCAAGAGCTGTGGCTCTTTGTTGAAGTGCTGGGCAAGAGGACGGGACTCTCTGTGGGAGTCTCACTGCACTGCAGTCAAGCCAATGGACGAGTCACGCAATACAGCACAATAAACAACATTTTTGAGCAGCTCCATTTTATAAATCAAAAGCGCCAGTTCCTGTATGATTTTGTCAGATGTTCTGTGTTAGATTAACAGGTCCACATGGATTATGTGCCTGAAGAACTCGAGAAAACTCTCTTCAAAAGTGAAATGGTTGTCATTCACAAGTTTTACAGTCACCTTTGCATGTTCATTTATTAAAAAATATTGACTGTGCATTCACCTCATTAGGAATCTGTGTGATCAGGAATTTTTGTTTAACTTCAAACACACAACTTGACCAACATAAAACTGCTTAGTTTGGAAATGACCCGAGTAAGTGGTGCTTCTTGCATCGCTACACTGACAATTAACCGTCTTTGCCCATTATATTTTGCTGAAGTGTAGCTAATGTGATTACACCGTAACACACTGAATCAAGTTTAAATCAATCCAGCAGATTTCCCTCCAAATCAGTGCAGAAAATATATTTGGAATATTTAATCTGGTCTTGCTGCTGTTTGGTACAAGAATTAAACAAATGTGGACACAAGTGTTTTTTTTCCATGTATGAACAGGGAAAGCAAGGGATTGTAATTACAAGTTTATAAAAATAACTCAACAGATTTAAATGTAAAAACATCCATGAGAGAGACCGTCAAGCTCACAGTGAGGATGTACCAGAAAAAAGAAATGTCTATTTTCTAATTAAATGAGAATATTCTCCACTATCACATTTACATCTGCTTACAGTTCTTCTTCATTTCCCTTTGTGATGCAAACCAGTTAAGCACTTACATCCCAGCTAGCACTGGGCTACAAACTGAATATTCACAACTTACCCTAATATAAAATTCTGAATATTACATTGATTTTAAGGTCCATGACCAGTGTTGGGGAAAGTTACTTTTAAAAATAATGCATTACAATATTGCGTTACTCCCTAAAAAAGTAACTAATTATGTTACTTTTTATGGAAAGTAATGCGTTACATTACTTCTGCGTTACTTTCGCATTACTTTTTAAATATGAGCAGGGCTTGCTTGTTTTTAATATAAGTTCTATTTATAGCAAATACATAAATAAGCCCTTTCACACCAAAAAGTGTAATGAATAAACCTCAGGCTGAAGCAAAAGTAAATTCACATCTGTACAGTAGAACGCCGGAGAAGAAACACTCTTCAGCAATAAAAAAAAAACAGTGAAGCACAATTGTTAGTTTATCTAAAGTAATTTTTGCTTATTATTATGGTTGAATTGGATCACTGAAGGTCAGCAGCAAAGATATTGGTTAATAAAATGGGATTAGATACATTTGTGTTATTTAACATTTAATTATTCAGGTTTGCATCATATTCTGAGTTTGCATTTCACTGTTTTAATTCATTTTGATGAATACTAAATCTGTTTTTTGTGAGTGGGATGAATTAATGCACATTCACATTTAGTGTCGAGAACTACAGTAACATCATGTTCACACAGCGCACACAACGCCTCTGCACTTCCGATTTCTCCCAATATGGGGACAGGAGAGCTGTCAGGCAAAGCTGGATTTTCAGCATCATTACTCCAGTCTTCAGTGTCACATGATCTTTCAGAAATTATTCTAATATGCTGATTTGCTGCTCAAGAAACATTTCTACTATCATCAATGTTGAAAACAGTTGTGCTGCGTAATATTTTGTAAAAATTGAGATACAAAATTATCAGGATTCTTTGATAAATGGGAAGTACAAAAGACCAGCATTTATCTAAAATAGTAAGCTTTTGTAACTATGTCTTTACTGTGACTTTCGATCAATTTAATGCATCCTTGCTGAATAAAAGTATTAATTTCTTAATGTCTTTCTGATTCCAAACTTTTGAACAGTAGTGTAAACATTAGTAGCAAAACTGGTCCTACAGTTTGATTTACAGATCTGAAATGGCACCAATATCCATCTAAACTAATAATCTAGGCATTTGTATGAGGAAAGACGTTGAATAAGAAAAACCCTGGATGAAAAACAAACATTCAACTGGTTTGCTGATTGCAGTGAATTCTTTTGATGACCTCATGGGGAACGTCATTGGAAATCCCAGCCAAACCAACATACATTTTGAACTTTAGAAAGCGGCGCACATTGACTGATACCACAAACAACCTTTACATTTCCATCAAGTTCTTTGTTTTATTGAACTGAAAACTAACAGGCGTTCCTATTATTCACTCTGTATGCTGTTCAAAAATACCTTTCAACAAACAAGCAAATCCAACAGGCATCCTTAAAACTCCAGAAAATCTGTTTGGGTCCTGTTACAAAATACGTAGAAAAAAAACAGCAAGGGCTAACAGTTAAGACAGAAGCCTGGATTTTTTTTTTAGTAGTTCAAATGTGGTGCTTTGTACCATGGTGTCCTCAAAGAGGTCTGAAGAAGCGATGCGGTGGTCCATAGTGCATAGGCATATTGAAGTCAAAGTTCAGGTTACGTGGGTTGTAATTTACTGGGGGGAGGTTGGGCAACGGGGGCACGTAGGGGGCTGGAATGGGCTGAAGGAAAACACGCTGCGGTCCAGGCAGCATGACCTGGGGGATGAGCAGGGGGGCACGTACGGCCTGAGGAGCTGCGTTAGGGGCCTGCGGTGTAACCCGAGGGCGCTTCGCTGGGATGGGCTCGGGGGGAGGTCCCACTCTCTTCCCTGTGGTTTCTGAGGGAAACATTACAAAATATCATTAGAAACCACTCGGGTTTAGGTGGCCGACTAAATTTATCTAGTTGAAGAACACTGACCTGACTGACTGGTCTTCTTATTTAACTCTGCTTCACCTTCTTTCTGAATCTCCTGAATGATTCGCTCATCATCTTGCTGTGGATTGAAAAAGACATAGAAAATGAAAGGGGGAGAAGAAATAAAAAAGTAGAGAAAACGAAAAAGCCTTTCAAAAAAGCATGGAAATTAGGCTCTCCGGTTACTGTTCAATCATGTGAAAAGACCAGCAAACCCTGCCAGAAACTATCTGATGCCAACGTCCACGTCAGACCACAGCCAGGACGAAAATGGGACATCAGATGAATTTGGGAGGAGTTCACTTCATCGGTCAAACACAAAACAGCTCAAGTTCACCAGTCAGCCTGGGGTACGGTGCCAGGTGATTAGGCACGGCTCTGAATGGAGGGGTAATTGCAGCCCCCAGGCTGCCAGTGGGACAGCACCCTGACTGCGCTCTTCACACAGAAACATCATTCAAATGCCTTAACCAGATAATTAGTGAAACTTCTGGATAAACCGGAAAAGGATTTCTCAATCATGCTCACTGCTTAGGGATAGTTTCCCCAAAAATGACAATTCCATCATCATCTACTCATCCTCAAGTTGTGCCAAACCCAAAATGCATTGTTCCCACAGAAACACAAAGGAAGAGAGCGAGCAGAATGTCCATTCTTTTTGATGGGGACCACACATCAAGGACAAACACTAGCTCTTCAGTCTCATTCATGTTACCCTATAGTCAAACTTAGCATGTTCATGGTACATAAGAAGTTTGAACCAATTAAGTTATTTTCCTCATCCTTCTTTTATAGTGTGGAGTAGGGCTGGGCAAAATTTTATTTTCAATTATGGCTTTGGCTTCCAACGAGTATGAAAACAAGATTCCGATACCGATATTTGTCACTTCCTCTCTTATTTGAAATTTTGGCATCAAAATAGATAGTATTTTAATCATGTTTTAAATCAGCAAAGTTAAAAAAACACCTGCATTAAATTATACTAACAGTTTTATTGCTCCATCATCAAATAATTTCTAATGAACATGGACTGGATCAATTTAACATTCAGCAGGCCTACATAAATACAACAGAACAAAGATACATATTAAATAAACAGTGCTTTTTAGGTAGGTTTAACAGTTTTCAGGTACATTATTGTAACAGACGTTGTTATGATTAATCTTCTAATTTGTTTTTGTATACATTTTAATATTTTTTGTAAGTTTAATATGTGTAGATCTCCTTCCAACTAGGCGAGTCTTATTTTGACGGGTTTTCTAGTCTACGGAGCTCAGTGTTGCCAAGTCCGCGGTTTTCCCGCGGAAGTGGGCTACTTTAACACTGTCGCCATGGGTTGGTTTCATATCCGCGATTTTTACAGGGGGATCCCCCTCAAAAGTGATTGGTCTAGCTTTGGGCTAGTAGCAATTGGGCAGGTTTTGTTGTGAAAACCTGGCAACCCTGACGGAGCTACGTATATGGGTAATGAAAGCGCACAGTTCTTTGGATTTAAAGTTTGTCAGTTTATTAAGCACCCATCGAAAAGGCATGAGATCTGTATATATTTGTTTACTGTTAGTTGTAATAAGTGTTTTGTGTAATTCACTGTATGTTGATGATAATGCAACTGAGAGAGAGAGTTTAATGTGCACTTCTCGTGCTGTCGTTTGTTTAGCTCTTCGTCAGTAAAGTTTTGGTCATCATTCAGATGAGGTCCGCTACACTTATGAAAGGTACAAAAGTTATTTAGTCAAGAATAGTGTGCAATCTTTTGTCTTTTGTTGTATTTGATTAGCTTAAAGTGCAGCCAGCGCGCTAGATTAGCAACAGACATTATACAGCTCATAGCCTTCACTCAGTACTTCATAACCCCGTCGGATTGTTATATCGGCCTTTTTCCTTATATAGCCGATAAGCCGATTGTTGTAAAATGAGGAAAATCGGCTGATCAATATTGGCGTCCGGATTACATCTGTGCTCCTAATATATATAGATATAGATATATGGTGTGGATGTGGGTGCGCGGTTTTGTGACAATTGAGGACATAAATTTGTATAATGACATAGGTATGACATGGGTATTACAAGGAGTAGGTGACTTTTCAGGACATTACCTCATGTCCCCACTTTTCAAAACGCTTATAAATCACACAGAATGAAGTTTTTTGAAAATTTAAAAATGCAGAAAGTTTCCTGTAAAGGGGTAGGTTTAGGGGTAGGGTTAATAGCACATACAGTTTGTACAGTATAAAAAACATTACGCCTATAGGATGTCCCCACTCTTCACAAAAACAAACCTGTGCGGGTGTGTTGTGATCTGTGCTGGCAAATGAGTCCACAATGAGCATTACAAAAAAAAACATTATTCTCCATTAAAATACCTTCAATGATGTATGGTTTGTTGGAATCGGACAAAATGTACTAGATTTTGGAAGGCGTGTCATCAAAAGTATTTTTTTTAAAATCAGTGATGTTTTCTGAAGTTTCCAAAGCAAAACCCCTGCAATTGCATCTTTTTCCTCCAGATTCGTTTCTTACTAATAATTACCTATTTAAAATCACAACAATAGCTAGTTTTTCTTTTCATTTTTTATTATAAAGGATATACGATTTTCTTCTATAAAAGACACAGATGCCAAAAAAAAACAACACAGTAGAAAAATATAATGAAAAAAAAGCAATAATGCTACCTTTTTCATTTTACATCTAAACAAAAGCATTCAAGAAAAACAAATAATCAAATGTAAAATTCCCTTTAGTGTGTTCATTTCAAATAAATTGAATCGAATAAATCGAATAAATTCAAATTCCAATTATTATGATTTTGCCATAAACAAGTAGCCTCAATGTGGAGTACTTATAGGTGAATTCAATAATTCATAATACATAAATTAGAAACATTAATTTTTTTAATCTAGGTTGATGATTAATAAATGGAAAGGTTATCAGCATGTTGTGAATAATGAATGAGCACTTTGTGCTTTAGTCATAGCAAACTGAGTGCTAAAGATGTAGCTCTCAGCAGTCTATTATATAATATGAGGCTAACGCATGACGGTTGACTGTGGTAACTGCAGTATTCCTGCAGTAGAGACCTCTCAGCACTCCTAATCCATCAACACGCATGAGAAGCAGCATGCTCCACTCAAGCACCTCTCATATATTATACTCTCAAAGAGTCCTGTATACAAAGCCATTACACTCACCTGGTGTTTATCCTAAGACTGAATCACTCTTATAATGAACAATCTATCAATCCATCACATTAGGCCTGTCCACTTAACATGTTAATGTATTGCAATTTATTATCTAAAAAATTATGCAATTAAAATATAAATGTAATGTTTTTAATGTTGGTCTGTTAATTATAGAACAAATCAAATGAAAAAATAAAAAAGTAAATAAATTAATATAAAAAAAAATACATAAATGCAAATCATGTAATTTAATCAATTAACAGCTCCAAACACATTACAAAATGAGGGTCAAAAAGGAGCAGCAGCAAGTACCTCATGTAACAGGAGTGATCCGCTCAAGGTTTGTGAACAAAAGACTTGAACATGTTTTACACTAAACCTGGAGGACTAAACCTGTTGTAAAACGAGTAGATGTATAGAAAGTAAATGATCGCACGCTAACGTTGAGCATGAAAGGAGCCTCTCTCAAAACAAAAGACATGAAATCTGAAGTGTAGTGTGTCATTTACCGTGGGGTCCGTCCACAGCGAGCACTTCTTGCAGTGTCGGCAGGGGGCACCAGGTGAGCGAGCGTGCTGGCAGAAGTGGTTGTAGCCGTTAATAGGCTCCCGGCAGAGGTAGCACATGAACGCGCCGCAGCGACACGACATCCGGTTGCAGCCCTCCGACTTCACTAGACCTGTGGCACACTTGTGGCACTTCCTGACACGGGCAGCAGTCATCTTTTCCTCACTGGCCATGAAACAAAAGACATTTGGGTTCAGTTTACATGCAAACACTACTGGAAAAAACTGTGAGCTGCCTACCTAGACTGCATTTTAAGTAGTGGTCAACAGATACAGGTTGTTTGATGGCTGATGCTGATATCTTGGAAAGCAGGGTGGTCGATCGTTCATATAATGTTGATATATATGATTTCACACTATTTAAATATAAATTTGATTTAAAAGCAAATAATGCAAGCATAAAAATTGCTGCACTTAAATATTTTTCTTTTGACATAATATTTACTAAAATCAACAGAAATAAATCATTGTAATATGAAACGGGAAAAAAAGAGAAAAAAATCTGTCAAATAAACAGTTTTATACAGATAGCAACTTCTTGTTTCTTTAATCCTAATCTGGCATTTTCAAAAATAAAGAAATGTTTAAAAACATGAATATGGGCCGTCATGCACATGCGGTTTTATACAGGATACAACACAAACTTAAGAAGACCTAACAGCTGTATTTGCAGAAGTTTGTGGAATTGTGTGTGTGTTTAATGACATAAATGACAAATATTTTCTGAATATAGACAATACATTAAAAGCAGCATTGTAGGCCTTTCTAATAATAGATATTTGACTTTATTAATAGACATAACTGTTAAAGACCTAACTAATGAAGACGGAGAATGACCGCTACTGAGCATCAGCATTTGGTCACGAAGTTCTTTGTGCTGTCAAAATAAAAGTTTTGCTAATGCCCAAACAGAAAAACTTGCAATTAAAAGAATTCTTCAAGCTCAGCTGAAAAAGCAGAAACAAAATGTAATCAATGAAAATTAAATTAACATTTTAATTAAAAAAACAAACTGTTCATTGTTATTGTTAGCTCAGTCCATTAAATAATATTAACAGAACTTTTGATTTAAATAATGTATTAGTAAATGCTGAAACAAACATTAACCAAGATTAATAAATGATTTAGGATAATTTTTCATTGTTAGTTCATGTTCAAGCATTGCAAAGTGTTACTTTGAACTGTGATAAATAGACTTAATTCAAAATAAAACATGTTATATGTAAAATTGACTACTTTAAAAAGCATAAAATACATATAATTTAGAGTACCACATCATTAGCTAAGCAAAATGCTAACATCAAACTCTATTTGAATTTATCGTGTGCTTCACATGAGGAGCGCTATTTGTATCGCTGCCTTTTCAAATGCATTTAATGGGTTTAATTTCAGTTAGGATGCTGCCTTTGTAGGAAACTGTGGTTAACTAGCTACTGGAACAAAGCCAATATTTTCATTTTAGCATCAGTTATTTTGGGCTATTTAACATATAGAAAATATACTGGTATTGAGATATATTATCTTGCCTTTGTAACACCATATTTAACTCAATCTCTCAGTCAGGGTCTCTTTCCTGTCTCTATAAATGTAGGTAACAGAAAAGGTTCGGGGTAAACAGGATACACAATCTTTGATTCATGTGTATGACAGGAAGGAAGCCAGGCGATCACATCCTGTCCAGTCCAGAGACTGAGCAGCAGTGATAGGCTGCTTTCACACTGCATCAGTTTACACAGACACCCATGCTCCAGTACACTTCCTCATGAAGGCCTGCTGTGCACAGGGGCAGCTCTGGATGATGTGTATTTGCAAACATAACACTCAAGGGAATCCATCAAATACAGTGAGTGTTTCAGGGTGCCATGAGAAAGGCCTGGGGAAACAGCTGACTCATCAGGGATGCTAATGATCTCCCAGGTGGCTCACTACACTATCGAGTACCCTCAATAGGTCACAGAGGAATTATTAACAAGCTAAGAGTTTTCAGTGGGGAACTTACAAGGCCACGCGCAGCCGAATCTCGTCCCTCTCCAGCACCTGCTCGCAGGTCTTTCCCGCGTGCTCCTTCCACACCACATGGCACTTCCTGCAACTCTCCTGAGGAAGGGGACACAAATAAGCATCTGTGTTATTGATCACAATTGAAAAGCACAGTGGAAAGAGAAACTCCTGGACCACATTTCATTCATCCAGTGGGAAAAAAGGTCCCGTTTCTGTTGTTCAGTCACCTCTGTTTGTGCATACGGAAGGAGCCGGTGTTCCCTGCATGGTTTCAGAGATGCATATTCCTTCCTACCCTGCATAATGCACTAGTATCTTGGTATGACCCCTCTGGAATTATTCACAATGTCTATACATTATATCGGCAACCAGTACTATTGTACACAATATAACTGCACATGCATCAACTAGAAAATATTAATATGCAAATGAAGCATTGCTAGCGTGTCAGCTGGTAGAAGGTACTGATGGCCATATTAGAGCGATTCCAGTGTGATTCTCTCTGTGTTGTATGATGCTATATTGCATGTGCTTAGAGTGTTCCAGGTGGTTTGCAGCATTGCTATGTGGTTGCCAAGGTGTTTTTAGTGTGTTGCTATGAGCAGGGGTGTCCAAACTTTAGCCCGCGGGTCAGCTGATGAATTTCAAACGGCCCGCAGCTCGTCTATTATTAAATGTGAATTCTTAATTCTTAAACGCACCAAAAGCGGAAGAGTGCTACTCGTTTGAAGCGTGCTGCATGGACCGTTATTAAATTGGCACAAAAGACAGCGCAGCACAAGCTCAGAATAGAGGTCTGTGGGACTCGACCAGATTTTTTGCAGTAGCGGTCGGTAACTGTGGTGTAATTTGAACAGGAGCGGGCAGTCTAACAACATCCCGTTCCTGACGTTCATTCAGAACAGCATATCTACACTTTATTCTTATTGACCACCGGTACAGCCTGCACTCGGACTATTATGCACGCGGTGCACACATGCTTTCTGCGTCACGCATTTTATTTGCGGGGTCTGTGCGCAGCATGTGCATAACGATGCTCAGAGCAGGCTGTACCGGTGGTAAATATACAGCCCTCAGACAGAACAGGCAGGTTGTCGATGAGTGACAGAGCAGAATAAGGATGGAGCAAAGCGCCCTGTCCTTGAAGGACGTTCAACTCGGTTTTGTTATATTTTGTTTAGCCTATGATTTTAAATGACAGATGTTGCGTCGATTTTTACAAAGTTCATCAGTCTGAAATGCGAGGTGTGCTCTGATTGGCCAGCTATCTAGTGCGTTGTGATTGGCCGAGTACCTCAAGTGTGTGACGGAAATGTTGCGCCCCTTACCATACTGTAATGCCCCGTCCGGCCGGAGCGACGAGACAAAAACATGAAAACCCATTATAAACGAGGCATTTGTTGCATCCAGTGGGGACATAATTACGGATTATAAATTACTTGGTATAAACCATTTCGCATTTGTGATCAGAGAAGACAAACACAAGCGCTACTCTAACAACTGCTTCATCAACTTGTGTTGAATCATCAGTGGCAATCCTTTAGATATTTACACGTACTTGCATTCTGTGAGGTCAGAACCGGCCGGCATTTGGTAGTTACTCTCCCAGGATCAGTAAAACAGTCCTCCATAAAATGTCTGCACACATCTGGATATTTGAGTTGAACTGTTCTGGAACGGTGATGTAAATACAACTTAACCACTGATTTGTAGTGGTGTCCTCTTTTGGAAGGCCAAACGAAGTATTTTCGCTTTCACAATGAAACACACACAGCGTCTCCACGGCATGGCGGCTGAGGCAACATCCAGCGAGTCGACGAAGAAGCGGCCGACGGTCTTGTGGCAACCACATGTGACGACCCTGGGCTAGACTCTGCTTCGTCCACGGTGAAAGCCGATCCGGCGATCCACAGCGCGAAGTTGATGTATTCCCTCAGCGACCAGCACGGATCAGCTCTAGGCATGACGAAGCTGATATCGTCCTCTTTTGTAAGGCCAAACAAAGTAGTTTCACTTTTCACAACGAAACACACAGTGCCTTAACGACACGGCAGCAGCAACAATACTACATACAGCAAGAATAAAAGTTACGCCTTCTTCCTTTGCATGAACATTTGGGCGGAGCGGGTGGGTGCGGAATATAACCTTGTGGCAAAAAAAAATAGTCCCGAGCAGACCTCTACTCAGAACAAATGAGTTTACTCGCTGACTGGTCTCGATCGCGCTACTACTAAACAGTGCTGCGAGATCCAGTGAGAAGCGTTCGCACAGGTCTCCAACACACACCACAAGTGCCATTCTAGATACTAGGGGTGCTCTGATCAGGGTTTTTGAGGCCGATCGCCGATCACAGAAAGCAGTATCTGCCGATACCGATCACCGATACCGATCTTTTTAAAGCATTCTTTTAATCATTTATAACTATTTATAGTGATACTCTAATCAGGAATTTTAGACATTTACTCAGGGCCTGAATTTCATTTTTGAAAATGGGGGGAATTCCCCTCTTAGGTGTCTCTTGTGAGAGGAAGCAGCTTTCACACAGGAGTCCACTACTGATCTGTGGCTGTTTACTACAAACACAACATTTATCCATTAGTTTGATTTCAAATCCAAACATTGTCACTGAAAATGCTTTTTCAACATTGCCATTCTTTTTTTTTTACACATTACAGTAATACAATCTTTCACAGACATTTTTAAACAATAAATATAAGCAACACATTATTCAATGCTTTTTACTTTTGCATTTACTTCTAGATTTATATATTAAGTCAAGCAATTGGCAAAAAATTTTAACTACCGTATTGGCCCGAATATAAGACGACCCTGATTATAAGACGACCCCCCCCCCTTTTTCCAGATGTACCTTTTGGAAAGCTTTCTCAGTAAAACACATTTTGTCTTCAATTATTTTATATTGCATATTTTTCCTATTTTAATTTTTTGTTTTGAAAGTATGGTAAAAATTGGTAAAATGTACCAACAATCACATTATCACTTTTTGATATACCATTAAAAACAACAAAAAAAACAGGTAGCCCATCTGAATTAGGACATTAGTCTATCCATCTAATAGTAGCCTACCAAAATCTTATTAACAGTAGAAGTTAAATCTTACTGTAGTCTTCAAATCTGGGTACTGTCTTACGTTTTAAAATCACAAAGAGAGTTTGGTCCCATCAGGCTAACGTGACAGTCACGACTCGTGCAGCTGTAAGCTTTTCTTTTTCTTTTTTTTTTACTCGCGATCTTTACAACACGTATTACATTACGTATTTCATGGCACACGTGTTATATGCGTATTTGGCGCCACCTATTGTTGCTGGTGTATTATTGACATGTCAAAGTCTAGACTCTGAATATAAGACGACTGCGTTTTTTTCAGATGAATTTCCAAGAAAAAAACATTGTCTAATATTCGAGTCAATACGGTACTTTTCTTACGTTATCACAAACTTACCATTGACAGAAATAATCAGCTCTACTGCCTTTTCTTTTGTATTGAAATCTTTATTACAAGCAATCCTGCAGTTAATAAAGAACTTTGTTTTCCTACATCCACGAATGCCATCTATTATTGCCTTATCTAAAAGTGCTCTTTTCCTTTAAACTAGCCAACGCCATATGTGTTGACTGTGAACACAGCAGACTTTAATACTCTGCATTTATGGTATACTAATTTTCGTGTAGTAAACTAACCTAACCCTAATCCATGTTCATATTTACTGCAAAAAAATGTGCTGTTACTTTAATTCAGTGCTTGCAGACTCGGTGCGGAAACGATCTCTGCACTGCTGCAGATGCGCCGCTACTGGAACGCACTGCCGGACCGCAACTGTGTGCAGTGTGAACGCTTTATTAATCCGTTAACATGAGAGCGGAAAAAATACGCACCCGCTAGACATGATCTATAATCTATTATATATAATATATTATATATATATATCTGTATATGTATATATGAGGCCAAATGTTGAATTTTAATAATATTACAGTTTCTCAGTAAGAAATATTCAACCTTTACCCTCAAAAACAAGTTGTTAAAATGTTAGACGTTTTGGGTTACTGAAAATAATTACATCTCATCCCAAGCAGATCTACAGCTGGTGCCACTAATCATCATTATTCATCAAGTTAGTCTATGCTAGTATATATTTATATATATATTATATATATATATATATATAGATAAATCAGCTGTAAAAACTAAAAATATCCATTCAATTAAAGATAAAAATTAAATTAAAATCAAATCAAATGAATTTGACTAATACTACACATTTAAAAGATAATTTATTGAAATGAATGAATTATTAAACAGTACAGTACAGTACTATAGTGATCAGGAAAAAAAAGTGTAATAGTGTAACTTGATAGTGAAACTATTTTCCAAATAAAATCTACACATGTATAATAATAACTTTTCACTGTACGATTCTGGTGTTTATACATGAAAATATATGGCAGCTTTTAAATTCCTTGCAACAGGATGATGCAAGGCTATGCACATTTTTGGCCATTTTACTGTCCAAGAGGTGAAAATAGTAAGTCTGCTTCCTTAACAAATGCATGATTGGAGTAATTAATCAAAAGCCTAGAATAAACAGTGTTAAACAAGTCTAATGCTTAAGGTTAGAGGTTTATTCACATTTCTAAATGCAAATATGAGCAATAGCTTGCCTTTGCAAACAATACTAATAAAGGAATGACCAGGGCCAAAAATATGACAGTCTGCAGCAAAAGGCTATAGAATTGTAAATAAAAATTATAAATTATAATAATAATCTAAACTGTTTCTAAACTGGTTTCTTTTATAAAATACCAGAAAGCAGCTAGCGCAGACTGAGGGTGAACAGCTCCCTGCCCTCCACTCTGGATGTGATTCGTCATCTGTCTGGTTGCCTAGGAACAACATTTTCATCTGTTCCATTTTAGCCATGCCTGCCCACAATGCTTTGCCTTTCAGCTGACTGCAAAGGACATCTGAGTGCAACATGCAGCTAAACCTCTACATTCAGCGTGTGAAGACCATGTAAATGCCTACGCATTTCACAGCCACAGAACTGGCTATTAAATTAGGATGTACTTGACACTTCTAGATTTGCTATGGTTCTTCATCACATTTGACAGTCTGTTAAAGACTGTAGCCATGTAGAATATTTCCAAAACAGCAAAGTTGCATGAATTTTTTAGATAAATATTATCCGTTTCATGGAATGCAGCTGCTTTAGAAGATTCAGCCCCTTCCTCCTCAGTCTGCAAACCAGAGTAAGAGAGAGCCAGTGATGGAGAAGAGGCACATGTGGCCACTATGCACTGAGAGCTCTCTAATCCCGTAACCCATTGTTGCTTGGTAACAGTCCCCATGGTAAACACAATTAGCATAAATAATTAAAGATAAAGCTGAATATTAATGACCGTGACAGATGATAAATGACAACTTAGTGTGATGCAGAAGCCCTCAGAACAATTGCCCCTGGCCCCTGGGTGTCATCTTGAATAGGAAACGTACCTACATGACGAACAACACTAGCAAAGTGGCTTCCTCATAATTATATTTATGAAATCCAGCCTCAGGCTGCATGTTGTAGAAAACATAAACCATCATTCATCAGTATCGTTGTGAAAAAGTGGTACCAGAAAACTATAGTGGAAATGGTGAATGATGCAAATATCAGGCCAGACAATATCCAAGAGGCATGAAGCATGCCATGGAGACATGAGAAGGTGTGACCTATAAGTACTACAGTAATATACTGCCCCCTAGTGGAGCACAACAGCATAGCATGGGAGGGCCAACACCATTTAAAGGGTTAGTTCACCCAAAAATGAAATGAAAATTCTGTCATTAATTACTCACCCTCGTGTTGTTCAAAACCCGTAAGGCCTTCATTCATCTTCGGAACACAATTTAAGATATTTTTGATTAAATCTGAGGGCTCTCTGACCCTCCCATAGACAGCAAGGTAACTACCACGTTCAAGGTCCAGAAAAGTACCAAGAGGATCGACAAAGTAGTCTGTGTGACATCAGTGGTTCAACTGTAATGTTACAAAGCTACGAGAACACTTTTTAGCGCAAAGAAAACAAAAATAACGACTTTATTCCACATTTTCATCTCTACCGCGTCACTTGTGGACGCGTGTTCACGACAGTATCATGACGCGAGCGTGTGGTGGCGCCGGCGCTGACCCAGACACACGCTCGCGTCATGGTACTGTCGTGAACGCGCGTCTACAAGTTTTCTTTGTAGATCATCTTGGTACTTTCTGGACCTTGAGCATGGTAGTTACCTTGCTGTCTATGGGAGAACTAACCCTTTAACTGTTAAGACACTTAAAAAATATTTCATTTTAGAGATATCATTCTCAGATTTGAAATAGAACATGGACAGACTTGTGGTGTTTCTAGACTGCAACAAGACAAATTTCCTATTGATGGTCATAAACATATTTCATCAAAATTATTTTCTAAAAATACATTTAAGCCATAATAACTAGCAATGCACCAAAAATGATATTTAAGTTTTCATTTAGCCTAAAACTAAAATGTATTTAATAATCAGTTCAAATAAACATTTAAATTGCACATATGGCAGGTTTTTATATCAACTTTTTAATGATATAATTATATTTCTACTCCAATTTGTTACTGAAATATAAACATTTAAACGGTGGCTGTAGTAAAAATTATTTTCATGACAGATTAATAGAAACACACATGAACTAATTTAGTATATAAAGTAAGTAAAGGAAGTAAAAATATAATGACTGTAATATAATATAGTGCCTACATTTAAAATGCTCCTCTCTAGTTATTTTTTCTAGCTAACTGTAAGCTAAGGACATAAGCATAAATATAAATAAATAAAAAGTTTAAAAGTGATTCTGAAAGTTTAAAACAAAAATTAAAGAGGCTAAATGATCTTTTCTTGACAATGATTCTAGAGTTTATGTCACTAAATGGCGCGTTTGCATTTACACACACAAAAGGAGTTAACAGGAAGTGACTGTGGCTCTCAAGTAAGGCTATTCTCACAGTCAGGAGTGTGAACACAGACTGGTGCCTCTGTTTATATACATGACTAAAAATACAGCAGTGACATCATCACTTTAAACATCACTTCCTGGTGCAAAGTATACCTTGCAAGGCCAGGCTGACACTTCCTGATCAGCAGGGTGTACGCTCTCGAAATGGGGCGGCGTCAGTCTCAGATTCACACAGGTCGCCCCTGTTATGCAACAGTTCTCATCTGTTTTGGCAAACACTGCAGATTCCTTCAAAGCAAGAGTATGATTTATGGAACTTATGAGCAACCAAAGCCCCGTTAACATTGCTCTTTCATGATTTCTAAGCTGTCGTCTGACCCTTTTAGCAAAAAGTACTACGGGACTGAAGAAAAATCTAAAGTTTTCTCGCAGAGAAAGTCATCAGACAGGCTTGGAGGGCCATCAATCACAGTACTAAGCGTACAGATACATCTATGTATCTGATCTATGTACATGATACATTTCATTTGTAGAAGACTTTGCAGACTTTATTTATCACTAAAATACTGTTCCACATGAGCCACAGGAACCTTCTAACCACACAGGATGCATGTAACGTTCGTCTGCACCCAGTCTATTTTGCGTAACAAAGATAGAAAATGGTTGACATCTAGCATAGCGATCAAAGTACCACAACAAACTGGAAAAACAGCTTATGTGACAAGAGGAAAACGGCTTTAACGGCAAGTCTTTATCTCAACAAAACAAGCCCAAGGTGACAGCTGTGGTCATGCTACATATTCTTGTAACATAAATCTGATTCACCAAAACGAACAACCCCCTATTTCCTGTTAATCGCTATGTGCATACCTCTCATTTAAGCTGAAACCTTATAACCTGAAACCACAGCTCTAGGTAGTCACGCTAGTTTTATCTTGGCTGAACATATTTTTGTGTAAATTTAGTCCATTTATCTGGACTAAATTTGCCACCAGCATTCATTGTTTCTTACATTTTTGCAGTGGCTGAGAATTGTATCCAATCATAAATATGCCAGTTATGCATATGATTGTATGAAGAAAACAGAGACATCTCAAATAGACAAGTTGCAACAAAACTAAAATGCTCCCATTATAATCAATAAGGTGCAAACATGGTGAAAATAAGAGATTTATTCTCCAGTCTAGAAGTTTCATTGATTACATGAGCACATCCTTGAACAAATCTCTTATTTGCTCTCATCTGCAAGACAAAAAAGATGATATTTTAAGATTGTTGGTAACCTAACACTTCTGGTGACTATTGACTTTCTAGGATAAAATAAAAAAAGACTTTTGTTAAAATATCTTCTTTTATGTTCTGCAGAAAGACACTCATACAGGGTTTGGAATGACGTGAGGGTGAGTAAATGATGACAATTTAACATTTTAGGGTGAGCTATCCCTTTAAATGGCTTGACTCAACTTGGTGCAGGACAATCTGTTTCATGAACCTGTGCCCTCAGTGATTATAATGAAACAGGAGCAAGAAATTAAGCATTTTTTTGTAAATTTTAATAATCGTAATGTAATAAAGGAAATAAATAATATTATGATTTCTGTCAATCATGCAGCTACCATGACACATGCCACTGCATATGTGGCTAGTTCTCCAAAATAAAGCAGCATACACTAGTACAAAGTGTGAACTGTTGCAACATCTGTTGAGGCACTCTGTGAATAAGCTTACTGCTTCTCTTCTGAACAGGCATGCAGCAGCAGCAGGCCTTATAAGGCAGAAGAGGAGATTTGCTGAGCATCTGATTGGGGGGCTGCTTGTTCTGGAGAAACACAGGCCTGAATGAGCCTCAGGGAGAGAGCGACACACCCACAGACATCCCTAAGCAACAGCTACATATCATAAAGCTAGACGTTAGAACATAAAAGTGTTTTTGATGAAACGCTCAAGATTTTAGGGTTTGGCTCATGATGATGTGCAGGGCTAAACAAACACAGCTCCCTATAAACTCAATTATGGTTGAGTATGCAGCATGTCTGAACCAGATCGGAAACATTTATAATGTTTAAAATGTACCACGGTTACCACAAAAAAATATTAAGCAGCACAATTGTTTTCAACATTGATAACGATAAGAAATGTTGGTAACACTTTACTTGAAGGGGTGTGCATAAGACTGACATGACACCTTCATAATCATGACATGACACATGTCATGAATATGAAGGAGGTTTTATGCATGTTTATGACAACTGTCATTATGTGTCATTCGCTCAGTTATGTCATTTTTAATGCGAATATGACATTATTTGACCTAACCCTAACCCTACCCCTAACCATAGCCCATAACAAAGACATCTCAAACAATGTCATCTTTGCATTAAAAATTACATAACTGAGCGAATGACACTTAAGGACAGTTGTCATAAACATGCATAAAAACCTTGTGTCATGTCATGATTATGTAGGTGGCATGTCATGATTATGAAGGTGTCATGTCAGTCTTATGCACACCCCTTCAAGTAAAGTGTAACCGAAATGTTTCTTGAGCAGCAAATCAGCATATCAGAATGATTTCTGAAGGATCATGTGACACTGAAGACTGGAGTAATGATACTAAAAAATTCAGCTTTGCATCACAGAAATAAATAATTTGAAAATATATTAAAATGGAACGATTTGTACATTATATTTTTTTACACTAATGTTTTACTATATTTGATCACTAATCCATCTTTGGTGGAGCAAAAAAAAAAACATAAAAAAAAAAACTTACCAAAAAATCTCACCAAGCCCAAACTTTTGAACAGTAGAGCATGTTGGATTATATGAAAGTTACAGTATAAATACTTAAATATGGCGCTATCGAGAAATCTTGGACTCGCATGCTGCAGCTGCTGCTGTCTATCAAGACAAATCAGAGAAACATCATGGATACATGGAAAATAAACAGTGCAAACCAGAAAGTAGGGAATGTTGGCAGATCTGCATGTGAAAATCACAACTAACACATCCAATCACTGAGAAAAACTGTATTTTTTTAAATGTGCAAACCTAAGAAAAAAAAAGAAAGAAAGAAAAATCTGGGTCAAATATGAACTGTACTACATTTCAAATTTGAAGGATCTAGGTCTAGCCAATGAAGGTCCTTGGTCCACTACAAGGGGTGGGGCCACAGAGGCAGCTGAGAGGGGAATGTGTGTCAGTTATACAACTTTCATCTTCACCGAGGGAAAAGAGTGAAGGGAAGGGCTTAGGAGAGGACATCTCCTTCACTTAGGACAGGAATTTGAGCGCACACACCACCACAGACAAATGGGACATCAGACACGAGAGAGACAGAAGAGGAAAAAAATTGTGTGCTGAAACACGAGTAGTGAAGTCATTAATAGGGCACTGGGATTCCAGAGTTTTCCACAGTCGACTGCTCTTACCACAAACAAATGTGGGTTAGACAGCTGCAAATATTTCCATACACAATGATCAGAAATGGGAAGACGTCACCCTCAATATTTACAATAGAGATGGCAGAAATTTGGGGTCAGTAACGTTATATGGAACTGTAATATAAACATGCTTTAAGTCGTCCAGTCATTTTAATAAGAATGCGATTGGGAATTTTGCGCAAGGTTGATCACACTAATTTTCTGCCTTTTCAAAAAGTACTAATATGTGCCATTTAGGTACTAATATGTACACTTTCATTATAATATGTACCTTTACAGTACCCTTTATGAAAACAAACCCTGTAGGGGTAAATAAAGTACAAAGATGTACCTTATGGAAAGGTACTGCCCCAGTGACAGCTTTTGTACATTTTTTTCTGAGAGTGAACCAACAAAAAAGCTGCTTGGTTTGAAAGTGACTTCTTTGTCAGCTGTGCTTCATACATGGTACACTACTGACAAATTTTGCCGTAATTTCACTAATGTGAGTGCACCTTAACAATGACAGACTCTCAACGATGTAAGTGATGTGAAACCGTCTACTAAGAACAATGACTTTTACTTTAGTGGAAACAGAAGTTTCTATTTCTACAGAACTGTAATGTACCGTCATATGGAGTTCTGCAGAAAATGCAAAAAAAAATTTTATTTTTTAATTACGATGAAAAAAACAACCATTTCTAGATCACAAATTTTGGACACTGATCATGTGTAAAACTTTGTAATTGTATGTATATTTTACCTAGAGGTCAAAGACATTTAGCACTTATTAAGTGAAGTACGTCTAATTAATGTTTTTGTGACTGGTGTTTTATCGACATACAGAGGTGATAGTTCATAGGCCAACCCTTTGAAACCTACATCTTTTCAGTTGCCGGCCCAATGTTTAACCACTGAGCCTCAGCTTTTACTATAATAGACCATTTATCAGGTGGCTGTTATTTTATACAGATTATCTACCCAAACTTTGTTCCCTAGAAGCACGGGTTTGGAAAAGTCCTCATTATGCCGGCCAAGTCAAGCACTGCTGTGCACGAGAGCCCAGTTCTCCCTTCGCCTCTCCCATAGGAATGCCTGCGTCTCTCGAAAAGGGGAATGAAAGGGGGTCTAGGATGACCCCCACCTCGGGTCTCCTCCGCCATTATGACTCCACAAGGGGACACCCACACTCAGGCTACGCGCCGGCCCGTTGCTGAGCACAAACATGGGCGCCTGAGCTGCAGGGCTGACGCGTGGGAAACATTCGAGTTGTAGTTGAAGTCGTGATGTCCTGAAGATAGATATGGGCGGGGATAAGGACCAAAACAGTCTCACAATAGATTTGTAAGGCTCCCGGTCAGCGGTGGCCCCTCCTCGAAGCTGTGCAAGAAAGTGTTTGGCCTGTCTATTAGGTTCATGAGCTCGCGGCTTGCTGTTGGGGTCTGAATGTTGTCCGCCTTACGGTTTGGACGAACTCAGACCCGAAATCGGCGGCAAGATACAACACCCCGCTAAAGTCGTACAACAGGATGTTTTAGAATGGTAATTCATGTTTTTTTTTTCAAACACCGAATGCAGTAATCCAAACCGACCCCGCGTTGGGAATGTAACTTGAAGACACGTGTACATGCGGATGGGGTCCCTGAAGGTAAAGATCCAGATTGCGATGTAATAGTTTTTTTTGTTCTGATCTTACTGTATTTTCCTGCTCTCAACCGGCCATCTAAAGGTAGGTATTTTTGAGTAGATAGATATTATAGTCTAATAAAACATTTGCAAATTTCTATATGACCCCTGTATAGCAACGTTTTTATGCTTGTTATAGAGTGTTGACATCACGGGCACTGCGGTTGTCACGGCGACCGTCACAGCCCTACTGTGCAATGATGTAGTTTCCTGACATCCAGACTGACATCGTTTTCCCGCCGTGTTTCCTTGTTGTTGTTGCTCAGCAATGGCATGGATGCGATGTTGTCTGGGTGTGTGGCTAAAGGAGAGTGGGACTATGGGCAGTGCGCGTACCTTGTCGTTAACACAAGCTCGGTGGTGACTGAAGTCGTTTGTGTCCGGGTCACTCTCCTCTCCGAGTTTGTGTTAAGCCTTTCCCATCTTGAATATAAACTGCGCGTCCACCTTCTCTTTCGTACTCGTGCAATCACAACGGTTCGGCGGGGACGTGTCCTCTCATGCGGGGCCTGCGGCTCAGGGGCTCGTCCTGCGCGCAGTCAAGTCTGCACTGGGGGTCGGTGACATGTTGGTGGGGGACCAACATTCACTCCCGCACTAGACCTCAGTTATCATGAAAAAAGCCAGGAAATTTCAGTTTTGACAATATGGGACCTTTAAGCTATCGGCTGTGCTGAGAGGAAGGCCAAAGATGTGGCCGTTTGAGCAGCTTCCCATGCCCCCCTCTCCCGCCCTGCTGTGAACTGCTGCAGAAGTGTGAGGCGGGGTTTAGCTGTGTAATCAGCAGAAGATGTGTGGCAGAATAAAACTGCACTGGCATCACAGAACAAGAGCGCAATCCAGTGGACAATTGGTATATGAGAGAAAACACAAAAGTACTGTTTACCTGATGGCAGGATATTAAAGTCTTTTAAAGGGAAATGCCAACCATCATCTTCCCTTTCACATCAATAAGACTTGCCCAGACTATAATCAACAAAGTTATTTAGAGAATAATTGCTGATAGACCACTGAATGATTAAAAATTAATTAATTAATGTACCATTACATCTCTGGTGTGCACTAATTTTCAAATATTCAATTGTCATAATTACAGCAGAAATATTTTAGCAAATATGGAGGCCTTTGAATATTGTGTTGGACAGCGAGGGGCCTTCAGGTCAACAAGAAACCTTTTCTCCTGACACTCTAAGACTCAAAGTGATGTGGGAAATGGTCTGCCTCAAAATGACAGGAACTCAAAACATACTTTACGTTAAATTGCAATGTATGCATACATACACCCTCAGCTTTCATGATGTTTGAAAGGCACTCACAATCACAGCCCTCCCACATGTGTTTATTACTTTAAAAGTGATGGAGGGACAAACAGAGATAGAGAGAGAAATGGAGATTGACAGATAAATGGAAAGATAGCCCTGACAAACTGCAGGCAGCTCTAACATTCCTCTCAGGCCTGTTGAGAAAGTAGCTGTGAGTTCAGAGTCTTTGACATGTTCCGCCTGCCAGCTGAAATCCACTAACACAGAGACGGACTGACAGCTCTCTGTGTCCTGGCACTGCCTCATACATTCCTCACAGCCCAACACTGATAAGACTGAAGACAAAATATCAAATGTACTTGTATCCAGTGTTGCAGAAGCTAGTGTGAAACTTGTCAAGCTACAAACTACTCTTGAAAATACTACAAGCTACTAACAAAAAGTAGGTGACAACATTAAACCTGCCTAAGGGGACATATCCCCCGTCTCATCCCTGTTATTATTTAGAATTAAATTAAGCTTTTGTTTATTACTGTGATGTAAAGCAAAATTTTTAGTCTTCAGTGTCACATGATCCTTCAGAAATCATTCTAATATGCTGATCTGTTGCTCAAAAAACATTTATTATTATCTATGCTGAAAACTGCTAAATATTTGTGTGGAAACCGTGATACTTTTTTTCCAGAATTCTTTGATTAAAGAAAATTCAAAAGAACAGCATTTACTTTTTTAGTTTTTGTTTTGTAACTTTATAAATGTTTTGTAATATTATAAATGTCTTTACTGCTACTTTTGATCAATTTAATGCATAAAAGTATTATTTCTTTGCTAGTTTTAAAGCATCACTTTGGTCGTCATAATTCACCCAAATGGGAAAATTTCACCTCACGTTATAGCAGTGGTTTTCAACCAGGGAGCTGGGGACCAGTAACTTAATTTAGATGCTAGAAACACACTAGTGTACACTATAATAATTTACAGCACCTGACTTTAGATTTTAGTAAGTTTAATGACTTTTCCAGAACGCTAAAAAATTCCTAATATTCCCAGGTTTTCCATGACAAAGGAAACCCTGGAACAACCCTGACCATTCCCAGGGTTTAACTGGGTTGACACTTTTTATGTTCCATGAAACTTGAATATAAATACAACTAGAAAAACTAAAACACACCCTAATTTATTAAACAAAGTCAAAACCTTGGTGATAAACAGCAACATTTATCATTTTAATTTACTATTATGAAGAAGCACGACCAGTGAATCATTTTTCAGTTGTTGGGAAAAGAAGGTTATTACTGGAAAAGTTTATAATTTTAAAAATAGCTAAGCTACTATCATCACACTACTGAAAAATGTAGTTAATGTAGTATCTCCTTTCAGCAGCCACTTGTAACAAACACTTGATATACAATTCAGTCTGTTTTCTGAAACCTAGCTTTTCAAAGGCACAACAGGTTGTGATTTGTGATTCATATCCCGAAGGTATAAGCCCCATTTTCCCTGTTATCATTGCCAAAACATCATGTGACAGTGATATACCGGAATGCTGATTCATCTAGTTCTGCTAAACTTCCCTGACCCTGGTTAATCTTTGTTTAGGGTTCGAAGTGCTGAATATTTATAGTAGACATGATGAATGGCTGTCTCTGTTCTTGCCCTGACCTGACTAATTCCAGCTGAGTAAACCCCGCCAATGATAAAATACCATTAGTTTCACATACACTAGCATGGTTCATTATGGGGCCTCTGCAACTGCAAACCACTGACACCGCTGACTTTTTCCACAGGCCTATGGCGCCACCATGTGACCACTGTGGGGCTCAGAAATAGAAGTGGACAGAGGAAGAGAGAACTGATCCAGATCATGATAGTACTTTCATAAAGTGATCACTCCAACGATTGAATTACACATACACACTAGTGTATCCAGGCACACGGACTAACCTTTCTGCAGCGTGGGTTTGGGCAACTGAACAGAGAAATGTCTTTATCCAGCAGTGCTGGGAAGTTACAAAATGGACACCTTGAAAAGAAAGTGAGGAAAACAGTGTGGTTAAATCTCAAGTTTGTACAATTTCCAAAGCTTCGAATTGCATGGCTCTCGAAAAGCTGAAACACAGAACACTATAAGGATTACGTATGTGGATTACTTTTTTGTCCTTTTTGGAGCTTGATAGCTCTAGTTACTGTTAACTTTCATTGTATAGAAATGAACAGTCTGGACATTCTTCAAAACATCTCCTTTTGTGTTCCACAGAAAAAAAAAGTCATATAGCTGTCTATCAACACGTTTAACTCACCTGACCAGTTCATCAGCACAGGTGGCGGCTACGGCCTCCTCTGCCTGTCGCTCGTAATATTTGTACAGAATGTTTTCAGGTAAAACTTTCTCCAGCTCACTCGTAGGGAAGGAACAGGTGCAGCTCCCATCCATACAACTCAACTCCGACTGTAAACAAACACAAATAACCATTTTTACTTAATCTGAAGCCAAAATACACTGTAACTGTAAAATTCAGTGAGTGCTTGTGTTGAGTACCTACACCACCATGGAAAGGTTTGGGGTCAGTAAGATGCCTTTTTTTTTAAATTATGCATTTAAGTTGATCAAAAGTCATTCTATTTTAAATAAATGCTGTTATTTTCTATTCATCAAGGAATCCTGAAAAAAAAAATTTCCTGGTTTCCACAAAAATATTAAGCAGCTTTACTGTTTTAAACAATAATAAGAAATGTTTGTTGAGCAGCAAATCAGCATATTAGAATGATTTGTAAAGGATCATGTGACACTGAAGACTGGAGTAATGATGCTGAAAATTCAGCTTTGCCATCACAGGAATAAATTACATTTTAAATTACATTAAATTAGAAAATGTAAATGTGTTATTTTAAAATGTAATAGTTTTTACTGTAAAACTTTTTTTTTACCCTTTTTATTGTATTTTTGATCAAATATATGCAATCTTTCAAAAACACTTACCGACCACACACTTTTGAATGGTAGTGAATGGGTCTAAACACCATAAATTTCACTCCATTAGACATAAAATATGAAACACCTGCAAACCAATGATGCCAGCGCTTTAATAATCAAGGTGAATTTAAACAGTATACCTTTTGTTTATGATTATTAGAATGAAAATTAAACTAAGATGGGAGATAAACTGGGCAGCGCCTAAAAAAAGCACAGGGCAAATACGAAACCAAATTACAGTGGAATTTTAAAAATATGAGAACAAAACATGAACACTGTGCATAATGCCTGAAAACATTCAGTAGGGTTGTGACGATGAGGAAATTTTCCAACCGGTTAATCGACGTGTGACAACACCGGTAATACCGGTATCACCGCGGGGCGGGGCGTTCCCTCTTTTCCTCGCTTTCCTTCGGTTTTAAATAGCTTGCAAAAGCGCCGTGCGCATTTTACTTTCACTTTCGAATTAGGTCAATTGCTTGAATGCAACAACAAAATACAACGTCAAACTCACTTTAGCTTATATATAAAACATAGAACTTTTATTAACAAAACAAATAACAATACACCATGCTATAGGGCAAGCTAAGCCTAATTTAAAATAACAAATAACTTACATAAAGATTAAATAGGTATACAAAACTGGAAATAAGTAAACATGTATAATAAATAACCAAATAAATAAGAAACGTAGAAAATGTATTAGCAAAACGAATAAGAAAGCTTAAAGGCACAGCATACACCTTGATGTCAAATAAAACAAATAAATTACACAAAGTTTAAATAAAATAAAAATCAGCAAACAATGTGGAACCAATTAAATAAGAAACAAATGTTAAAAAAACTTCCAAAATCACGTTAAACGGCAAAAGTTAACAGGCTTTTCAAAATCCAAAATACTGCCAAACAGGCGCTTTTGCATTTCGTTTCGAAACTCATCCGCGATCGTCTTGTCTGTCTCACCCAACTCTTCTTGTCAGTCAGCTCGACTCAATCTCCTCACTGGAGAAACGAAATCTGATCTGTGATGCAACTGTCATTCGGCACGCTGCATTGAGCAGCCACGTTCAGTTTTTAATTGCAGTGTCTGTTCTTTAACTGAACTAAATCATTTTTATTACTATAAAAAAATCAAAAAGACAGTGGGGGTGGTGCCGCGGTGGGCAAGTGACGTAACCGGTGTTGCGGCTTAAAGGGATAGTTCACCCAAAATGAAAATTCATCATTTACTCACCCTCATTTCGTTCCAAACCTGCATGAGTTGCTTTCTTATGTTGAACACATAGATTGTTTGAGATTGCTGGTAATCAAACAGTTGGTGGTTGCCATTGCCTTCCATAGTATTTTTTTTTCCTAATATGAAAGTCTATGGCAACCACCAACTATTTGATTACCAGCAATCTTCAAAATACCTTTTTTTTGTTTTCAACATAAGAAAGCAACTCATACAGGTTTGGAACAACATTATGGTGAGTAATTAATGACAGAATTTTATTTTTTTGGGTAAACTATCCCTTTAACACCGGTATCATCGTCAGCACCGTCTATCGCGGCAAGCACTAGTTCCAGTAATACAATTTAACGACAGAAGGTAACCTATAAACATTATTATTAATTCTGCACCCAACCCCCCCCCCCCTTTTTTTACATACATAGTAACATGTAACATAATAGGCTATAAACAGTACTAATGGTATTAGTTAGATGTCTGACATGTTAGCCTATGTATTGTTATGCTATTATTCTCCCACAATTCTGAAAACAAGAATTAGACAACCAAACAAAATATGTAATTTGAGTTTCTGACAAAATGTTTTATTTAATGTTATAAATTAGTCTATTTATAAATGTCTAAAATGTTATAAATGAGTGTATTTAAAAATATTTTTTAATTTAAATGAATTCATTATGTAGCTAAAAAATCATTTGAAAAAAAAAAATTAAGACTTGTTTCGTCCAGAGTTTTTGAACGAATCTCTTGAATGATTCAGACATCAAAAACATGTAACAGTAACTGTTTGCCACCTACTGGCATAATGTAACATATACAATCTATATTTGAAGCGTATCATTAGTTCCAAAGGTTTATTACTCATTTTGAGTAATAAACAGAGTTTATATCCAGATTGAAAACTTTTCTCCAAATACTTTCGTTATTATTTAATGTTTGCAACATAGAAATGTAGCCTACTGTGTAAGTAAACTGTTTGTGTAGACGGTTTCAAACATAAAGCTTGGCTGGCTACATGATGAGCGCTGCGCTGCTCTATCTGGATCAGCGGCTGCACGAAAGCAGGTTTAAATATTCTGATGTGATTGTGTTTTCAATGTTTAATAGACATAGCGGAATCACTGTCATTTAGGAATAAGATCGCGTGTGTTTTAATAGCGATCGCGATCTTTTAATGATTAAATGTGCATACATATGAGCCTATAGCCTATGTTTTTTTTTGTACCCCATGTCATATTTGTACCAGACCTCAAAAGTAACCCGGGCCCAGGCCCGGGCGGCCCCCCGGCTTCCGCAACCCATAAAGGTAACCTTAGAGACTGAACAGTCTGAACAGATGACTTACCCGTCCTGAGCCAAAAACTGCCTCCTGGGCGTATTTCACCAGACACTCCTTGCAGAACAAATGGCCATCTGTACACTGGGTCATCTCCTCGAAGGCAAACTCCCCACAGCAGCAGCCACACTCAATCAACTGGCCGTCCTGAGAGCACAGGTCAAAAGTGTCACATGCTCTCAACACAAAGTTTAGTATTATAATCTACAACACATTACAAGGCTGAACAAGGTCCCTCTGATCTGCTTTTAGAGCTGGAACTGTCTGTTTTATACAATAATTTACAACTGTGGAAAGGGACAAAATAACTCTCACACTCTAAATTAAGTTTTTTTTAAATGATGTGGATTGACATGCGATTACAGGAGAATTTAAAGAACATAAACTGGCTCTTCACACCGACCTTTTGATACTGCTCTTCATTCACTTGCAAAGCCAATAGGAAATCTTCATGCTGAAAGTGGAGGGAAAAACCCTCGTAATTATTTCAACAATTAACAGCCTGTCAGCTCAGTTCACCACAACCCTATTTCTTTGGGTTATTGCAGGCGGAACCATCAGAAATAAATTGAAGTGAGCCGTGCCAAGTACCTCAGCCATTTCCTTGGCTTTCTGCTCGTAAAACTGCAGCTCTTCCAAGAGCGACGGCTCCAGTGTAGTCTCGTTACCGCGGCTCCATCTGCGATTCTTCTCCAGAAAGTACATCTTTCTCTCCAGTTTAAAAGAACCTGAGATGAACGAGATGCAGTGAGCATTTCACGGTTTACCTGGTTTTATTTTGCGCTTGAAAGGCATGCAAAAAACAAAGACATATGTAGTCACCCTGCTCAAACTTGAAGTCTATGAAGGCGCGCTCATTTGGCTCTCTCCTTCTCTTCTTCTTCCCTGAGGGGTCAGTGGAGTTCTCTTGCCACTTCTTGAGGGCTTCGAATAAGGCCTTTGAGAGTTACCAGAAAGATTAATGCCACACAAATGTCTAGTGGTCAAACAATATGGGATGCCAGTTTCTGCATAGTGACATTTACAGCTGCTCTGTGTAATTTCTCAGGTGAAAGAAAATGTGACAAAATAGGAATGATACTAATGACAACGGAATACATATCCAAAGCTATTCTGCCAACTAGCAAACTAACCAACTCTAAAACAACTGCTTTTCAAACAGCCTCTTTATTATAGATTCAAACATGGAAGTATAATGTTATACAAATCTCACTGAGAATAAGCACCTCGTCCCTCAGTTTTGCTTTGTTGGCAAGTTTAGAATCTCCGCCCACACAGAGGTCACGGTCAAACCCAGAGGCTTGCTATTGGTCAGCACTGCGCATTTGTCTGTCCAGTGCACCAAACTTAAACCCAATGCAAAATTCACATTGGGAAATTTCTCTGCCACTTAAAGTTTATCACGCGAAACTGTTCATTGCGCGGGTTTCGCTCACTAAATTTTGCAGAGCAACAGTAAACGTGAATGCAACTTTACACTAAATAGTTGAAAATAGACCTGTATACACACAGGTTTGTTTGGGAATAACATTTGCGGCCAGTTTATTGTGAGTGTTTCTGTTATTTACAAAATGTAATAAATTACTTAAATTTTTAAAGGTATTAGTGTATTAATCTTATACTGCTGGTGACAACCAAAGGATTTAGTTAATCACAGTCATTTGTAACATTTAAATGTAGCGCACAAAAAAAAATGTACGACAATTAAATTAAAACAATATTTAGATTATTTACAATTTTCCATAAAATACACACTGAAAACAGAATATTTTTCACCTTTCGGGTGATTGCATAGTGTCCTTTGAGGCAATTCAGGGCCCACTTGATATCCTGACAGCTCAACATTCTGAAGTCACCCATCAGCATGTCTGCAGCTTGAATGACAACCTCTGGGCCAACAGTCTTTAGTTTGACATAATCAAAATAATTTTCACTTTCCTGCATGACAGAGAAAAAGTAAATTATACCCTATTAGTTCAATTTTTACAATGCATTCATAGTAACAACATCAAATATATATAAATAAACTATGGATCTGATGAAAATATTGTGCAAACCTGCGTCTCAGAATCATTCGTCTCAAGAAGAACACTGCTTTGTGTCACAACTGAGTTTGCTTTCTTCGGATAATCAGGGTTTTCCAATAATATATTGCATATTCTGTGATAAATAGCCCAAACAATGTCTCACAAAAAAAATAAATTCACACAAGAACAAAATACATCGGAGCAAGAAATGTGCAGAAAAAGATTTGTGCTTACACATTTAAATCTTTCAGGTCACCTCTCTCTATCAGTTCTGCTACATATGCGTCTTGCACATCGGGGAAAAGGTCCATCTGAAAATGTCAAAACAAATCAAAATAAACCCCACCTTTAAAGTGCAATATGAATAGTCGGATACTGTAAAATGAGGTTCGGATACTACTCAGAAAACTCACCACCCCCTTCACCAGCATATCAATATCAAGGGACGTCCGGCCAGGGTTCTGCTGTATTACGGGCTCTCTGGGTGCTGACGGTCCAGGCCTCTCATTGTCTGTCAGTGCAGGGAAACGTGCAGGAGAGAGAGGGGCCGCCGGCTGCTCATCTCGCCTGATGTCTACTAGCACAGTCTCCTGTGGTGTCCGAGGCCTTTGTGTGGTCCTTTCAGTTCTCTGCCAGACAACCACTTCAATTTTGTTGCCCAAGTCTGACTGACCTGATTCAGTGGTGGGTGGAGCTGAAAAAAACAACTTGGCCTGATTCACCAAGTGTGCACTGGCTGAAGGGTCTTTAGGAAAGGGCAGTGAGTCCTTAACAGGCATTAGAGGTCTGTGCAAGGCATTTTCTCTAGATGTCGAGGGTACAGCATTCTGGTCTGTGGTTAAGACACCTATGGCTTGGTTTCCTAATGCAGGATGTGCGTTGACTACAGAAGGATGATGAGCGTGTGCGCTGGTAGGATGGCTGTTGGATCCAGATGCCTGGCTTGGGAAGGTGCTCGCACCCCACTTGGCAGCAGGTCGGATCAGCTCACGATGAGGTGAGGGCTGTGGCTGCCAGAAGGAAAGAGAGTGTATGAATAATATTTGAACAGGAACTGCTTATCACATTTTAGTGCAGTAATTACACATCCATTTCCTGGAAATCAGAGATTTAAGCACTGAGCAGAAAGAACATTTCTCTGTAGTTGTCACTTTTCTTGAGAAAAAAATGCTTTATTTTCAAACCAAAAACAGTGCTGCTAAAAATTTTGACAATTAAGGAACACTTAAAAATGATTAATAACCATTAGACAGTAGACTTCAGAAGATATTATATAATTTTCACACCAGTATGGTATCCATGTTCAATATGGTTATACGCGCAAATTGCCTACCAGTGTTATTTTAGTATCATTGAGTTTTTATCAAGAACAGTAAATAACAGTTGTCATTCATATATACATTTAGATTTTTTTGTTTTACTAAATTAGATATTCAAGTTTAACTAAATTAAAATGAAAAATGTTGTCTTGGAAACAAGTTGAAAAGTTTTTTTATATATATATTTTTTTCCCCAGTAACAAAAATGTTTTTTTTAATGGTTTTAAATTTAGCTTTAGTTAACTATAATAACCCTGTTGCCTACAAAATAACGCAAGGCTGTTTGATGCTAAATTTGTATTTTTATGTAACTACATTAAGATGAAGCTGAAAAGTAAATGAAATTGTTCATTTACACGCTTAAAGGATTAGTTTAACCAAAAATGAAAGAAACGTGTAGCGGAGTGCCAGAGTGTCTGTGTGGAAAGATCAAAGAACTGCGGATGTGTCCCCGACTTGGGTCCTTAACAGAAACGAGAGGGAATATTCATGATCTAAAACATGAAGAAAAATATAATATGCACTGTTGTTGTTTTTTTTTTTTTCATTATTAGTGAAAGTGAAGTGACGAGTGGCCAAGTATGGTGACCCAAACTCATAATTTGTGCTCTGCATTTAACTCATCCAAGTGCACACACACAGTAGTGAACACACACACCATGAACACACACCCGGAGCAGTGGGCAGCCATATTGCTCAAGGGTCTCATCTCAGTCATGGTATTGAGGTTGGAAGAGAGGGCTGGTTATTCACTCAACCCACCCCAATGCAACTGCTTGCATGTCCACATTCAAGAAGTGTGTTCAGTGTAAAAAGTAAAAAAACACAAACCTTACAGTGCAACAAGAAAGATTCTCTTGAGGCAACTAAATATTACCGGTATTTAAGGCTATTCCATTTGTTGACAGTTACTGTTAAGTAGAGCCCGACCGATATATAGTTTTGCAGATTTTATCGGCCAATATGAGCCTGTCGCAGATATATCGGTATCGGCAAATATGCCGCAGCAAGACAACGTTTGAATGTTTTTACAGAACTAAAATGCAGATAAAATGTTTGTGAAGGGTGTAATTACGTAGTTTGTCCAGCAGAGCGCGCTCCATTATTTGCTACTGGCGACCTGGATGAAACGATTTAAAGGAGACATATTATGCCTCGTACCTGCTAAAAATCATCTGTTTTGGTTCTGATTATCATGTTTATTGTGCTGAAATCATGGGTTTTAAACCATATGAGTTTAAACTTCTTATATACAGTTTTCTGAGAGCACACATCCGAAGCACACGGACAGAAAGCTGCTGTCACAGCATGTGAGTACTAATCTTAAGTTATCATTCACACACAAGTTTATGTTAAAAAAAAAACACACATGAGTTACAAAAACAAAAGTCTTTTATGTCTGTGAAGGTAAACAGCTGGAAAATAAAACACATGTTTATTTTAGATCTGTGTGGCAGCAGCAATATACCGTAAATAAATCAATCAATCCACTGCTCTCTTGTCTCCTCTGAGGCTGGGACTCTAAACAGTGTTCTGTGCTCATCTGTGCAGCCAAAGACTGAACAGTTAGCATGTTTTGCTCAAACTTTCGCCATGGCATTAGAGCTGGTACACCGTTGTTGCTTGCAAAATCAAAATGACGGCGCCGTGGGTGTGAACTTACAGATTAAGGGGCGGTAATAAAATAATGAGATCCCTTTGCCTCGTCACAGAAGGAGTGAAATCAGACGCGCTGGTTTTCTCAGATGCTTGCAGAAAAAGGCTTCCCAAAACAAAGTTACTGGGTTAATCTTTTTCACGTTTCCTTGGTTGGTAGATGCACCGGGGACCTGATTATAGCACTTAAAACTAGACTTGCTGCGATAGACGGTGTTTTCGGTTATACTGGTGTTAAGCCGCAACACCGGTTACGTCATTTGCCTACCACGGCACCGCCCCCCCACCATCGTTTAGATTTTTTTATAGTAACAAAAAACATTTAGCCTAGTTCAGTTAGTGGACAGACACTTTTAAAACTAAACGCTCAATGTAGCGTGCCGAACCGTGCGCGAGACAGACGAGGAGAGTGAGTCGAGCTGACTGACATGAGTGAGGTGAGGAAGACAAGACAATGGCAGAAGATTGTTTAGAAAGGAAATGCAAAGGCGCCTGTTTGTCAATGTTTTAGATTTTGAAAAGCCTATTGACTGGACGTTTTTTTAAACATTCGTTTCTTATTTATTTGGTTCCACAGTGTTTGCTGATTACTTCATTTAAACTTTGTGTATTTTATATATTTTAGTTTACATCCAGGTGTATATGCCGTGCCTCCAAGCTTTCTTATTCGTTTTGCTAATAAACGTTCTATGTTACTTATTTATTTGGTTTCACAGTGTTTGCTGATTTTCAGTTTTATATACCTATTTAAACTTTGTGTAGCCCAATTAATTTGTTATTTTATAAGGCATATATGATGTATTTTTATTCGTTTTGTTAATAAAAGTTTGAGTTTGACGTTGTTGTTGCTTGAATTGAATCAACGCCGAATTGCCGCTAATTTGAAAGTGAAAGTAAAACGCACACGGTGCTTTTTCAAGCTATTTGAAAGCGAAGAAAAGAGGGAAACTCAAACGAACTAACACCCCCCACCCCACCCCAACGGTAATACCGGTATTACCGGTGTTGTCACACGTCGATTAACCGGTGGGAAAATTTCCTCACCGTCACAACCCTACTTAAAAACTGGGAAAGTCAGATTTTCATAATATGTCACCTTTAAAGCGTAAGTGTATAGAATATCAATGAAACATTGAACTAGAGGTCTGCACCCGACCAGGTTTCTTGCTACGCGGGATTAAATTCCCGAATAAAACGCGGTAGCGGTTCGGCAACTCTGGTGTAATTTGAATGGGAGCGGGCGTCTAACAATATCTGCATTAACAAATAAAAAAATACTACATAATATAAAAATAAAGTAATAAAATATTGTTATTATTATTTTTTCTGTAGAAAGGCAAACATAAATAGTGATGAAAGACAAAATATTAAATGTCATTGATGTATATTTATTGAGTAATCCACTATTTTGTAGAGGGGGGTCAAAACAACAATTTTCACCTGAGGTTTGGAGCCAATTTACAGGGGTATAAAAATGATGTTAGAAAGCTGGCAGCATCATTATTTTATTATGATAAATTATTATGAGTCTATTAGTCAAATCTGTTGACTTCAGCAATCTTTGTTTCATTATATGCAAACAGCGACCGTTCAAAAATGGCAAAAAACATTTCTTGTGCTTCTTGCCTCAAGTTTGCTTGCCTGTAACTCAAGAAATATTAAAGATATCTTATAGCTTTTAGATTCTGGTTCTTAACAAACTTTCCTTTTGGTATCTTCATTTTAAAGGCCCTCGATGATTCAGTCCCAGAGATATGAAGATCTCAGTGCAGCTCCATGAGTAAACTGGACAATTGTACACATTTTCAGTGGTCAAAAACCAAATGTGGGTTAATTTGCAAAAATATGATACTTTTTTTTTTTTAAAGAGGAATATCTGAAGAACAAATAATGTTGAAACTAGAAATGTATCTTGTGATTTTCTATCAACACAGCTGCATTGAGCGTACCTGAGTGCCATGAATAATCTTTTTTCGGTATCACTTTACAATAAGGTTCATTAGTTAACTACTTTAGTTAACATGAACGAAGAATGAACAATACTTCTACAGCATTTACTAATCTTAGTTAATATTAATTCCAACATTTACTAATGCATTATTAAAATCAAAAGTTGTGCTTATTAACATTATATTAACATTAGTTAATGTACTGTGAATTAACATGAACTAACAATGAACAAATGAGTAATAAATACTGTAATAAATGTATTGTTCATTGTTTGTTCATGTTAGTTAATACATTAAATTTAACTAATGGAACATTATTCAATATATTTTAATATCTTTCTAGATTCTCATTCTTAATGAACGTTCCTATTGAAATTTAAGATATCTTTAACACTTCTTAAATTATAAACTTTTTTGGGCACTCAGAGAGGTGTGTTCCATTCCATTGTTTTGATAAGAGGGAAACAAGATACATTTATAGTTTCAGTATTATTTGTTCTTCAGACATTCCTCTTTAAACACAATAACTATCAGCTGTTTAAAATTTTACCTACATTGATTGTTACCAGCTATTGACCATTGAAAATGGGTAAAATTAAAAAATTTTGGACAAAATGTTTGAAAAAATCCAACGTATCACGTCCTATCTTTTGTCCCTTTCAAATGCTGCCACCCCCCAACATTCTGTCGCTCGGCTTAGGTTTTTCTTGTCCCACTGAAATATTTCCCTCCCCCCCCCTCCGCCGACCACCATTACCCGTTTGGCTCATGGTAGGTCTGATTCTCTGAGATTCTCTACTATCTCTGGTGTATTGATACTCGCTATTTCTTGCGGGCTCTTTAATTAACTTAAACCTTATACCCTGTAACAGGACACAGTTATTTTCCAGGCTTCAGACCATTCTGATCTTATTTAACCCGTTTGTTCACTTATTTCCAGATTATCTTTAGTCATTTCTTTGAGCGTATATTATTAGCAAGCTAATTACTTGAGATCAATCAAAATATACTCATATATATCAGTTTTTGAACTTTCATTGTTGTTTTCTTCATTATAATGAATACAAAAAATTGTCCCTTTTGCATTGCCAGATTTTGTATGACCCATTTTCAGGCCCACCCACAATCCTTTTCATTCACTGTAAAAATTAAATCTATGTTATAACTTTACTTTGCTACACTCACTAAATATCCATATATTAAAGGTGATAATCGCTGCTTTAATTCTCGATTGTGCTACCCCCGGTCTGACAACTTAATCAAAGTCCTCAAATCACACAACTTCTAACCAAAAGTGTACATTTAATCCCATCACTGTGCTCACTCAGTAACAACCGTACATAATGCAGAGGCCAGTCTGTACCACTGTTTTCCAGTATCCCTACTTAGTTGTTCTGCAAATTTCATTCCCTAATGTCACCCACTTATGACATTGTATATGTTGGTATTATATTCACTGTTATGAAATTTATATGCATTTTCCTCCAGGTGGCCAACTTTCGTGACCGACGCTGCCGCCCCTTCCATACTGGTTAGCAGAGTATGATCTTGTAACCCACCCTTGTAGAAACGGCACCGAACCCCCAACTGCTCCCCGGGCGCCGCAGCATAAATGGCTGCCCACTGCCACATGTCACGTCACTTTTCTTTACCGCAGATATGCATTGCTAAGTGTGTAGGGAGAAGTGAATACACAGGGACACTGTGAATTGGAATGCATCTCCAGTTACCTCTAAGATGCGCACATCCTCCTCCTCTTCATCATCCTTGACCACGACAGGGACATTTGGTACGAATTTGACAGGTTCGTCATCAGACTCCGACGATGAGGATATGGTTATGTAGGACGTCTTCGTCCTAACTCTTTTAGCTAACAAAATAACACAACAAAAGGGTTATGACATCCAGAATACCACTATTACTTACAATAAAGATGAAAGTAATGCCAAAATAAAGGCTTGGTGTCAATACCTCGACTGCGATGGGTGTTGAAACTAGCCAGGTGGATGACATCATCATCACTGGACACGTCAGCCATGATAAGACACACAGACTCCCTGAGTCGTCCACCGTCTCTCTCTCACACAAACACCCATGCACACACACAGGAACCTGAAATGAGACAAGCATAGCCGCACATTAATACTCCATGGTGAATTCATCATGCTTATGATATAAATACAGTCATAGTTTCTTCATGATGCACTTAGATTGGATGTATATGTGCGTGTGCTCCTAAGATTTCATTTCCCACGAAATGATGCAGTTTCCAAACAAGACTGACATTTTTAAAGCAGGCAAGACAGACAGATTCATAACAACATTATATTCATGACCATTATTCAGCTTGAGTTCATGTACAACACAAAAAAATTGAAAGTAAAAGAGTCAGAAGAGTTAATGACCTTTATGAATGAGTGCATTTATATTTCAAATGAGTGCTGTCAATAAGTATCTCTGTGTGCAGAGACTTAGGTGCGTTTTTTGTTTTGTTTATCTATGATTCAAATCAAACGCACCTATGACACCCAAACATGCTGTGTAAGTAGTCTGCTCACCAGGTTTTGAAACACAGCCTGTTAATTCCAGTAGACTGCCATAACAGACTAGCTGATCTCGCATAGCAATGCTTAGAAACCCTGTTGATGTTATGATCATTCGTTTTCCTTTTTTTTTTACACATGTGGACATTGCCAGAGAAGTAAAATATACAGTAAGATAGAAGAAACAAACAAATCTGTACTCGCTAAAGTCCCTAGCCAGGCTCAGCTAACGTTAGCTATTTGGCGTTAACCCCCCGCGCCAACTGACATCAGTTAAACAAGGCAGATTTTCATTATCAGCTGGGTATTTCATCTCAACTTAATGGCGAGGACAAACGAACTCTAATAAGACTACAACACACGAAGACTGCTTAATAAATTTGCACGTACCTCTCAGTCACAATATCCAGCACATCGAAAGTGTATGATCGCCGGATATCGAAACAAACGGCCAAAACAAGCCAGCGTGCGACGTCAGACGCACATGCGTCTTGCTGTAGGCGGAACCGCGGAGGGTCATGGGAGTTGTAGTTCTTTTCTGTTGTTTATTTCTGGATGCCCTCTAGGTGTCTCTGTTTTCCTTTAATGCAGTTTTACAATCACTTTGATGAAAATCTCGATGTAAATTTTCAAAACTCTAGATTCACCAACGATTATCAACTTGCATATTTTTCAGCACTCCAGACTTTTTTCCCAAGTGCTTGGCTACAATACACAGAAAATGTGTTGATTGAAAGTCATCACAACTTAACATCAAAGTATTACCATTTCAAAATGCAATTCACAAATGACATCTGAGGTGAATGTCTAATCATTTCATTACAACAATGATCTTACTATCATTTGAAATAACTGATAAGGGTAAGTAGCCTGACTGTTGAATTATTCTTAATTCATTGTTTTATGAAAACTGACAGACAATTCCATGTTTAGATGGACCTAATGAACGTTTCAGGAAAATAAGATCCATTGACACTAATTACGTTCAAACATTTGGACTACATGATATATGGATATAATATTTCAACATTATTCTTTTCCAGACACTGTTTCTATGCTCCCATGTAGCCTACCACCTTTCTGGGTTTCCAGATTCGACATAGCTGTATGTGTAAAAGCCCATGTAATGTGAACCTGTATCCAAATCCACAAGACAGAGTTGGTGAAGATAAAACTGTACTGTACTGTATTTATTTATTTATTTAGCTATATTCTACATGAATATTAGCAAACTTGTCTTGCATATATTGTTTATGGCGATTTGCCGTCTCAGGCACAACGGTGCCATGTTCCATGTTTACCCTCATTCTCAGGCTTCTATACGTACGTACAGAACATACCGACACGCACGACAAACGAATCAGATAGTATCCAAGTGCTCACAATTCCCCGGAGCTCACGTGCGCAGGGGTTGAAAATAGGTGGCTCGGCAGTGCGCGTCGTGACCGACTAACTGCTCACGTGGTCGGTGTCAAGGCTGGCTCAAGGGACGTAATAGGTAAGGCAAACCTTGTCCGACAGGCGGTCAGTATCCCGCGCTGGCCACTCGCTGTAGCAACTGTGTCTGACGAGCAGAGGGGGCCCTGAGCGCTCTCAACTCTGTGACGCGCAAAAAGGACCATGTGAATTTAAGTCGCGGCAACTAAACATGCTCGGATGGCCCATGACCTGGGCGCCATATGGAGACAGACTTACAAATCAGAAAATGGGATCTTACCAATGTAAATCTGCACCACAGCTCGTTACCTGTCTCTAACCTCAATAGAGGAATGTGTATGCACCTGTGTCTTCAACTCATGTGCCATATGCTAAAAGCTGTTGTATACTTGCGTTCATAAAACACTGTTGTCGGGTCCATGAATGAAGCTTCTCTCCTGCAAATTCACTCTTCCACTGCATGGCCATCCTGCTTCATCTGTCATGTGCCAAAACATTCTCATACTGCTGGTTCACACCCCGCTCTATTTTGGTCACCTGCTTCGATCAGCAAGTTCAACATTACCCACGCCCATCATAGCAGAGAATCTATGAAATGTCAATCTGACAATTGTACCCTCCTCGCAATTATCCGACGTTGCCCATGCTACCAAATTACTAAGCCAACAGATGTATTAGCTAACAGTATGGGATCTCTCCTAAACATCTCACTTCTCATCAAATAGAACATATTAGATGTCCATCTATTGCACTAGAGTTTCTTTATGTCCAATCGATATAATCTATTAAAAGAGTTTTGAATGTTCACTGTAAGAAAGCTACAAAATATGAACACCTACAAGCTGTTGCTGTTTACAAGAGATTTCCCTGATCGGATGATTCCAACGTGTTAACAGCATCGGCCGCGTTCGTGATCTGTTACTCTAGAGACCATTTTTTAGGTCTGGCTCACTGCTAGTGATAGTATAGGGGATATGCAAAACCTGATATTGTAAATTCCAAATAAATAATACCTAACTGAACCCACACCAATAATTATTAAAAGAATAATTTTAACGCAAGTTTATAATTTTTATTCTTCTATTGTTTTGCGTTAAAATGTATAGAGTTTGAATCTAATTCTCCAAGCAGGATATGCCAATTTCGTCCATGTACGTGTCATGTCAATTATAATTTATATGAACATTATTAACATAAATAATTAATAATATAAAAAGATCTCTACATGAAAATATCAGTATTGAAAGTTTTTTAATTAATGTACTCTCGGTCCTCATCTTATGCATCTATGAAATTTTCTTACTACGTTCATAAAAGTTTTCGTACTCCTTTCGTGAAATGTTTTTAATACACTACATAAAAATCTTTGAACGACTTGTTGCAGTCATTTTATATCTTCTTTCATCCTCACTCGTCAAGCTGTACCTGACGAACAGTGATTCTGGTGGGAAATAGTATGCTTGGGTTATGGAGAGTATACAGTGTTGTACAAGAAAGCATAGCTTCCCTGAACAGTAGCCATGACATTTATTTCCTCCCACTGCAACACTGTCCGATGTCAGAATAAGTCCAAAAAGCATTGACCAGGATAACAGTAGCCAGATAGATGGTTTCATTCTTATCATAAAAGCAGACACCAGTAAATCGATCGTTGATAGCATGTGAACAAATCTTCCGCAGAGTAATGTTTGGCTTCAAGTAGCCTCTGGGACCACTTAGATAATTCAAAATGTATTGGGAATGCTGTCTAGTGGCCGTCATTTCTTGTGCTTATGAGTCAACAGCTTAGTAAAGTCCAGTGAGTATCCAAGAGACTATTGGATGCTTAACAATGCACTGACGTGTTTATGGAAAACAGCCTGAAGTGACAATGTGCATATGTTTGGTGGTGGTGTGACTGTGTATTAGCTGCTCACTGTTCAGCACTGAAGCAAACTTAACTCTGCAGTCAAGCCATGAATACAATGCCTCATTCACTGCTATGGAAATTCTTGACCATGTCGCCAAATCTATTTTCACTAACAAGGATAAGGTAAACATAAGAGGAAGCAATATATACATATATATTAAAATAAAATCAAGCTAAAACAAATGTCTTTTATGCATTATTTTTGGCAGTTTGTTAAAAATAGAACACAAAATATATAAGGATGTGATGCATTGATAATATTCCAGGCATCAGTGCTTTAAAGGAAACTGAGACATTGTCATTATGCTATGTGGACATTTGTCCAGGTTTGGTTGCATTCATTATTTCAACCACATATTCTGCTTTCTCTTGTCTGAATAGCATGAAAATGAAAAATTACATCTGACAGTAGCTTTTAAACTGCAATATAAAGTACTTGAGTGCAACTTTATATAAAACAAAGCACATATCAATATAATACAAAAGAAAAAAAACAGAAACTGAAGATCAATCCAAACACATTATTTACTTAGATATTGCATTAATCTCTTTATTTATGATTGCACACATTTTTCACATAATAATCTAACAATGAATCACCCTGCATGTATTTAATATGGTCCTTAGATTCAATACCATGCACGTCACCATTGTACTAATATCAACATTTGGTCAGCGATGTAGAACATCTCTCTAGATGCACAAAGTGAAGAAAGAAAGTGCAAAATATTAACATTCATATTTATGACAAAATTATTAACCTCTATAGAAATTATCCATTGGTCATGTAATCTGTCTAGGAATCCTTTAATACAGATTTTATGAAACACTCCAACAAACACAGAACATTTGCCTAATGTTATAGTATTTGGTTCTTATTTAGTTCATTTGGGGGGGTTATTTTTTACAACCATAAAATAATGTTCCCAGAACATTGTTTTTTTGACAACCTAAAAGTAACCTATTACGTGCCCTAATGGTTATTTTTACGTTTTATTTTTACAACCATAAAATAACTTATTTTGAAATAAATCTAAAATGTAACATTCCCTAATTATTATTTTTAGGGGGACATTTTGCAAACCTAGAACAAAGGATGATTATATTTCTGTTAAGAAAGATTTCCTGGCTAACCAAAATGTAAAAATGTATGTTTTGGAATGTTTTTTTGTTTTTTTTTGTTTTGTAGATTCAAACGTAAAATTTACAATACATTTTATCATGCTGTAATCTGTGGTCAATGTTCTTGTTGGCATAATTAAAAGAAGGACAAATGAGTGGCCCCCTAGTATCTTTCCTTTTACCACTAGCTATACACACTGAGGAAATACATTAGTTACATTTAAGTTAATTATCAACTCCACAACTGCCATGTTTAAGCAACAATATCAAAGTTCGCTGTAAGCATCCAAAATGCCATTACTGTGCCGCGTATTAGTCAAAGCATTACAGAACTGTTGACTCCCAGAAGACACAGACCTTAGAGATGACAGTCTGAACCTCTTCTTAAACTCTGTGCTGCTGTTTTTCTGTCTGTCCCTCACATATTCCTGATAATTCCTCGTTAGTAAAGTGTCCCAAAAAGGTGTTGATACAACCTGTTTACTCACTACTCCATGTCTGCCTAACTACAAGTTACAACGAAGTAATTTCACCCCTACCTGCTGCGAAAAGCCCCCCCCCCCCCCCCATGTGCGTAATAATAGATACTGAGCAACTGCCACAACCAGAAGGGTATGAAACACGCCCAATAGGTCAGAACTATACTGAAGATCATATATAACACCTTTTGCTTAGGACAGCTCTTCATTTTTCTGGATGGGAATATAGACGTTTGAGATAGCTAGTAGGTCCGGGCTAATTTCAGGTAGAGATATCCAATGATTAATCCAGGAGCCAAGATGCAGGTGTTGAACAGGATGGTCAGACACACTCTGTACGCGGTCATCTGCCAGGTCGGGTGGCACATGCGCTTCTCTACTCCATTATGCACGTTTCTCTTGAGGTCAATCATGATCATGGTCGGTAGAGCCAGTATGAAGGAAAAGAGCCACACGAGGCAGGTGATCGCTCGCCTGTAGCGCCGGTGTAGTGCCGAAATTTGCACCCTGCCAGATTATGCACCCCCTAGTAGGGGTGTTCTTTAGGATTAGGTGTGAGATGGATCGGTGAGATGGGTTGAGAATTAGCGGGCTGTGGTAGGATCAAGGCAATCATGTAGCGACTTCAACGAGGGTTTGCATAATCTAGCAGGGGTGCAGAATTCGGCACAACACCGGGACCGGCCGAAGGTGTCCAGCGGGTTCACCACAGCCAGATAGCGCTCCGTGCTCATGATGGTCAGGATGAAGATGCTCGCGTGCATGGTGACCAAATCCAGGCTGAACAGAACGCGGCATCCGATGTCGCCAAAGTACCAGTCCCTCGCAAAATACGTCCAAACCACGAAAGGGATGGTGGAGAGGTACAGCAGATCCAGAGCCAAGTTCACAATGTACACATACATCGATCCAGTTACTCGCACAGAGGTGTTCATGATGATCAGAGAGTAAATGTTTCCAATTACTCCAACCAAACACATGATGGTCAAAATTGTGCCGAGTATGGATGTTATTAGTATATCGTATGAAGACGCTATATCTACTATACAACTTACAATACAATCATTTCTGTTGTTTGTTTAGAATTTTCAGTAATTAATTTTAAAGTGGATGAAAGTATTTTTCAAACTTTTGGTACCACTTTGATTTTACTTACAGGGGTCATAGGATGCTACATGCACTTTTACAAGTTGTTTGAACTGAAATGTGCGTGGCGAGTGTGGTGTACTCACAACCACCTATAATGATAAAATCACCCAGTGGTTTTTTTGTATCTGGGAAATGTTTCCTCCCTTTCTCAATCGCCGATCTCCGATGCCTGTATGTGTGAACCACACGACAGGCCCCCCTCCCAACATAGTGGGATTGACAGTTGAGCGTTTACACAAGCACAGACTGGACTGGCGTCTTACGTTAGAGTGAGCTGTCATCAGTCCGCCATTGTTTCACCGCTGGAGCAGATGTAGACAAGAATGACTCCTAAGCGATTGAGGTGTTCTGGTTTTGGATGTAATAATGAACATAGCATTTACTCCTGCTCCTCCGCGACAACTCCCACATCTGAGTCCACTGAACCAAGTGATTTCCTTTGTTTCTTCTGAAGGGAATGCGCCCCCGATCTACATATATGCGTCTATGTTTGCGCGAATCATTCATTATCCAGCTTCATCTACAGAAGAAGTGAGTATAAGTTTTTTTTTTTTATGAATCTTTGCAAATTGCTTTTCCTAATAATGTGCTAATTAGCAAATTTCATGATTAAATTAAACAGTCCCTCAGAGAGCGGCTCGGAATAGAGGGGCGGGGTCAGCAGAGCTCATTAACATTTAAAGGAAATGCTACAAAAACGGCTTGATCTGAAAAGAGCTGTTTTTGACATGGTAAAAAAGGTGTTTTTTTACACTACCTTTGAGAAATTTTAACAACTATGTTACAGACTTTTCATTAAGACCCTAAAGAATCATATCACATGAATATTAAGTAGATATTAAAAAAATGCAGATCTCACATATTACAGAACCATTTAGAGTGCATTTTATTATTTAAAATGAAAAACCTTCAATATCAGGTTGAATGACCCAGCACTATGCCAAAAAAAAAAACCAGCAAATGGGTTAATGTATAAAACCCAAAAAGCTGAGTCAAAATAACCCAGCATGTGTTCTATCCAATATTTACCCAGCGCTGGGTTGCAAATAACCCAAGTTGGGTTGTTTTTAACACAGCATTTTTTAGAGTGTAAAAATATTACTTCCAACCTGGGGCCGGTGGAAATAAACTGCTTACACTAGTCTTAAAAATTTTGTCATCCATTTTTTTCCTTCAAGAGTGTAAAAGTCAGTTACAAAAAGGTAGCTTGGTATATACTTCTGTATATACTTCTGAATCTGAAAAGTAAGACTGTAGTTTACTCTTACTGGCTTGGTCACCACCTCTCTTAGTTCGTCCTAAAACGACCTCTTATTAACATTAGTGGCTCACCACCATTCGCCCTTTATCGACTTCTAACTGAAAGCCGGCAGACAAAAAAAATATATGGGGTGGAAAACGAATAGGATTATTCATTTGTGGATGCATCAGCTTGAGTTTCAAAGAACATTTCTAGCATAAAAAAAAAGAAAATTCCCTGCTATTTGGATCCACATATATGTGAATATTTTTCCTTAAGCATATCAACACTACGTTAATTAGAAGCCTTGATAAACCTAGAAATTAAATAGTGAATGGCTCTGCTCCGGGTAGAGTACATCTCTTGCGCCCTGGGTTGCATTTGTTCAAACAACAAATTTAAGGGTTGAGTTAAAAATGAATGAGGCATTTTATATTTATTTATATTTGTTGACTGTTCTCATGACTACTGCATTTTCCAGTATTCTTGGTTCATTAACAGGTATTTCCCCCTATAAACCAAGTGAAGCAGAGAAACTGGTGTAGTGCAATATACAGCATATATTTTCTAATGACACATGTTTTGAGATTAATTTTTGCTGTTAGTCTGAAGAGGGTGTTCAATCTCTCTGCCTCTCTCTGGGATAGGGGTAGGCAAGTTCGGTCCTAGAGAAGTCCTGCAGTCCTGCGATTTCACTCCCACCCTGAAAACCAAACTCCCGCCCATAGCCTTAGATCCTGAAGACATTGATTAGCTTGTGCAGGTGTGCTTGATTAGGGTTAGAGCTGAACTCTGCAGGACTGCGGCTCTCTAGGACCAACCTTGCCTACCCCTGTTCTGGGAGTATGGGGATCAGATGCTCTTGGTTATATATTACATTTCACGAAAGGCAAATAAATGCACTTCTATGGGTCTGTGATGTACAAATGAATATTAAAATTTCTCTATTTTCAGAAGAATGTTGGCAGTTGTCAAAGTCCCACTCCTGCTGTGAACACATCCTACATGAGCATGATTAATTTCTCTTAAAAAAAATCAACCCTAATTGGAAACAAGGCTACATTTCATCTTTTTATGTTTGACGTTTTTAAAAACAAACAGGACGGATGAAATAGAAGCTCTAAGTTCGATACAAATACTTTACAGAATTTTCCCCTTGAAATGGACTCAAAGGAACCATCTCATTAAATAGAACACCATAAGGTTTATTTTTAATTTTTAAATCCTGCCTGTGTTGCTAGTAAATGTGTCCACATAGTGCTAATTAGCCAGCACATCTCAACATGAATAACAAAATACTGGAGATTATTAAAATTAAGAAGACAAGTAACAGGAGATTGGTGCAGACGAGTGAGCTTGTTATCCGAAGCATGGTGTCCCATACTTTGAATTTGTGCTCTGCATTTAACCCATATAAGTGCACTAGTGTACTAGTCAGTACTAAACAAAACAAAGTCACAACAAAACCCCCCCAAAAAAACCCCAAAAAAAACACCAAAAAACATTGACCATTCCAACAGATGTTCTCATTTTATTCAAAGTTTTAACAATGAATGGAACACAATGTGGGGCATGTAGCAAGCCAGTCAGCCCTTTTTGGTGGTTTAAGATGTATTCATGGTTGTGTAAATTATTAATTAAATATTTAAGGACCAAAACAAAAATCAAAACCACAAAAAAATGAGTGGCTTAGTGGCTCTCAAGCTCCAAAAAAGACACACACACACACAATAAATAAATAAAAATGGATGAATGAATGAATTAATGAATGAATAAAAAACATAAAAATATAAAAATAATAGAAAAAAAATAACACAACAATTTTTCATCACTTGTAATCCAGTCTTTTAAAACCATACAAAGCGTTGTGTGAGAGAGCTCTGCTTGACTCTCCCAGGTCCCAGTCCAATTTCATTGTATTGAGAAGAGCTGCTTTGGTTAATTATGTTCTTTTGTTTGTAAAGCAAGAAAGTAAGTTCATTACGGGTTTGGAACGACATGATGGTAAGTAAATAGAGTAAAATAAAAAAAATCCTCGCCAAAAATCCGCTCAAGATGTCTGTTATAGCATTCAGATGCTCTGTGTAAGCCCACAAGGAATTATTTACGTAAAGTCTTCAATGACTTGTTTATCAGGCTTTTCACAGTACAAATTGTTGCAAAGCAGCTTCACAGAAAATTAAAATTTCTACATTACATTTAGTGGTCAATTGATCATTGGTATATCTCAAGTTGAGTATGACGCACTGCACTGTAGTTGATCTTCGTTCGTTTATTCCTATGCCAAACTACTTTGAGCTCCTAAAAAAATGAAAGGTCGACTGTATGCATGATCTCTCCTCTCTATGTTGTCTTAACCCTGAGTCAGACTTCACGTTCCTTCACCAACCAAAGATCTGCCTTCCTCATCCGACAGCCAGCACCGATTTCTTATTTCTTACAGATGGAGGATTAACTCATTTCTTAAAGGGGTCCGATTATGCTTTTTCACTTTTTCAACTTAAGTTAGTCTGTAATGTTATTGTTTGCGCATAAAAAAAGATCTGCAAAGTTACAAAGCGCAAAGAGGAGAATATTTTATATCTAACCGAAATCACTTTTCAAAAATCTACAACTATCACTCGTTTTGGACACTAACACATACTTTCTGTGGGATTTGTGAGAATCACAAAGATCTACGATGGGACGAGACTCGTTGTTGCTGGCACTAGAGAGGCAACGGTTTTATCCACATGTCGGAGTACACGCTAACACCGCTTTCCCCATACAGATAACTTAGAGTGATTACAAGCATCTGGTTTTAAATCGCACTCAATTATTTGATTTTTGAGGCAATATTTTTACACTGAAGCTCGTAGGTGGCTATGGTAAGGGGCGTGACATTTCTCGGCCAGGTCGCCGAGTGCTGCCAATCACAACACACACTGCCCAGCTAACCGATCACAGCACATTTCGAATTTCAGAATGCGAACCTAAATTTGATACAAGAACTAATCGAGCCGTTCATGCCAGACTGGGGAGAGGGGTGTTGTAATAATGTAAAATATGTGAAAAATAATGTTTTTTTCGAACAACCTAGTATGAGAACCTGTTCTAGTACCCCCCCCCCCCCCAAAAAAAAACAAAACAAACTAAATCAAGACGTTGTAAAAGAGCATAATGACCCCTTTAATAATTGCAGGAAATTAACCTGAATGACAACACCTACTTCTCATCTCTCATAATTAAAAGAGCATAATAGGACCCCTTTAAAATTGCAGGAAATAACCTGAATGAACACCTACTTCTAGGAGCTTCATAATTTTCTGGCTTAAGTTTTAACTCTCCGGTTAAGGTCACGGGACTTTATAATGCCTCTTCATAAAGTCTTACTGTTCCAGGATTGTGGCACCACTGTTGGCTTGGTTTGCACATTTTGTTACGAGAGTTGGGCAATTAAGAAAACATATCTGAAGGTAATTGTATGCAGTCATTATGATGATTATGACAAGGCAATTATATTTTCCTTCACGTAATGACAAGAGTTTTTCAATATAAATTTAGTTTTACTTCCTGACAATATATTGCTCCATTTTTTTAATGTAACATCTACACATTTAGTATTTTGACACTGCTGTTCACAGTAAATCTATATAAAAGGCCATAGATTGAGAGGCCCACATGGGGCCAATTGCTTTGATAAAAAGTCAACAATCTGAATGTAATTCTAAACCAGTCCTGCAGATGCCTTGGAAACAAGGCACTGCTTGTGCTCACAGTTGCCAAAGGACATTATGTTTGGAGTCACCCGTTCCTTCATTATTTTTGTAGGCAAATAAAACAAAACCGTGCATAATTATGAGGGTCAGTCAGGAGTATAATAGTAGTAGTTACCCCGAAAATGAATTTTTTTTGAAAATGTACTCACCCTCTGGCCTTCCAAGACGTAAAACAGATATTCTCTGCAGTGAATGGGTGCCGTCAGAATAAGTTCAAACAGCTGATAAAAACATCACAATAATCCACAATTAATCCAAACGACTCGAGTCAGCCAATTAATGTCTGGAAGCAAAAAGCTGTGTTTGTAAGAAACTCAAACCATTGCCTCCGTCTAAAATACGAGTCTTCTATCATAATATTGCTTTCTCCTGTGAAAAAGTTTTGATGTGAGAGGACAACAGAGGGCGGTTTACAAACGCATAGCTTTTCACTTCAAGACATTAACTGACGGACTGGATTATGGTGATGTTTTTATCAGCTATTTGGACTCTCATTCTGACGGCACCCATTCACTGCAGAGGGTCCATTAGTGAGAAAGTGATGTAATGCTAAATTTCTCCAAATCTGTTCAGATGAAGAAACAAACTCATATGCATCTTGGATAGCCTGAGGGCGAGTAAATTGTCATTTTTGGGTGAACTATTCCTTTAACATTCATTACTAAATAAAATTCACAATATATGTGCAAACAAAGACAAAAAAAAAAAAAAGAGCAAGAAGAAATGGACTGCAATTTAGTTTCTTTAATATAATCTTATTTACACTGAATTTTTTTCAGAAATGTTTAGTACATAGTAAGTTACATTACACTTGCATCGAATAAACAATGACACTCAGGACCTAATAATTGTACAATGTGATGATACTGGTCACATCACATTACAAAAAGGTTTTTCCTTAGAGAAATATGAAAACAACTGTAACTTCAGGCAAAGTCCATACTCATCTTCAAGCTCACTAGCCATTCCCACAATTACACAACATTAAACGTCACCTCTTATGACTTTTATGCCAGTTTAAAAATGGTTCACCACTCTAGGCATTCACGGTCTTTTGGAAAAACAGAAAACTTGTCACACTTGTCAAAGACACAAATTCTGACTGATCCAATACACATTAAGTGAGGAAAGAGACATTTTAAGACAGAACCAAGAATATAAAGGTGATGGATTTTATTGCATATATCACAAATATGAACATGACCACCGGGGTCCAGCCTACATCACCTGCTAACGCCATCCAGGTCAAAGGTCAGGTGAACCTGTCCTCTTAATGTCCTGAAGAATCAGCAGCAGGTTTAAATACTTTGATTCATACATAAAATAAGAGATTAGTGTATAGCTTTCACAAGAACTCAGCCTTCTCTGAAAACTATGGAATAATGGTAATAGCAGCAATACTTAAAAGGACATTACATGGTAATAAATAATTGGTAAAAAAAAAATTAAAAAAAGAGGAAAAAAACAGACAAAAGTGGTTGAATAAACACTATGAGGTTGGCTCATCCTTTACATTTACAAAGAATAATCTGGTGGCATGCACGTCAAGCACTACATAATGAAATCCAAGACACTCCCCTGCTCTTTCACCACACTGAAACCTGGACCAAACCCCACTCCATCAGAGTCTGCAGATGTACCGCCACAGCTAAAAGGAGCCGAAGGGCATCACCATTCGCCTACAGGGGAATAAACGCTCCATGACGGGTGATTGTACACGTACCAGCGAAAGTGCTGAATGTTACTCGAAGCAGTGGTTTAAATTAAAAAGACACGAATAACAGTCTAGAGTTGAATTTCATGGTACGTTACGTTAAAATGGTTACCATATGATAATGGCTGGATTCATTAAAGAGATTAATGGGGTCCATCAAAATTAAGGACAAAAAGAGCTTCTTTAAAACATTCAACATCCGTTTTCTTTGCAAAGCTACACTTAGGAATCCAGTTTAGGTGTGTTAACGGACACAATGGATCAGAATGCTTTTCCAGAAGGTGACTTGCTTCAAAATCTGCAGATTAAAACACCATTCATTAAACATTACCTTTAAAAAATAGGCCTTTTGTTGACAATAGAGGAATGCTCACTGCATAAAAACATAAAAAAAAAAAAAAAATGTATGTAATGAAAATACTGGCTCGCTCAGGAAACTGCTGACTTTGCAAGGGCTTTGGGTCCTTCTCTAGACTGCACATGATCGTTGTGCTTCAGCTGAAGAACATTAACACATGGGCGCTGTGACATTCACAGTTTCCACATGAGGATGATGACTCGCCGTTAAGCATGTTCTTGATCTTTGGCAAAAAAAATTACAAACTCAATAATAGATTTCAAGCAATCGCGTTAATTTCTACAATGAGAACGCTGATGAGAACAGGAAATGGATACCACTGAAATGCCATCCTAGAGCACTGAACGGGACACAAGGAAATAAAAGTCAATAAGTGGAGACGATACCGAACATTACAACGCAGACCAACCATGTCCCAAGATGCATTTGCTGTAGGTAAACTGGTTTAATGGTCACAGGCTCTGTGCATGTTAAAATAGTCCACCTAGACTAAAACGTGAGCTCTACTTCATGTAGTCCACAGGCTCAGCGAGTCTCTACGTACTGCAGCACAAACATACTCGACGCTATCAACCCACCGCTTCAGTGACAAAGACAATACAAACTGGATTTCTGAGAGACAAAATAAACGTTGATCAGATTTCTCTGCAACTTATTGTGGTAATGGAAAAACAATTCCCGCATCCCGTTGTGAGGAATCATTAGTCTTTGAGAGTTTTGCCCTTGGGTGGTCGCTCCCCTCCGTTGCAGTTTCAGGCTGGCGGGTGATGCTAAAGTCTGTCAGGAGACACCAGTCCGTCTGTCCTGGAGAAGGGGAGGGGGGTGAAAGGGATGGCTGGGGCTGTTTGGTGGGTTTGCTGCCATTGCTGGCTGGCTGGACAGGGCACTTGCTCACTCCACTGCAAAGCCGCACGTCTCCTCCACGGCGGTCAGGAGCTTCTCGTAGAGCTTCTCGTATGACTCGTAAGGCGGGATGTCGATCCGGTTGAAGCTGAAGGAATAAGAGAAGTCAGTATTTCAGAATTCATTTCATCACACATTTGTATGGTTTAATATTTATAGCATGACTTTAATTTCAGTAAAGCACCAAATAGTGTCATATGACAATCCATCGTCTCTTTGGACCATAGAAATAAAGAGGTTTTTTATTTTTGTTTTACAACCATGCCGTTAAGAAACACTTTTTCATTTGAAAAGATAGCAATTTAGTTTTCTGCAAGGTAATTGCAATATATTTGTACTTTGCATATATTCATCTGTGTGAAGTTCATAATGTTGGTTTTGCAGCTTACTTTCAATAAATGCTTGTTCTAGGCTAGAAAGGAAAGTTTTGAGTGCTGAAGGTTACAGTATGGAAGTACGTACATACATTAGGGTGCATAGTTAGGGGTCTGTTTTTTAAAATCATTTTGAAAGAAGTCTCAGATGCTCATCAAGGCTGCATTTATTTGATCAAAAATACTGTAAAACCGTATTATTGTGAAATATTATTACTAAATATTATTTTATTTTTAAAATAAATATTTTTATATTTAAAAATGTGATTCTGCGATGGCAAAGCTGAATTTTCAGCATCATTACTCCAGTCTTCCGTGTCACAAGATCCTTCAGAAATCATTCTAGTATGCTGATTAAGAAACATTTCTTCTTATTTTCAATGTTGAAAACAGTATTTTGTTTCAAAAGATCAAGGAAAGTTTGATTCCTCATAACACGATCCCTTTAAAAGTATAGTCTAAGTATACCCCAATAGTCTGTATCTTCATTACTTGAAAACCATAGGCTTTTATTATCTTAGATTAAGACTAAATCTTACCATGTGTGGGCTTTGGGCAGGTTGTCTGTGTTGGCATCAATTAAATGAATAGTGAAGAGTCTTGGTCCTGCAGAACCTGTAGAACCTTACAAAGATACATTCTAGTTATCACTGTTCTCCAAATCTTCACACTCAACAGAAGTGAGCATGAACACCCTATTTTAAAAAGACAATAAAATTAACAACTCATTTAGCTTTCATATTGTTAATAGTAAATCTGAATATTCAGCAGGATGTAATGTAGGGTTGAACTTGATAGTTTTGTTCGTACAGGGAACATTTGAAACATGTTAGGCTACAGCATTATCAGTTAAAATGGATGAAGAAAAATCATTCAAATGATGAAAATGTAATTTGTTTTTGCTTCAGAATTACATGCACTGATGAATTGTGCATAAGTTCAGGGACAATTAATAAATTCTGGTTTCATGTTGCCTTAAATCAGGGAATTTCTAACTAGGATTAAGGCCAATACAAACTAAAAAGTGTCAGACTAGGAAGCTTAACATTGACAAGCACAATCAGGTGTGTTGAAAGTGCACATGGCTTATCCATTAGCCACCTTGCAGTGCTTTGAAGCCTTGTAGAGGGACGCGTGTGGAGCCTGTGACGAACTGTAGCAGTCTGCCTCTCCTCTCCTCGTCAAACGATTCAACCGCCTGCCAGAACCACTTCACTATGTTACTGTCAGCCACACAGTGCTTCAGCCGCGTGTTGGCCTTCCAGTCATTCAGATCGATCTTGCCCAAACCACCGATGATCAGCTACAATGAAGAGAGAAACAAAAATTATTTTTGACCTTTTCACCACATTTACTGATAGTAAGGAGAATAGAAAACGATGATGAGGGGGCAGGGAATGTCGTTTGATGGAGATACACTGCTCTTCCTGTTAGGGGTCAGTAAGATGTCAATAATGACAGTAAAGAAGACATTTATGATGTTACGAAAGATTTCTATTTCAAATGAATGCTGTTATTTCCATTCATCAAAAAAAATCCTTAAAATATTATGATTTCTAAAAAAATATTAAAGGTGACATATGAAAATCTGACTTTTCCAGGTTTTAAGTGCTATAATCAGGTCCCCGGTGCATCTACCAACCAAGGAAACGTGAAAAAGATTAACCCAGTAACTTTGTTTTGGGAAGCCTTTTTCTGCAAGCGTCTGTGATTTCGCTCCCTTGGTGACGTGGCAAAGGGATCTCATTATAATATCAACGCCCCTTAATCTGTAAATTTCCACCCACGGCGCCGTTATTGTGTTTTTGCAAGCGACAACGGTGTACCAGCTCTAATGCCATGGCAAAAGTTTGAGCAAAACATGCTAACTGTTCAGTCTTTGGCTGCACAGACGAGCACAGAACACTGTTTAGAACACCCAGCCTCAGAGGAGTCAACGGAGCAGTGGATTTATTGATTTATTTAATGTATATTGCTGCTGCCACACAGATCTAAAATAAACATGCAATTTATTTCCCAGCAGTTTACCTTCACAGACAAAACCAACTGTTTTTGTAACTTGTGTGATTTTAACGTAAACTTGTGTGAATGAGAAATTAGTTTAGTACTCGCATGCTGTGACAGACGCTTTCTGTCCGTGTGCTTCCGATGTGTGCGCTCAGAAAACCGTATATCAGATGTTTAAACTAATATGGTTTAAAACGCATGATTTCAGCACGATAAACATGATAATCATAACCAAAACAGATGCTTTTTAGCAGGAACAAGCTGTAATGGTGCAACCCTATTCTAGAAAAGGGGGCGGGGAGCAGCAGCTCACTTGCATTTAAAGAGACAGGCACAAAAAAACAGCGTGTTTCTGCTTCCACTAAAAATAAGCATTTTCAAAATGATATAATAAATGATCTGTGGAGTAATTTGAGCTGAAACTTCACAGACACACTCTGGGGACACCAGAGGATTATTTACTATTGAAAAAGGGGCATACTATGTCTCCTTTAAGCAGCATGTTTTCAACTGATAATAAGAAATGTTTCTTGAGCAGCAAATCAGCATAGCAGAATGATTTCTGAAGGATCATGTGAAAATGAAGACTGGAGTAATGATGATGAAAATTCAGATTTGCATCACAGATAATGTGTTTTTTAGACATACATTTTAAAAAACTATTTAAAATTGTTATAATATTTCACAATGCTATACTGTTTTACGGTATTTCTGATCAAACAAATGCAGCCTTGAGCCTTGACTAAAAAAACAATCTTACAGACCTCTAGGGCTGTCAAAAAAAAATTTGAATTTCAAATATTCGTTGAATTAAAAAAAAAAACAATCCACATTCGAATGCAAAAACGGTGCATTTGAATTTAAGGTCTGCATCAGCCGTCAGGCAGCCTTATCAGTGGCGCACGAGATGCGATGACGATGTATGTGTCATTGATTGCATTTGAATGCTTTTGTTAGCCTATCCAGTTGAACCCACTAGAAGCGGTGCTGCTACGTTGTTCATTCAATATATAGCGGAAAACGAGAGCATCAGTGTGGAGATGTTGTTTACGTCAAAACTGAAACCAAAGCGTTCACACAGAATGCATATTTCGCACATTTTCTAGAGGAACATCGATCACCGTTGCACTCACCTCTCACACAAAAGAGCCGCATGTTTAGAAACCCATGTAAAATTAATGCAAGTTCAACTTTTAAAAAAAATGTCTAAAGACGTTATGGCGGTTTTTCCCCATCCCACTGTATCTCATGTTTTTAAATGAAGAAAGTACTCTACTCTTTTGTGATTGGTTTTCGGTCCTTTGTATTAAACTATACATACATGCATGGTGATGTTTTTTTTCTAATTGTTTAAGCAACGTTATTAATTATATATGGTTTATAAACAATATTTTAAACATTATGCACTTTTTTCAAAAATAGTCGTGTTATTTTATTATGCTTTAAAGAAACTTGCATAATATTTTGCACGATGCGCCCCTTATGTGGCCTCAGGAGAGAAGCCAAAAACCTTTTTTCCCCCTAACTGAAATTATGCCTTTTAAATTCGAATATAATTCGAATTTTGATAATATTTAAGTAGAAAATTCGAATTTAGTTTTTCAGTCATTTTGACAGCCCTACAGACCTCAATCTTTTAAATGATAACATTCAAAATTGAAAAAAGCTTGTATGACATAATAATACTTTAAACACTTCTCTTCTTATTGGCCATTAAATCTCACAAATAACATGTAATTAGATTTCATCGTTCCTGATATCTTCCATGAGAGCAATAAGAGTATGTTTAAGTGTCTGATTTAATAATTTGGTTGAAATGTCATATTTAGTGTTTTGATTCTCCTATTTATTATATAATATAACGGGTCTGTCTCCTCCCCTTTTAATGTCTCTGACATTAGCCAGAGCATTCTCTTCATCAGCCTATCCATTCAGCATGTCTGAAATGTCTGAATTACCTCAAGTTCCTTGTTGTCAAAAGGCTTGAGCAGATGCTGTGGTATAAGTTCGTTGAAGCCCTTCTGCAGGGCGAGGAACTGGGCCTCAATGCCTCGCATGAATCTCCAGTTGACATACAGCCTAACACAGACACAATCAATCATTAGAGACTTGCAGTGGAACGTGGAGAACACTAACAGGCATCTGCAACCCTTAGTCCACCATTAACAACCTCTGATTCATTTCTATTTGGCAATGACTCGCACAAAATAACGACTCCCATAAAAATTTACATTCTTTTAACATTCTTGAGCAGTAGCTTATATATCCAGGGTTCACTCAATCAAATTGACAGTGGAAAAGCAGTGAGGCTCCTAAAACCCTCTGCCAAGCCCAACTAGCCATGTGACTGCTGCCCTCTGCTGGATGACTTTCTCTGAGAGCGTGATCATGAATTTGCTGTGTCTGGTCCGTTCACATGCGTGGACCTCTTCATACCTCACATATTCTTTCTTGTTCTCCTCTGTGACTGGGATGTTCTTGCCGTTTGGTTTCAGCTCATGTTGGAGGAATTTGCCAAAAGCATTATGTTCTACGCAGAAGGTGTGGTCCAAAACAGATGTGATGTCATTCTCTCTAAAAAACAAAAGACAAATATAGCAAAGCTATTTATATTGTTGCTTACATTCAACAGGCTACCCATTAACAACACATAAATATCAAGCTGTTTTTTTGACCACACTGACTGGTTTTTGTTGTAATTCCCAACATTTGCCATGGTGATTCTCATTATATTCTCACTTAAAAAAAAAACTTTTTTTCATTCAAATTAGCATACATTAAAAAAGCAGCACAACAAATACTGCCACAACCAAATACTAACACTGTACTCAAGCATGAAGAAGCATGAAGCCTATACTTTCTCTACTTGTGTCATTACATAATTTGGATGGTTTTATTATTCTACTATTTTATTTTATTATATTTTATTCTAAAATGTGAAAAATCCTAATAACAAGCTGGTGTGTCCTTTAACTGGTGTTGCATTACTTTTAATTATTATTATTATATTATTTTAATGCTGAAAAATAAGAATTGGGAAGGGGTTGCTATATTTTTTTAAATCCTATTTCCCCCAGATGATAGATTCGTCACATTCTAGCTTGTGTAATTTCAAAATCTTTACTTTAAAAGTGGGACAAGCACAACAGTGCTATAGAAAAGTCTGTGGGAAATATAAGTGCTCTCTCTTGGTCTAAAATACTTTATTTCATTCTATTGAAATTGATCTGAACATTTCTTATAAAATTCACTCACAGTATCCAGACGAGGCTCTTGTGCAGCTCTGGATCCACAGTCTCAAGGTCACAAAGCTGGATGGGCTTCCCCAGGAGCTGCTTGTAGAAGGGCAAGGTGAAGCCTCCATTGATGTAGTGCCCGTGGAAAACAGCCAGACCCATAATCCGCCCAACAAAGTGGAAGTAAGACAAGTGGTCCTGAGAAAACAGCAGAGGGCGTGAGAGGAAGTTCGCTGAGAGGAAGTTAAGAGACCCTGCAGCAGCAGAGTAACGCTTGGTGAACCTTTTCAAGCACACATGACAACCATAGAGTGGTCCAAGAAGCACAGCCTTTGCTGAATTTCTTCATAACATACAGATTTATTGGGTCTTGTTTAGGTGAGAAAATGAAACATAGGTTGCTGCACAACTTACAGGGTTGATGGATGAGTCTGGGTTGATCTGTAGTGTGTAGATGTTATCAGTGGAGTACTGAAACAGGCCGTAGTATGGATTCAGCATCTCATGGCAGAGGAGATATAACCATTCCCTGGAACAGGACAGGAATTCAGATAGAAGTCAGATTTTTTTTAAGATACTCATATGTGTCTTGCTGGCTGCAGTTCAGTCTAAACTCTGTGCTCAACAGGGGAACACCTGCAATATCGTGAACATGATGCCCTGCATGCTGATAAGCCTGGCTGAGATTCAGCTAAACTGTTGAAATTATTAAGTCAGGTCTGGCGTTCGAAAAGAGATGGGGGAATAATGAGGCACAGGGGAAATTAATTAATGAGAACCTTTTGCATGGAACAGATTCATATGCTACCTAGCAACTCCACCGTAATCTAGCCCCTCCTCTCCTCTGAACTTCACCATCAGCCGCTTCTTCAGGTCTTTGGGTCTCATCTTCATGATCTGTCTATAAGACTCCTGTTGCACAGATAGAGCAGAAATGTGATATATTTCTGAGTGAAACATTAATTTACATAAATTACATATTAAGCTTAATTTATAAATGAAACAAATTGTAAACTAGCTTAAAATAATATGTACATTTTGGCCATTATATCAAAGTTTAAAAAAGATCGTTTCAAATAGCAAGTTACTGCACTACCATTCAAAAGTTTGGGGTCAATATGATATTATTAAAGAAATTAATACTTTTATTCAGAAATGGTACATAAAAATTTATCAAAAGTGACAGTAAAGAAGTTTATAAAGTTATAAAAAGTATCCGGTCACATAATGTTGTTCTGATGTTTCTATCATTAAAAGAATTTAAAGGTCCACATTACTAAGAAATGTATGAATAACTCAGCTTTTCGATAATATAAAGAAGAATCATGTGACTGAAGACAGAAATAAATCCGCTATGCCATCAGGAATCATGCCTTTAAAATATAAAACCGTTTTAATTCTAATAATATTACACAATATTATAGGTTTAACTGTATTTTTGATCAAATATATGTAGCCTTGGTGAACACAAGAGACTTAAATCTTACTGACCACAAACATATTAACTCTAGACTGGGATAAAAGATTACAATTTGTTTTTCTTTGGAATAATGTGCACTGATGAGTCATGCACAGGATTACCAGTGATGTATATTAAACTAAATAAAGTAGAAAATACAAAATAACAGACATACTCTCCTAAAATTATCTGTCTCATATTGCTCTGACCAAAAACTTCAGCATTACTTAAGATACTGATATTGGCGTCCTACTGTTGGAAACCAAAAAGCAAGCATCAGTGTGCAAACCTAATGGTGATGCATCTCTAGTCACTTCAAATGACAAAAACAGTTCCACAGTGCTGTTAGAACTAAATTATGCATGCACTACATGACCGGCATTATTCATCTAGATGCCCACCCCACACCCGGGCGGTACACCCTTCGCCTTTATTGGTTTATGGAGTAACCTCAAAGATGAAAAAGATCTCCTCGACGGGACATTCAGATGCGGCAGGGCAGATTGAGGCTGCTGCAAGGGAGAAGCTCATGGCGGAGAACTTTAAGTTTCTGGACCAGATCTCTCTCGTAGCGCACCGGTAGCTCCCCGTCACCCTCCTCCATACCAACCTCCATCTGTACAGGCAGAGCCTGGCTTGACTCCTTCCCCTGAGAGTGTTGGCTGCTCATCACATGCAAAACACACATAAATGTCACATGTGTACCAATACATCCACACATTGATAGCAGTTTATCAAGACACTGGACAAAGACATTTTCATGCATCATTTGGGTTACACTCCCACTAGGGACGATTAGGAATTAAATAAATGTTGAGAATTAATTTAATAAACCCTTATACGAGCAAGCAATTATCATTACTAGCAACTTTAATTACACAAAGATGATTTATTCATTGTGGTGAATAATTAACAGGATAATTTAAGAGCTGGAATGAGTAATCAGATGTTAAGAGCAAAGCCGATGTGAAAAATGTTTTACCTCATGATGTGGTGTAACCTGGGGTCAGTGAATTGCGTGGTTCTATTATTATGGTCGACAAAATAAATTCGTCCTGACACAGTGCTCCTGATCTCCCAGCCGGGCGGCAGAGGGCCCAGCTCCTCACAACTCACGCTGTTCAAATCCCTGAAGGAGCAAGCGCACCCATCACACTTGGTGCTCAACACATATAATGGTGTCTCTTTTTACCTCCTTTCAGGGTGGGAAATTAACTTTTTTCATCCACCAGCCACAATGGCAGGTGAATGCCCTATTTTACCAGACACTTGGATTTTACCATTTATATTTTTGTTAAATTCAAAAGAGTGGGTAAGATTTTTTTTTATGTTTGAAAAGAAATCTCTTATGCTTAGTACTATTGTGAAATATTACTACAATTTAAAATGAATGTTTTCTTTTTGAATATATTTTCAAATGTAATTTAATCATGTGATGGCAGAGCTGAATTTTCAGTAGCCATTACTTCAGACTTCAGTGTGACATGATCCTTTAGAAATCAATAAGACACTTTTTACTAGTATTATGTTGAAACGAGTTGTGCTGAATATATTTTTGTTGCGAAACCATGATACTTATTGTTCAGGATTCTTTCCAAGCAAGTTTACAAAGACTTCAGTTAGCATTTCATTTGAAACCAGGTTTTTTTTGTAGCATAAATCACTTGACCTACTTTTTGATCAATTTAATGCACCCTTGCTGAATAAAGGTATGATTTTCTTTCAAAAAAGTCAACTTTCTCCATGCAAGTAGAGCTAGTATTTATTACCCAATTAGAAAAAAGCTGCCCGGGGCATAACATAGACAGACACCAAGTGGACTGACTTGCCTTAAAGAGATGTTGGTGAAACTGAAGATGAAAACAAACAGTCGACAGTATATAAGAACTTATTCAAACCATACTCACATGTGTGTGTTGAATATACAAGCATGTTATTTGACCAATTTAAGAGGTCACACGCAACAGTGACTGTTAAGGCAAAATAACCTGTCACTGCACAAAAAGCATTTGCATTTAGCTGGTGGCATGTGTTGATTTCCCACCCTGCTTTCCTCACTAACAGGCTTCATCTTGTGTCCCTTTTTTCATGCTTTTGAGGTCATTATTATGATGTTGATCAAATGATTAAGCTTCACAATGTCAACAGTAGCAGCTATTAACTGAGATTGCTGATTATCAAGTTAGCTGATTGTGGACATTAAAGATCTGTGATTAGAGTGATTTCACATTAGCAGCGAGGAGCAATCAAACAAGGGCAATCGTTATTTCAGCAAAGGCGGGTGGTGATTAAACCTACCGGGGTATTCTGGGATCATGCCAGGTGCTCACGCCAGTCTGTGTGTGCAGAAAATAGACTTGGCCCTGCACTGTGGTCCTTTGCTCTGTATTAGAAAAGAGAAAAGACACGTTAAGAGTGAATGAGCCACAGCTAACTCAGACGCCAGTTTACACGTAACCTAAACGAGCGCCAGGGCAACTGCAACAGGACGCTGAGCTTCCAGTTCTCAGATGGCACACAGCTAGTGTGGCATGTCTAGTCTGAGATTTAATTACACTGGCGCCGTCCACTGGTCACGGCAGAGGACTCGACCACAACACCAACAGGGTCAGGCACGGTTGCACTCCAATGAGGGGCTTTACCACAGCCAATCCACCTGTGTAATGCGGGCGACCTCGATCCACTTCGGTCGGTACTCTTGTGTCCGGTGCACGTGCCCACGAGCAGCGGCAGCGATCAACTCCTGTACGTGACCAGTGCCGCGAATGAGTGAAGTCAGACTCCCTTCAGAGCTCAGGTTCCCCGCCACTCACTTCAGTAGCCTTACCTGATCACTAAGCTGTCGTATGTTGTGTGTGTTTTTTGTTCACGACAGTGGACGTGTTCCTAGCAGCAGTACTGTGGGTAGGAGATCAGGTATATGCACTAGGGATGTGCAAAACTACATATTTTTATAGTTAAATATTTATATAAACCTCTTATTGCACAAAACTAACAGCCCTCAAAAAAGAACAGTGACCTGCAGACTATACATAATGACAGGAAAATTGCTCACACCAGGCAATTTGAAGTGAATTTGTTACAAAATCAGTACTCTGATGGCAGTACCAGTGGTGTTTTAAAGCACCGACAAAAAAATGAAAAGCTTAAACAATCAGACGTAAAAAAAACACATCCAGGTAAATTTCATCCTCACCCATTCATAACACATTAACACTTACCGTAGCCCTCAGGGAGGTCGGGGGACTGGTGTCCGTGTGGTCTATTTTGGGGGGTGTGTGCGTGCCCTCTGGAATCTTGGTTTCTGATGCGTTGTGCTTGTAGCCGTTGCTCCTGATTGGGTGACTCAAGTGCACGGCAGTTGCCCCCACCAGCGGCTCCTGTAGGATCTGTGTATGGCATGGGCTCCTCCATGAAGCAGCTGAGAGGCCGCCCGGGCCCCGAGTCTTCAAAGACAGGCCTGAAACATACACATACAGAGCAGTTGTTAAAACACATACAGCCACACAAACATTTCAATGGGTCAACTCTACAGTCTGGATTGATGAAGCAGACAGTGGACTTATAAAAAACAGTGCACGCTCAAGGACCAAACAGTTGGTCTCACCTTTCTGTCTCTTACTAGTTCCTTACAGTCACCACCGGACCTCCACTGCCATTCTGTCTTGGTGGCAGACTCAATACAAAAATAAACAAAATGGTTTAAGAAAGTCCTGGCACTAGAGGCATTTTAGGCGAGCACCTCAGGGTACTCTTCATTTAGTCAAATACTGTTCGGTGTTATTAATTTTCCTTGCCCCCGCCCCGTTCGAACCCCCCCTATCGTTGACATGTGGACTTGTTGTACACATCGTATTTTAGACACACCTGTGTGCAAGCGCCACACATCAAATAAAAATATGATCTTGACTGCAAATATCTACAAATAATGCTTTTCTCAGAACTAACCTCACTTTAATGAGCCAAATTTCATCTTAAATGTTTTGAATGAAAAACTGCACTTGTGTTTTCTTTCTTTAAAATAAACTCTCAGTTTGATATTTTGTTATCTAGTGCAAATACTTATTTTAAAAGTGTCATTGAAGTGGCTAAATACATTTTGGGGCCACTGTATCTGAAAAATTCTGTACAAGTTCTACCTGCATTGCTTAATACTTACCAACGATCTGTCCACGGACAGCATCACTGTCAGATGGGTTCAACTTGCATAAGTCTAAACGCTGGTCTGATGGTGAGATAGATAAACAACAAGATGTAATCAAACTAGCTCATCAAACTTTTATAGACTACAGATATACAGCTTAACACAAATTTAATAAAGACATGTAACGACTGTGATATGGCACAATGAAGAGATTATGGCAGGCTATAAAAGTATCACACTCACAGCCTGTGTCTTTTAGTCTGCTGATGGCGTTGGACAGGAGCCGCACACAGCCTAAGAAACCCGCACCCTGCTTCTTATGGATCTTCTTATGGTTCCATATGCTAATGGTGATGGAATCTGTCTTCCCAATATACCTGCAGAAAGACTCTCTTTAGCAATTTCCTCCTTTTAAAATCACTAACTAATATTGTTTCCATTATTTTAAAGATTAACTAAATGACTGAAACTGCACAACATCACGAATACCACGGAGAACAACCAAAATTAGGCATCAGTATCTTTATAGAGGAATTTGCTCACAGGTCGTAATGCTGATTCCACTTGGGGTCCAATGTGCTTTTGACCGTGTCTGTAGAGTGACATTGCCCCGAGCCATCCACCACCACTTTGGCGAAAGGATCAGGCAAACCTGCAGCAGAACGACAGTGTGGGAGGAAGACAAATAAACAACAGAGGACAAACTCGGCTGTCACAGACTGTCCTCTCATTGCCCGTTACAATCTGGACATCTAAGCAGCTTCTACAATGACAGCTGCAAAAATTTAGATAGACTGAAAATATTTGGATGGCTTTACAGATCCCCAGACCAAAAAGTACGAGCTACTGACTTTCAATTGCCAAGTTAGAAATTCGCTTACACATAAAGCCTCAAAGTCATTTTACAATCACTTTTTTTTGGCAGGTAATTAAATATGAAAAGTAATGTGAAAGAAAAGTGCTTGTATAAAAAAAGTTATATAAACTAGGATGTGTTACTAGTTTTTTTAGTATAAATTCGTGTTCCACCATGATGCTGTCAATCTAGTGATCCTGACTGTTTTTGTGCCACATAAATATCACTGTTCTGTAAAGGCTGGAATACACTACGTGACTTCTGAACAGATTTTAAAACACTTGTTGACTTTGTAAATGGTTACAGAGAAAACTGGGCATCATACTCTAAATGACTGAAGTTCTCTCACGCACTACCAGACTTTCAAGTCGTTCTGACCAAAACACTCTTGCATAGAAACGTGCCTCATGACAAGCAAAAATAATGCATTCTAAAACTATTTAAAACTATCTAAATCTAACGCAAAATATTAAACTTGTTTGATATCATCTGACTGGATGAAATCATAGTCCAAAGCTTAAAAACGGTGCCCTTTATACATTATGTGCCCATTATTTATCTGTAAAATCTGTCATCTCCAAATGGCAAATATCTGTAGACTGGCTCTGACTTTTGGCAACTTGTATCAAATCCTCAAGACTGCAAATCAGGGTAAGAATCTGGGCAAAAGGTGTGTAGCATATTCCAATTTTAGAGTCAAATTTCGCTTGATGGTTCATGTAACTGAGCTTTCACATTCACAGCCAAGCAAAGCTCACTCTTAAAAATGATTTCACCTTACAACTGATTGGCATAGTTTACTGTTAATGTATATGCTAAAAAGTAACCAACAGTATTTTTGTAACATATTTGAGTGTTTCTTAGTCAGCTGTTAGATTATTCAAACTGATAACTGATAAGAACATGAGACTGATTCGTTAATGTGTTTAAATGATTCATTCAAAGAACCAGTAATTCGCTCGAGAATCAGACCATATGGGGACATCACAAGTAGGGTTGTGACGGTGAGGAATTTTTCCCACCGGTTAATCGACGCGTGACAACACCGGTTAGTACCGTTGGGGGGGGGGGGGGTGTTAGTTCGTTTGAGTTTACCTCTTTTCTTCGCTTGTAAAAGTGCCGTGCGCATTTTACTTTCACTTTCAAACTAGCGGCAATTCAGCGTTGATTCAATTCAAGCAACAAAAACGTCAAACTCAGAACTTTTATTAACAAAATTAATAAAAATACACCATATAGCCTATGCCTAATAACATAACAAATTCGTAGGCTAACAAGTTAAATAGGTATATAAACTGAAAAATCAGCAAACATTTGTGGAAGCTGTTGGAAGCAAATAAATAAGAAACTAGAAAGTAAGATGTAATGGTATGAAAATTTCATATCACGGTTATAGTGACCAAAGTTATCACGGTTATCAATATATCACGGTTTTGTTAAAATTAGATGAAAATTATGTGATTTTCGTTATTGATCATGTCTTGTGATGCTTTTTAAAGCAAAGTTAGGGTTGATTTCGAGTTCACAAACAAACATAAATAGAACAGGCTAATTAAATATGTCTATTTTAATGTAAGACAACATATATTTAGTCAGTGATAGAAATATGATTTAATACGGTAGTGTAAGCAAGTTTAGTTTGAAAAAAGCTTAATAGTAAATAAGACACAATTAGAAAATATTTGAATAAAACAATAATAATAATAATAAATATTTATTAGCAACAACTGATGGAGTACTGACTACTGCAGGAAAAGCGCAGATTATTTAGTCATTCCCTTCGCCAAGGGAGGTTCAAACATTATACGAGACCAGTAATACCTGCACCTTCAAAGAACACCTTCAAAACAAAAAAGGGCTCTGCCCTTCGGAAGGAGTAGGGATAGGATGATCACTTCTGGTTGGAATTCGAATCCTCTTGTAGGGTTTAAAAAAATGGATTTTTCGATTAATCGTTTTTTAAATGACGTCGATTCGATATATATCGATTCTCAAAAGCCACGAATCGATATTTTCCGGGATTTATTTCAGCACACATTTAAAACAAGTTCTGATTAACGTGAATCTTATCATTAGTCTTCTCCACTAGTTGTCAACCTTATTTACCATTGCGCGATGTTACAACAGAAATCCTGTAATTCGTTCAGCGCTTAACATGGCCATACGTGTGATTCGCAATGCTCAGGTGAAATGATATAGTAATACTATAAATCTGCGGAACCATTTGATATCACGCATAAGGCGCCACGATTTCAACAGGATAATGGCGGGATGGTGCGGCGCACTTTTTGCTTATACAACATACTAAAGCTGTGGTGGGATGATGCTCGCTGGTTGTCAGCTTCTGCGTTCACTATATGATGATTATGAACACGAATGATCTCCAGCGGCTAGAGAGTCACTTCATCGCATGTTAAGTTTCATTTGAGAAACTACCGTCGAGAGCACATACACAAGCAGCTGCAAGTTCTTCACTGGCAACCGTCAAACTAAACGTTTAGTTTAACGATACAACTGTCAGACATCAATTATTACTTTTAACAGTCTTAAGATCATGTGCTATTATACTGCTAATACTATTAATAAATCTTTATTTTTAAAACGGAATAAATGATAAATCACCTCGTTCTTTTTACTTTAACAAGTACACCCTTGTGTGCAGCACTGTGTTGGCAACAAAAATAAATGGTTTAATATAATCTTGATTAGGATTAAATTAAAATGATGTTTTATGCCTTCATTGTTACCAGAAAAAGTTAAGAAAATGGTTATAGGGCCTCTCAGTGTTTAAAAAAGGACCCTAACAAAAACAAAAATAGTAGGTTTAAAATACAGGCAACTGCTGGTTCTAATTCTTTTTATTAATTCACCAGTTGTAAAATGCGCTCTTTTAGAATATTCAATAACCTTTGTATTTAAAAGTATATTTCACTGAATGTATAAAAACAGCGAGAACGAACGAGGCTTGCGAATCGAAATCGAATCGAATCGGGACATCTAAAACGATACCCAGCCCTAGTCTCTTGTATTACCGCGGAGGCGCAGACGCTCTCTCTTTCATTCAAATGCAGCTTGCCACTCTTGCGTCCGTTTGATTGTATTGAAGAATGAAATCAGAGGAATATGTAGTATTAATATACTATATATTATTTGCTGTATTGCTCATAGGGTCATGCGATGGTGTTGTACATGTTCATAACGGTTTATAAACAGAGTAGATTTCAAAACATTAATCTCAATTCAATATTTCATATCCCCGTATTTATATATTATAGGTAAACAAAAAAAAAATCTGTGTAATAAGTTAACTATGACTATACAATACATTATCCCTTAAATGTCAACCTTATAATTTGAAAGTTCATTCGTCTTGGCTCAAAGCCACTTGCTGCGAACTTTTCTTCGCGGAATATTTAATCTCTAATCAATATTTTTTGTCCAGTTAGTTTTGGTATTGAGGTAAAAGTTGCATTCACTATATAACAGTGTGTGGTGGTCACGAAGATGACGGAGCAAATTTGATGCATATCCCCCTTTTGCTGCTACTTTCTTCTTGCAAGATCGGCAGACAGGGTGACCATCCTCGATTAAACAGCCTTCAGGACTCTTGTAAAAAGCCAAAATACGACCAGACCACCGATTTGGTCCTCTTAGATGACTGAAAAATCTCCTGAGCGCTGTCACTGCCTTCCGCTATTTCGTCTTGTGCAAAAAAAAAAAAAACAACAACATTGCATGCTGCTCCTGCGTCAGACTGATGCTGGCTGGACAAGACTTACCGCGAGTTTTCAAAAGCGCGATAATCAAACTCGGTTTTGATGATAATAAAATTTTAAACGATAATACTAACCGTCAGGGCATTTTATCGTGATTTATATAGTGAAACCAGTAATCGTTCCATCCCAAAGAACGTTTATTAGCAAAACGAATAAGAAAGCTTGGAGGCACGGCATATACACCTTGATGTAAAATAAAATAAATAAAATACACAAAGTTTAAATAAAGTAATCAGCAAACAATGTGGAACCAAATAAATAAGAAACGAATGTTTAAAAAAAAAAACTTCCAGTCAATAGGCTTTTCAAAATCTAAAACATAGACAAACAGGCGCCTTTGCATTTCCTTTCTACACAATCTTCTGCCATTGTCTTGTCTTCCTCACCTCACTCATGTCAGTCAGCTCGACTCAACTCTCCTCACGTGATAAATAATATTTGACTCCTGCTCCGTGGTGCACTGTCATTCGCGAAATGTTCGGCACTCTGCATTGAGCGTTTAGTTTTTAAAAGTGTCTGTCCTCTAACTGAACTAGGCTAAAATGATTTTAGTTAAATAAAAAATCAAAACGAAGGTGGGGGGCGGTGCCGCGGTAGGCAAATGACGTAACCGGTGTTGCGGCTTAACCGAATAATCGAAAACACCGTCTATCACAGCAAGCCTAACCAACAGTAATCAGATTTTAAATTACTGTCATAAATGTTTATTTTCGTGTTACATTTGCAATCCTTTTAGGTGCAGTCTGGAGTCCTGTATTATGTTGTTTAGTCATAGCCTTTGCCATGCTTTTTGCTCAGTGTTATTTCATTCGTTCACCGTTCATTCGGTGGCATGAAGCTATGAAGAGCATTTCCACTGAAAGCATTTCAGTGAGTGGGGAAAAAAGACTACTGAGAAATGCATGCTGCATCTGTTGTGGAACATTAAGACTAATAATTTAATGTATTATTATCAGGGACAACTGGTCTTGTTTTGCCTGTCTTCCTCATACATTCTCATGTGACCTTTTGTTATACGAGAAGCATAATGGACATGGCACAGAAACAGGATCTATGAATGACGCACACCAGGCATTTGAATAATATGTGGGACACACACTGATGAGGCCAGTGGGGCAAACAAGCCTGTCAGTCAGAACAGCTGGGATGGAGAGCTCAGACTGCAGAAAATTGAAGTGTGCTCATGCTGTAGTGGGTGGAATCTGATGAGGAGCCACTGAATGAGGATGTGAATCCCCCCAGTGATACAAGCAGCCAGTGGGCGGCTCTGAACAACTCAGAGGAGAGAGGCACTAATGTTCCAGAATCACAAATGTTTCATACAGCCATTTCTGAGGGGCATTTAAAGTCAAATAATAGTTCATCCAAAAGTAACATTTCAAACTCTTTTAACATTATGTGAAAAACAAAAGGTGAACTTGCAGAATATCCTTGCTACTCTTTTCAACAAAGAAGTGAATTTACACTGAAACTGAATGAGGACTGTTGTTGTCAAACTCTAAAACAAAAGAAACCGAAAGCATCACTGATATATGCTCTAAATTTCATGGATTCTGAAATCATTTGATAGCTTTGTGTCATAATTCCACCCAATCTCACCTTGGTGCATTTATAAAAGTTCAAGAGAGAAGTAGTAACATCCAATTTGTGAACTGAATTGTTATTTTCAATTAAATGGTTGATCCAATTCGCAAAATTGGTCTGAATGATTTTAAAGCAGTTAGCACACTGCTGTATCAGGAAATAATAACTTAAATTTTTGTCTTTTACTTTGACAAAATTATCAGACTGACTTCAGAAGACTTTGAAAATAGTGCACAATTATCATGGACTACTGCTACGATACTTTTATGGTGCTTTTTACCAATTTTTGTAGCTTGAATGCCCAATTTACTGTAATTATACGTAAAAGAGAAACTAGCGCATTATTCAAAAGTCATGCAGGTTTGGAGTGACATGATGGTGAGTAAACACAAGGTACACAAAGGAATTGTGAAAAGGCGTGAAATGAGTATACCTTCGGAAGAAGTCTTTCACTCTTTCTTTGCCAGATTCTTGGCACATAATACTGAAAGAAAAAGAAAAAAATCATTATCATCCCAAATCATTCAATATACAGCAGATGCACCACTTACTTTGGAATTTATGAACATGGAAAATAAATAATTGAAAGTCTGATGCATTTAAAAGCTTTGCTGCTGATGTGAGTGTGACTGAAAACAGCATTTATCTGCAGAGGCAGCTTTAAAGAGAGAGCTGGGCCTCATTCCACTAACTAACTGACATGACCAGGATCCCTGCCCCTAGTCCCTCAAGAGGGGCCGCTGGGGCCATCCCAGCACAGCCTGAACAGAATAAATCAGACAGACTTCCTCTCAACGCTGTTATTCAGCACCCCAAATCCACATCTTTTCCCCGGATATTTAAAGCCTAAGCCATCTGCCTGAGAGGTTTTTTTTTTTCTTGGCTAGCCTTCACCTAATGTGAAAATATCAAAGGTCATTCTGTGTTAGGCTGCAATGTGATTTCACGCTTTTCAATGGGATTTGGTGCACTTAAGAGAAGCAACATTTGTGAATAAGGTTGGTGTCAGCTCATGTTTGACACGCTGTGGTGTGAGACAGAGCAGGTGTGGTCAGCAATATTCATCTTCTCAAAAATGCACTGTGTACACGGAGGACAAGGTAATAGCAAACCAATGACCTGCATCATTTTGGACAAGAAAAATGTACATAACAGTGGAGAAGTGGTATTAGCAAAGTGCAAAAGCCTATACTGCCCTGCATTCACAGCACAACAGGAAACTGTGGGGCATCATATGCAGTGCAGCTTGACAATGGTTGATTCTGAATTGTCTGGTTTGAGTGTGTGTGTTACTGGACAAACAGAGAAGGCCTGTGTTCTACCTCTAAAGAGTTTTTCATTTCTCCCATGAGGTCACAGGGCTAATTCATGCGTGCTGTCAGAACAGACACAGTACAAATGAATGCCGCACAACATATGACATGGTAAACACAACTTTGTCTGGCAACCATCCAATTTATGAACATACTAATAAACTTTTAAATGGTTGCAATCTGTCCCTTTCACCACTTTACATGGTTACCCAAAAACATTTATCTGATAGCTGAGTAATGGTGCAGAAAATACTTTTATGCCCAATCGCTCATATGACCTTGTTTAGTAGGGTTGTGATAATTATTACACTGGAAAAACGTTAAAGGGTCAGTTTGGCCAAAAAATGAAAATTATGTTATCCTTTCATAATTCCAAATATGCAGAACATTTTTATGCAGAATACAAAAAACATTGAAAAATTCCCATGGCTACACAATGAATGTGTATGAATGATAATTTGATTAAATGGCCGAAGCAACTGAAATATTCTTAAAGTGCCCCTATTATGGATTTTTGAAAATTACCTTATGCAGTGTGTAACACAGCTCTAAGTGAATGAAAACATCCTGCAAAGTTTTAAATCTGAAAGTGCACCGTGTATAAAGTTATTGTCTCTCAAAAGAAAGAGTCGACTCTGAATCATTGAAACGAGTCTTTTTTAAAACGAATCCCAAGCCGTTTCATGTTGATGTCAACATGAAACATTAGCATATTGCCCGCCCACTTGTTGGTCTTTTCCAGTTGGTCTGAATGAAAATGCAAATTAATTCTTTGCCACTAGGTGCTGCTTTTGGAGTGGTAAAAATAGCGGTTTCCCCGGTAACGCTGTACACAAAGCAGCACTGCACTCACAAACGCTGCTTAATCAGGCATTACAGGCAAGATTAAATGAAAACGAGACCAATCGGACCAATCACCGCAGATTAGCATCAGGCAAAGGAGGGGTTTGGCAAAACTGAAACGTATTTTTATTAAACGAATCGTTTGGGAGTCTTTGAGCAAGTAAGGTAAAAATAAATGCATATTATAAGACAATGAAAGTGTTTTTTGACCTTGCATGCATGTCAACCTGTTGTTGGGGACTCCCAAAACCAAAATATGAACCTTTCATAACCCATAATAGGGGCACTTTAAAAATATCTCATTTTGAGTTCTGGAGGAGGAACATTATACAGTTTTGAAATGACATGATGAGATTAAAAGATCTTCCGAATGGTTACTGCTTGATTGACCTAACAGAGGGACACAACAGAAGCATCTTCCCTCGATCCCAGCGTGTACATCAAAGAAAACATGCTAGTGTTTCTGCTATTAAAATCAGAATCCTAGAAAAAAAAGCAGCAAAGACAGCAAAAAGCACTTGTACCCTTTTATTTTATGTATTCTGGTCGGTGTACACGCCCATGACAGATCGTGGCGAATTTACACTTACATTGAACATTGTACGATCAAAGTTAGCAGACACATTTTATCAGATAGAAGTGACTTACAAATAAGGAGAACAATAGAAGCAGTCAGACGAACAAGAGAGCAACGGTATACAAGTGCTGTGACAAGTCTCAGTTAGTCTAGCACAATACACATAGCTAGGGATTGTTTTTTTTATGCTTTTTGTTTTTGTATTTTTTTATAATCGAATGGAGTGTCGAATAGAATAGGTAAGTGCTAGTATTATTTGGTCAGGTGCTGACCAAAAAGATATGTCTTTAGACGTTTTTTGAAAATGGCCAAAGACTCAGCTGTTCGAACTGAGGCACAGTCCAGGAAAAGGTCTGTGATATTGATTTTGTGCCTCTTTAGGATGGCACCACAAGGCGTTGTTCACTTGCAGAATGCAAGCTTCTAGAGGGCACATAACTCTGAAGTAGTGAGTTTAGGTAAAGGGGTGCAGAGCCAGTGGCGGTTTTTGTAGGCAAACATTATTGCCTTGAATTTTATGCGAGCAGCTAGTGGTAGCCAGTGTAAACTAATGAAGAGAGGTGTAACGTGAGCTTTTTTCAGCTCGTTAAAGACCACTCTCACTGCTGCATTCAGGATCAGTTGCAGAGGCTTGATAGTACATGCAGGAAAGGCCTGCCAAGAGAGCATTACAATAGTCCAGTCTGGACAGAACAAAAGTTTGGACAAGGAGTTGTGTGGCCTGCTTTGATAGGAAGGGTCTAATCTTCCTAAAGTTGTATAATGCAAATCTGCAGGACTGGGGCGTTGTAGCAATATGGTCTGTGAATCTTAACTGATCATCTATCACAACTCCAAGGCTCCTGGCTGTCCTGGAAGGTGTTATGGTTGACGAACCTAGCTGTATAGAGAAGTTGTGATGAAGTGGTCTTAGCAAGGGGGTTGAAGTGATGGTTTCATCCATGCTGAGATGTCTGCCAGGCAGCCTGAGATCTGTGCAGCTACCATTGGATCATCTGGTTGGAATGAGATGTAGAGTTTAGTGTCATCAGCATAGCAGTGATAAGGAAAGCCATGCTTCTGAATGACAGATACTAGTGATGACATGTAGATGGAGAAGAGAAGAGGTCCAAGCACTGAGCCTTGAGGAACCCCAGTAGCAAGAAGTTGTGACTTAGAAACCTCACCCCTCCAAGACACCCTGAAATACCTACCTCAGAGTTAAGACTTGAACCACTGGAGTGCAGTTCCTGAAATGCCCATCTTCGTGAGGGTGGACAGGAGGATCTGGTGGTTAACGGTTTCAAAAGCAGACAGATTCAGCAAGATGAGTACTGAGGATTTGGAAGCTGCTCTTGCCTGTCTCAGGGCTTCAGTAACCGAGAGCAGAGCAGTCTCAGTTGAGTGGCCACATTTGAAGCCAGATTGGTTGTTGTCCAAGAGGGCTGGCAGGGAAAATAAAGGTGGTGAAACACAAACTCGCTAAAGTGAAGTCTTTGCAAAGAACGGAAAGAAGGGTACATGGGAGGCACCCACACTGTAGTGTTTCAAAAAGTGCTGGAATTAGAGAGGGTTTCTTAGCAGTGGGGTTACCCGAGCGCTTAAATTGCGTGGGAAAGTACCAGTGTGAAATGAGTAGGGCTGGGTAGGGCTGGGTGATATAGCTAAAAAAAATTATCAATGATAAAATGTTTCATATCGTTCGATAATTATTGACATTTTTTATAAAAGAGCAATAGAATTTTTTTTTTAATTCAACCACTGTATTTTTAAATTAACACAATTTATTGAGACAAACAAAAAATATTTTTAGTTTTAACAATCAAACACAAAATAAAAATTAAACATATCTAATTTTAATGTTTTATATGCAGATTAAATAGGTCTTAAGTAAACTTTTGGCTTGTCTCCCGAGGCCACATGAGGGTGCAATGAGCAAAATAATGCAGTACATAATGTCAATGCATGGAAATAACTGTCTATAAAAAAAAACCTGCATTACGTCAAAAATAACTCATACAAATCAAATATAATTTCGTAAATTGCAAAAACAATTATGAACAAAACAGCATCAAATATTTATGCATTGCTTAATACAAAGAGCCAAATCGCCCATCACGGTGAGCCCAGTTAAAATTAAAACCTAAGCCCCGCAGTGAAAAGGAAAAACCCAAAATTCGCAATGTGTTTTCTAAATGTTTAAACTGTTTTAACTGCATGGCTAGATCTCTTGTGTGAGACGCGAGTGCAGTCATATTTGTCCGTCTAAAAAAATTATCTGAATATGCGTTCTGTGTGAATGGCCTGGTTTCGGTTTTTAACTAATCAAGATCTTCTCCGCATTGAGTTTCTATACTTCTCTAATATTTTGAATGAGACCAAATAAAAACGTATATAGAGCAGGCGGACGGCATTCTGGGAGTGGGCATGGAGCTTGGCAGTGCTACATGAGCCGGCGTGAATAAACAACTACTTAAAACAGGTTCATGACACAGACTCACTTAACATCAATCACCGACCATCTCGCGCCTACTGAGGACGCTACCTGATGCACACCTAACATCTCCAAATGCAATGTTTATTTAAACTCGATCTATATAACTTTTTTGATTCACAATCTCCTATCACCGGCAGGCACAGCACTTCATTTTAGCAGCTTGTTGTGTTTGTGGGTGCTGTCTGCGCGTCACTTCATAGCACCTGCCTATAGTCGTGACTATATTGAAACATTTTTTTTTATAGTTATCGAAGCGGGTAAGGTAAACCGTCGTTAAATATCAGTACACGTTTTATCGCCCAGGCCTAGAAGAATGAGGAGTTGTAGTGATGTAATGCGCAGGTGGCCACCGGCATCGGACTGCAAGAAGAAATGGCCTGAGTATGTGATGGGGCTAGGATCATGTGGAAGGTCAGGAGATGAATTGGAGGAATACGTTTGGACAAAACGTGGTTACGTCTTCCGAGAGTGAAGAGAAGGTATGGCGCGTGTGTGTATTTGTCGTTACGAAGTTATGTTTGTGGTGTGGAGAATTGGTCATTGATGTTTCTTGTATTATTTATGAAGAATATTGCTGATATTAAGTCATCAGCTGTAAGAGTCGATGAAGGAGGAGGGGGAGGAGGACAGAGAAGAGGAGAACGTTACCCGCTCTGTTGTGAAATGTGAGGGGGAGCCGGGGACCAGAGAAGAGGAGAACGTTTTGTATAACGTGTGCGAGAGCTCTGAGAGTCAGAACAGGTAACTAGTTAATTTTGTTGTTAATTTTGGTTATTTTATTTATGAAATTCACCTGACAAACAAGTGAAGAAGAAACTGGAGAAGAAACTGGTTGAAATTGAGAAAAGGCAGCCAATTTCTACAGAACAGGAATCATGCAAGCTCAGTTACTAATTGGTCTATACAGAGGTTTCATGCTGCCCTAATGCATGGTATAGCTTATGCCCTAATAATGAGCCGAGAGAACAGGATCTTCAAAAGGTCAGAGAGCTGGAAATTCATCGCTGTGGACAGAAGAGCCAAACGGCATACCTCTGTTAGCACCCACACACAGCTCCATGACTTGGGAAGGGCAGTGCCTCATTAGCTGTGAAATTCATCTCAGCAATCGCAGGGAGAGACGAGAGTGGGGGTGGGTGGTTCTGTAGTCCATCATGTCTTTCAGCCTCCAGGCTGTCCATCACCTCCCATCAACTTGTTAATGTGGCGACCAATAACCCAAGTGGAGGTGCCGTGATGCATAAGCGACTCAGATCAAAGTTCGCAGGTATGACGGAGGCGAGGCAGATCCCTCAGGAGCAACAGAGGCATAGCTACACCAGTCACGGAGTAATCAAATATACATGCAGCAAATATTTCAAAGCTTACTACCCTAGCTTCCCTTTAGGAGCTTTCCACATCTGTAGCCATGGAAACAAAGGAGGAATGGAGGCAGAAACTTTGCTGTCAGACACAACTTTCATCACAGGCAGCCAGGGCTGTAACATCCTCTCCATTTAAACCAATTAGTTCACATGAGAGGATTTTATTGCCTCAGACCAGCAGATTGATATTTAGTTCTGTTAATTACTGAGTGCAAAACTGTTAAAATGTAACCAATGGATTTTTTCCCATTTTTCTAGCAGGAAAACTAGACAAGAAAGTCTAAGAAAGACTAAGTCAAAATCAATGGGTCTCCTATTTATAAGACTGTTCAAAATTTGGGCTCGGTAAGATTTTTGAAAGAAGTCTCTCATTCTTACCAAGGCTGCATTTATTTGATCAAAAACACCTCCCGCTGCCACTTCTTACTTAAAGGCTGTGCACGCAACCTGTTGCAGGAATGGAGCTTTGTGCTTGTGTATCCTACCATTCTCATTCGGCACAAATCCAAATATTCCATAATATTTGCATATTTGCGATGTATCTGAATGCTAAACTATTATTTATTATGTAAATTATAGGCTTTGTACTTTAGTCGCGTTCCAACGGTGACACAGAGGCGGGCGCGCTGATGTTTGGTTCACTGTATTTTATTTTGATACAGTAACAACTGCGCTGTCAAGTTAGCAATGCTAGAACTGATGGGTTTTGTGTGTGTGCGCCGGCGCTGTCTTAATCCAGCAGAATAAAACTCCTTTAAAACACTTATTGTCTTATTAATAATGCATCACTGTATAAAGGTCTGCTTTTAATTGTGTACACTCACAATGAAAACAAAAATTTGTGCTTTTGTAAAATAAAGAAAAAAAATAGGATGTCGCTTTCTGCCATTTGAGTTTCCTTTCTGTGAACAAATTAAGCCCATCACAAAAATGAACCGAAA